>JACEFZ010024752.1:0-185000 GCA_014155875.1 Cepaea nemoralis
ATGTTCAGTAGATTCAGTGGCAAACAAGTTTGTGGCTGTGTAATACGCCGAACCACGTCTCTCAATCTCATATACACTAGTGCATTCATTATCTTGCAAAATTTAGAAATGCTGATGGAATGGGATGAAATGATTTGATCTCTAATGATCAATCTTCTAGTCTCTGATAATTTTTGTCAATTGTAAGCTGCTGAAGTCCATTTGGTAAAATATCTCGGACTAAGCAGAGGTAATCAGAGAAAGTTGAGTCGGTTTTGGGCTCAACTTAATGAATTGTTCTCTGTAACCTGCCTCATCTAACATAATGTGCCATAATCTTAGATTTCAGATAATGGTAATCTTTCTGAGGTCTTTGGGGATGGTTTCAATGACTTTAAGAGGTTCCCTGATAAACTCCTCATATAAACAATATTCCATTCAGACAGTGGAACTTGGTAATGTTCCAATTAAAGTTTCAAAATTTGGGGTAAAGGCCCTGCGATGCAGCACACTAGGTATAATTACGTACAATACCTTGATATATCTTGTACTGGTTTTCTTTCTCACGTCTCTCAGATTTCTTAGACTCTTTGTTAATGGCAGTCTCAGTGTCAGTTGTTTCATCTTTAACTGCAAATCCAGTTCTTACTCTCTTACTGTACCCTTTTGGACTCATTACTCTTCTTCTCTCGCTGCTAGTTTCTGCCTTCTTCAGCTCACTATCTATCTCAGCTTGCTTTGTCTTTGCAGCCAGTTCCTTCTGCTTGTTTTAAGCTGTTTCTGCCTCTACTTGCTTGGCAGCCAACTCGGCTGCCTTTAATGTTCTTTCAGCCGCTCTTTCATCGCGTTCATTAGCTTCTCCTTACTAGTAGGTATTCAGAGTATTTCTTCTCACTCCATTTTGTCAATTCATCACCTGTCAACTGTAATTTTATCCCCATATCGATGAAATCAAATAATGACGACATGATGGAAAATGTCAATGAAATACCAGCCACACAAAATATGTTATAAGTGGTTAGTAATGAACAATTTACAATTGATTCCTATTGACAATACGTGCCTAAAATTGCATCCTTAAAGTAAATAAAAAGAAAAATATACTCAAGTGCCCTGGATGCGGTGAAGAATGGTTGGAAATCGGGCTAGGAACTGTAGGGTCGCTACTTCGAAAACACAAATGACCTCTACGGCACGGTTTCAGATGGTACGGAAAAACCTGCTTTGTTTTTGGAGGAAAATAAATTAGCGTCTATTTGTTGATGTGTGCCTGCTTGTCACTAAGTGTTGATTAGGTTTGTATGGCGTTGAGTGTAGTTGTAGGTCGTAAGTTTGTCCGTCAACAATTTTTTTTCAAAACAAGTTACTTTCTTTCCACAACTATTTGCGTTCCACAAACTCAATGCACAAAGACAATCTACATGTATCTCAACACTCTACAACATTGATGACACATCACTTACATCAAGATGACATTAAGTAAGGACATAGACATCAAGTTTACAAGATGGCGACAAGGTCAAAATGGCGACAAGATCACAATGTCGACAAGGTCAAAACGGTGACAAGTTTCACAAATCACAAATGTTTTACACGATTACAAGATCAAACAATATGTATGCACTGTACGTTTACAAATAGTCTTACACATGTTTAAATAATGTAGTAATAAATCAAAATGAGCCTTCCACGATCACATTTACATGTACTATAACGTTTGACAAAAATTCTAAGTTCACAAACTCTAGTTTTAAATCGTTAATCACATAAACACGTTCATTTCAAAGCCGGACGAATGCCACCACGTCCACACATGTCAGGGTCTTAAACTTGGCTCGCTAACCTAACACATGTGAGACAGTACAAGTACAACGTGATTTGACGTAAGACTCAACGACACACCGTTCAATAGATTTATTCACACATTAAATACAGAACGATGATCACAACAATATATACTGGATACTTCAATACACTTACATCCACAATACAGCTCACAAGTCTGACTCTCAAGACGTCCAGACACTCGACTTTCAGCACAGAAACCGCACAACGCCTTTCTCTCTATCTTGCGTCCGTCCACGTCCGTGTCCCAGAGCTGTCTCCCGCTAGTTCGCCACTTGCCTCCCACCTCAGGTGGCTTCACGAGGCATGCGTGCGTTTAGCGTCGTCCTGGCCTGACCGCTGGTCGTTCGTCAGCCAGCAATCTTGCAGGCCGGTAACTACCACTCGCCTGGCGGCGTAACGAAGTTGCTGCCTCCCTGCTGGGAGCTAAGTCGCCTGGCGGCGTAACGATGTCACTGCATCACTGTACCCTTTCTGGACTCTGACAATTACCCTACCATAGGTGGAGTGACAAGGAGTGATTAGAAACTGATCTTGGGGAAGTGACAAATAAATTCAGGGCATTTTCATGGGTTAGCGTTTAAAAACGTTAAAGACAGAATATCGACTTCAGTGCATAGGGATTTTAACCCATATAGCTCGGGTTCTTTCTGCGGGACGGTATACGAAAGCGTGGCACAAGGCTTTGTAAATCCAGCAACGACACCCTAAGGGTCTCCGAAGAAATTACACTCGTAAACTGAATGATGGAGTCTAGAATCGAACCGACAACCTTCGGAGAGCGAGGCAGGCGGCTTAACCACTACTCCACGCAGACCCCATTGGGTAACGTACAATTGGTAACGAAAAATCAGTTTCATCTCTGGGTTGTAAACGTGTTAGTCTCTGGCTTGATCAAGAAACATGATGTTTATTATTGTTTTCAGAATATCACTTTCACTCCTGGTACAGTGTGCATGTTCTAGCTGTATGAAGACATAATCTTTGTAGAATTTAACAATTTACTTTCTTCACGACATATTTCTTTTGTGTGAATTTCTTGTGCTTAGGCATTTTGCATGACACCAACCCAGACTTTATGCATCTCACCAAGAAAATTCGCTAATATTTAAACATTTTCGTAATGATGCCAGTTCTCTTCATTCGGTACGAGAAGAAAAGAATGGCCACCTAATCCTCATTGCACGCTGGCCTATGAAATGTGATGACCCTAACTCTTCACCTAGGTTTCTGCATTTCGGACTTTATGTCCGCCTCCCGTTCTGACTAGAAAGTGTCAGAACATTGTTCATAATATTCCTCCTCGCTCGCTTTAAACTCAAGAAGTTGTCCATACACACTATTTCTAGTAGCACTGGACTTAATTTTCCTTGTGTATTAGCTGTCCCTACTACCAGTGTCCATCTCCATTAGGCTATCCCACTCCAACTTCAGAGGTATTTGTAATGTACGTCTCCAAGTCAAAGTCGAGAAGTGAATATTTTAGTCCAACTGTCCGGTGTAGGAGTTGAAACCCTTACCTCGGCATCAGCACAGCGGATGTTTAAGAACGCGCGTTCTTACTCATTCCTCCATTACAACTTAGGAGACATTAATAATCAAACCATGACTAACAATGCTAAGCCCTGATTGTGCACATAGATGTATGGTGATCATATAATCATAGTCCATGCTGTGAGGCATTGGTGATCATGTCTGTTCACATCTTCTGTCTCATGTGTTGCCAATCATTTCTGATACTCATGTGCCTCCGCGCCATAATGTCAAAGTGTCTAGCATCTTCTCCCCCCCCCCCCCCCCCGAATCTCCTCCACTCCAGTTTTCCCGTTGTGGCGACATAATCCAGCCTTCTGCCTTTCTCATGACATTCCCAAAATATATGGATTGTCTTCTTCTGATACGAATAACCAGTTCTCTTTGTGAGTTAATTTCTTTCAATATGTCTTCATTGCTCTTTCTATCCGTATACGATGTTTTCATCATTCTTATATAAAATTGCATCAACGCAGCTATCCCATAATTCCTAACTCTACAGCTAATTGTCCATGATTCACATCTATACATCAAGAAGGACTCAAAATTGCTCTTAAGAGCTCTTTTCCTCAACTCGATCGATGCAGCTAAATTGCAGAGAATGTTCTTCATGTTGTGAAATGCTGGGAAATTGCCTGGAGCATGTATCTGCTGCACAGTACCCACATACTCAAATACATTGACTTGTTTCAGAATGGTTCCATTCATTTTGATGTTGTATTTGGGATGCCATTTTTCTTTGTAATATACATAAAGTTTGTTTTTCTATCACTCAAAAGTCCCCTGTTTTAACTTTCTGTTTTCACTATCTTTATCGCATGAACTGTGCAATGACTTAAGTTCATGCTTCTTACCATACAGTCATTCTCTAAAATGGAACACTGGCTGTTGGACAAGGTAATTTCATTTGACAATGTTATGAGGTCAGGTATATGGAGCCTGCCTGGTGATATCAAGTAGCGAGAGGAAGGTGGGTTCCGCCTGACACGACAGGTCTAAGGTCTGACCATTGTTTACAAAAAGTAAAGGACCGTTTGCACGCTTACAAGAGCATTGGGCTTATGGTGGTAGGCCTAGATTTGTTTACAGACCAATTAACACTCGATGGGGGCTGTGGTCAATATCGAGCAGACGGCAATTATTTCCCAAGATATGTCCCGGTACCTACTTTAAACTTAACGTCCCGGCATCCCGCAGGTCATTAAAAACAAAAAAATCTTTATGTGGATTCGAACCCAAGGAGCGTCAAACGACTACGTACCGCGGGGTCCGCTCACTGTACAGTTGTGAACATTATGTTCATTCTAAGAAGTATCTCCATCCCCTATTTTACAAATTTGATATTAATCTCAATAGAGTTTTCCTGAACGACCAGAGGACTATATGCTTATAGATGCTTCTTCTGTGGGGTGTTACAAATAGTGCTGTAACGGCGATGTTACCTACCAGTTTTGTCCCTTTTGGTCGATCACCTAACGGAATCAATTGTAATCATCTGCTGTGATCTGGCTTCAGTGACTTAACGTAAACCTGATCATAATTGCCTTAAGCTGAAATCTCCCAAATCATTTGGTATATCATTATGATCTTGATACCGAAGTCGTAGTTAGTATTCCTGCCCGCAGGCCTGATATTCATGTGTTCGAATCTCACTCTAAGCAGGGATTAACACAAACTGACCTGATTCCCCCACGACGATACAACCAGGCCTGGTACCAGGAAACTCTATGGGAAGTAATTGCAGCCGACGCGATATTGGCCGCATCTCCAGTCGATTGCTGACTGGTCAAAAATAGAATGTTTGTAACATATACAAAAGCACTTCAGTTATGTATGTACTAATCACGCTCACATGGTAAGTACATGAACAAATAGTGGCAACTACAGAAGTTGTATGGTTGATGAAGTAACAATTCATACACACGTATTGAAATTGGTGTGGGAATTTACTCAGAATAAACAAGTAAAGTGAGCAGACTTGTTATCTGTAAGCTCATTGACCCACTCACTGACACCTGGCCGTCTTGACAGACCATAGTTTGTTACATTGTGCTGGCACCTGGCCGTCTTGACAGACCATAGATTGTTACATTTTGCTGGCACATGGCCGTCCTGGCAGACCATGGATTGATACATTGTTCTAGCACCTGGCCATCCTGATAGACCATAAGTTGTTACATTTTGTTGTCTCCTGGCCGTCTTGACAGACCAGAGTGTGTTACATTGTGCTGGCACCTGGCCGTCTTGACAGACCATAGATTGATACATTGTTCTGGCACCTGGCCATCCTGA
The DNA here is from genome assembly GCA_014155875.1 of Cepaea nemoralis. Classification (NCBI taxonomy): domain Eukaryota; kingdom Metazoa; phylum Mollusca; class Gastropoda; order Stylommatophora; family Helicidae; genus Cepaea; species Cepaea nemoralis. The sequence continues at coordinate 5,650 of JACEFZ010024752.1, forward strand.
CAGACCATAGATTGTTACATTTTGCTGGCACATGGCCGTCCTGGCAGACCATGGATTGTTACATTGTTCTACAACAAAGGCATAATAACCGCAACCCATGTCGATAAGGCCAGGGATAGAGTTATACTTCTACATAGCACAAAACGAGGGCTGAATTGTAGAGACCATGCGTTTTCCATGCAGCATGATCGTTCTCTCTCTCCCTATCTCCCTCTTCCTCTCCGTCTGCCTCGTTTACTCCAGAGGAAAGGTAACACAAATACATCTGGAACAAGACAAGTTTCAGAAGCTGCCGGATCAGCAGAGCAAATTGTCCAACTGTCAGAGCATCGATCCTGTACCTGTTGCCGACCAAGTCACTTAGTCTTTAGGTTGCATTTCCTCGCACTAGGATAAGACTTGTAATCTCTCAACTGAGCTCCTCTCCCAATCATGACATAATGTGGAGTTCGGGTTTGGTGAGCGCCGCCCAACGTTTGGAGCTAACAGACAGCTTGTGGTACCATCTACTGTACTAAGGTAGCTTAGTCATATCTGACTAGACCTGACACGATTGACCCCATTGACTAGTTAATCACCTATTTACCCCTAAATGGCACTGCCAAATGTTACGTTACAAGAGGGGTTAAGTTGTTCTCGCAACTCTTGTATCACACTTGCCAGGCTGGACGTACCTCATCCACATTTTCTTGATGAATATGAACAAGCAAAGTAACAACTCACGTAGTGAGTAATTTCATAAACACCATAGTCCTGAGAAATTAGGTAAAGTTTTCCAGCACTAGAATATGCCAAACAAATTTTAACATGCTAAAATGTTTTACGATGTTATAGAGGAAAATAAAGAATAATTTGCGTATTCGTCTGTTGTGGACAAGTGTTCCTAAAAAATAACACAATGTACAAAAAGTCATTACGATTTATAAAAACACACGAGAAAGGTGTGCAAAACATGCATAAACCTTACTTCAGATAATAATTGATGGGACGAGTGGCAGGTTTCACAATAGGGAATAACTTCATCCTATCAAAAATGCGTGTCTTGACAGAGTGCACACAGTCAAATCATTCCACATCTTGTGTGAGGATCGCATAGTATGAGGTTCTCGAGGAATGCATGCTGACTGAAGTATGTGCCATGGCATAGTTCAAGAAGAAGAACATACTCCAATGTAACATCTAAGTAAATAGGAGAATTCTTAAACAAGTGAATCAATACAACTATCTAGGAGCAGTCATAACATCTGATGGGAGGTGCATTGAAGAGATTAGAACAAAAAACAGTATGGCAAAGGTGGCCTTTTGCAAGATGGAAAATATGCTGCCAATAAAAAGCTGTCAATTGCTAAGAGAAAAAAGAGTGTTTAGGTTCTGCAATGAACCTATAATTGTATATGCATCTGAAAAATGAACAAATAGCAGACAAGTTGACAAACATCCAATGGCAGTGGGATTGTAGCTTCTGGGGGAAATGCAAAGAATACAATAGAAGGACAGAAAATCATTGTTATTGACAGCTGGCAAGTCTGATAGGGAAAAAGCAAAGGACAGACAAAGACTGAAGACTGAGTCCATGACTCTGATGATTGTGTGATATTATGGCGAATCGTGACTTATCGACATGGCACTTGATGATGATGATGTTGACAATATTATACTGCTGTTAGTGGCGGTTCTTGGAAATAGTGCTTCGTAGGGGATTCCGACAAACGATACTAAAGGTAATGGAAATTTGTAATGTGTGTTTTATGGAAATCACGCAACGGGTCAAGCATTATGAACCTTAAGTACTTACAAGTATGTGCTGTCAATGTTTATAAAAAAGACTATGGCGCAACCCCCTCCCCCAATCCTTATTATTTTACCGCAGGATGTAATTAACTGTTATTAACCAGTGCACAGCTTGGTGGCTAAAAATAATCTTAAATGTACCAACTCTGTTTATAGTGGATCCAGTCATTGAGATTCTACTGCCATGCCGTTGCTTCGTTTAAGTTGTAGGTTGGCTCGTTGAAAAACAGACAACAGCAGACACCTTGTTACTCAAATCACTCACAGCTAAAGGGATGACGTTGTAATACAACTTGTTGTCAGCATACACTCAGGTCTTATTGGAATCTCGCGGTGGTTCAGATCCCTGCACCAACCAGGTCGGATCTCCGTTTGATACCTGATACTGCCAGTCATTGTCCCATGCATGGCGATCTGTCCCCAGAGTCAGAATTGTTTCGTGCCCTTGGCGTCATCATTGCAACTTTCACGCTGTCAATGACTACAATTTAAATATTGAGCACAACCCACTATTGGCAACGCCGATCGCATTCTGGTATGAACCTAAGGCCTATCCATGTCAATATGGAAGCACTATACTCGAGTTTCGCCCTCGTTTGAGCTCGTCAGTAGTGCATATCCCTGACCGGTCCGGAAACAGTCCCGGATCACGCGTGTGAAGCGGGTGTGTAACCACGCGGCACACACTGGACACACCAAATTATCACAACAGAACATCACAACGCTGCCCATCGTAGGCTATGCTCAAGATTGCCCAATCGCCGCGTAGAACAGCCAGCCGCTTGCCGATAGCATCGCTCTAGCCATGACCCCCCCCCCCCCCCCCCCCCCCGTCCCCCCAGGGGTCCCCTGAAAAAAATTTGAACTCTTGGTCTGAACGACGCAGTCAATGAACGAACCCAAGAATTTAAGAACGCGAGGCAGACAGCTAAACCACTTCGCTACGGAGACCTGCCATTGTAATCTGTGTGTTGACATGAGGTGGAATCTGAGTTTTATATTGATGGGAAGCGATGCGTTTCACATTACTCTTACCGGCATGACCGGAAATTAGCTTTCATAAATGAGCTGGCATAAATGCCGTTGTTGAAGGCGTACACCAAGATTGGGGGACTCCGTTGGTCAATTACTAGTAGGGTTGCCTGCCGGCCCAATGGTCATAGGTTCGGATTCACATCGAAGCGGACTTTTAAACTTGACTTGGGCTAAAAGGTTAACTCGGGCTAACATAGGCACCATGTTATATCTTCGGAACGCTTACTATTTAATATGGCTAAAATAATTCACAAACTCCTATTTCAAAATGCTCCTAGCTACCTTTGGACATTGTTTAAATATAATGCAAGACATAGCGAACGACTAAATATACTTCATGTCCCTAAACCTAGGATAGACATATATAAAACAAACTTAGCATACTCTGTCTCTCAGATGTGGAACAATCTTCCACAAGAAATCAAAGACACCACCAATCATTATACATACATTCGCAACCTGTTTCTTCTTCTTGTTCTTGTTCTTGTTCTTGTTCTTCTTCTTCTTCTTCTTCTTCTTCTTCTTCTTCTTCTTCTTCTTCTTCTTCTTCTTCTTCTTCTTCTTCTTCTCCTTCTTCCTTCTTCTTCTTCTTCTTCTTCTTCTTCTTCTTCTTCTTCTTCTTCTTCTTCTTCTTCTTCTTCTTCTTCTTCTTCTTCTTCTTCTTCTTCTTCTTCTTCTTCTTCTTCTTCTTCTTCTTCTTCTTCTTCTTCTTCTTGTTCTTGTTCTTGTTCTTCTTGTTCTTGTTCTTGTTCTTGTTCTTTTTGTTCTTCTTCTTCTTCTTCTTCTTCTTCTTCTTCTTCTTCTTCTTCTTCTTCTTCTTCTTCTTCTTCTTCTTCTTCTTCTTCTTCTTCTTCTTCTTCTTCTTCTTCTTCTTCTTCTTCTTCTTCTTCTTCTTCTTCTTCTCCTCTCCTCCTTCTCCTTCTTCTTCTTCTCTTCTTCTTCTTCTTCTTCTTCTTCTTCTTCTTCTTCTTCTTCTTCTTCTACTTCTTCTTCTTCTTCTTCTTCTTCTTCTTCTTCTTCCTCTTCTTCTTCTTCTTCTTCTTCTTCTTCTTCTTCTTCTTCTTCTTCTTCTTCTTCTTCTTCTTCTTCTTCTTCTTCTTCTTCTTCTTCTTCTTCTTCTTCTTCTTCTTCTTTCGTTCGCTTGAAATATGTCTATAACTACAATGTTTAATGCTCATTATTCTTTTGTTGTCAACGATTTTCTTCATAAGTGATGTTGAATGAAAGAATGTATGAGAGGAAAAAGAGAAGAAGGGCAAAATGTCAGAAGGGCCTGCGTGCCCATTTCTCAACCCCTTGAAAATAAAGATTGTTAGCTCGTTCGTTCGGAAATAGAGTCGGCCGGCATTATATTGGAGACCTGACCCCCCTCGAGTGTGGATTGGTCAATAAAAATGTGAGTCTAACAAATACGTCTGGAGACGTGTAAAAACAGTGCTTTGGTTTGTTTGTTTGTTTGTTTGCTTGTGTGTGTATGGTTTTCTTTTTTTTTTGGTTTTTTTTTTTTTTTTGGTTATTAACTTATAAATAACTTACTTATACTAAGCATTAATTTTTTGGCCACATTATAAGAAGACAAAAACTGGAACATGTGAAAACTGGAAAGATTTGTGTAAAGAGAGATGGAGGACGACAGCATGAGAACATTCTTGGCAGTCTTGTATCGTGGTAAGGAAGGAAGTCAATACACGACATGTGTGGAGTAGCATGTTCGAACACGCCAGCCAGGGAGGCAGCCGAAGATGATGATAATACGAGGGTAAGTCAATAAGTAAATCAAATGGCTATAGAAATATAACTAAATAGATAACAACTTGAAACCAGTTTATTTTGTATACATATATTGTCCCTTTTTTATCAACACAATTTCCACCAACATTGATGCACTTATCCCATTGTTTTATCAGTCCTCCCAAACCGGCTGCATAGAACTGCGGGCTCTGTTTTCTAAACCACGTTTTCACTTCACATTCAACTTCGGCGTCATTCGCGAAATGTCTCCCACCAAAGCGGGTTTCCTGTTTATGCTGACAAATGTTTGTCCCGTAACGGTGCATACCTGGGTAGAAAAGGTTACCAGAGCGCGTCAATAAGCAAGTCACACAGTTCTGTGGGATGGCAGGCAAATGAAAACTTACTTATTAACTTAACCTTGTACTAAAGATTAACAGCGTGCATTACAAGTACTTCAGACGTCCAGGTGGGTTCGCTTGATGGCGAGGGACACTGGTAGTAGGGAAAGCTAGCCGACATGCAAAAATATGTCCAACATGGATTACGCTCTAGATCAAAGCGAGCGAACGAGAACAAAAACAACTAACAAAAGACAACATGAGCATTTTATAATAAACATTTGGAGGCCAGAAAAAAAAAGAGTACAGCAATATTGGAGAGGAATCATTGAAAAGTTGAGATAATATTTGCACATTTGGAAGGTTCCTGGGGTAGCGTAGCTTCTAGACGCTAGCCTGCTGGTGTGGTGGGGATACGTTCGAACGTCAGCGATGAGAAATGTTTTAGAAAATTTACACGGGCTCCCTGGTAGTCCTATCCTAAAATGCGTACCAGGAAATGACTTGGAATGTGAATGCGGCCCATTACCACTATTTGTCCTCTCGCTTTTACAACTCATTCGCGTCATTTAAGATATATATATATATATATGTATATATATATATATATATATATATATATATATATATATATATATATATATATATATATATATACTAGCTGACCCGGCCCTGCTTCGCCCAGACTCTGGTGGGGAGCATCTCATTTAATTCATATAAGTAGTCATATAAGTTCTCGTTCCCGTTACCGACTATCTGTCTGGCTGTCTGTCTGTTTGTCTATCTGTCTGTCTGTCTGTCTGACCCGGCCCGTTTTCGCCCAGACCCTGATGGGGAGCATCTCATTTAATTCATATAAGTAGTCATATAAGTTCCCGTTCCGACTATCTATCTGTCTGTCTGTCTGACCCGGCCCGGCATCGCCCAACTCCTGGTGGGGAGCATCTCATTTAATTCATATAAGTAGTCATATAAGTTCCCGTTCCCGACTGTCTGTCTGTCTGTCTGTCTGTCTGTCTGTCTGTCTGTCTGTCTGTCTATCTATCTATCTATCTATCTGTCTGTCTGTCTGACCCGGCCCAGCCCATGGTGGAGAGCATCTCATTTAAATTATATAAGTAGTCATATAAGATCCCGTTCCCGACTATCTGTCTGACTGTCTGTCTGTCTTGGGTAAATGTAGGAGGGAGGAGGAAGAGGGAGGTGGAGGAGGGAAGAGGAGGGAGGAGGAGGGAGGAGTAGGGAGGAGTAGGGAGGAATAGGAGGGAGGAGGAGGAGGGAGGAGTAGGGTGGAGTAGGGTGGAGTAGGGAGGAATAGGAGGGAGGAGGAGGAGGGAGGAGTAGGGTGGAGTAGGGTGGAGGAGGAGGAGAGGAGGAGGGAGGAGGAAGAGGGAGGAGGAGGGAGAAGGAGGGAGGAGGAGAACGCAGGAGGAGAAGGGAGCAGGAGGAGGAGAGGGAGGAGGAGGGAGAGGGAGGAGGAGGGAGGAGGAGGAGAGAGTAGGAGGAGGGAGGAGGCGGAGGGAGGAGGAAGAGGGAGAAGGAGGAGGGAGAAGGAGGAGAAGGAGGGGGAGGAGGAGGAGGGAAGAGGAGGAGGGGAGGAGGAGGGAGGGAGGGAGGAGGAGGAATGTGAAGGGAGGAGGGAGGAGGTAGAGGGAGGAGGAGGATGAGGGAGGCGGAGAAGAGGAGGAGGAGGAGGGAGGAGGAAGAGGGAGGAGGAGGTATGTGAAGGGAGGAAGGGGGAGGAGGTAGAGGGAGGAGGAGGAGAGGAGGAGGAGGTAGAGGGAGGAGGAGGGAGGAGGAGGAGGGAGGAGGTGGAGAGGGAGGAGGAGGAAGGAGGAGGGGGGGAGGAGTGAGGAGGAGGGAGGAAGAAGGAGGAGGAGGGAGGAGGAGTGATGAGGAGGAGGGAGGAGAAGGATGGAGGAGGGAGGAGGAGGAAGAGGGAGGAGGAGGAATGTGAAGGGAGGAGGAGGGAGGAGGTAGAGGGAGGAGGAGGGGAGGAGGAGGAGTAAGGAGGAGGAGAGGGAGGAGGAGGAAGGAGGAGGGGGAGGAGGGAGGAGGAGGAGGGAGGAAGAAGAGGAGGAGGGAAGAAGGAGGATGAGGAGGAGGAGGAGAGGAGGAAGAGGGAGGAGGAGGAATGTGAAGGGAGGAGGAGGTAGAGGGGAGGAGGAGGAGGAGAAGGGAGGAGGAGGGATGAGGAGGAGGGAGGAGGGGGAAGAGGGAGGAGGAGGAATGTGAAGGGAGGAGGAGGGAGGAGGTAGGAGGAGGAGGAGTGAGGAGGAGGAGAGTGAGGAGGAGGAGAGGGAGGAGGAGTGAGGAGGAGGAGAGGGAGGAGGAAGGAAGGAGGAAGGGGAGGAGGGAGGAGGAGGGAGGAAGAAGGAGGAGGAGGAGAAGGAGGGATGAGGAGGAGGAGGGAGGAGGAGGAAGAGGGAGGAGGAGGAATGTGAAGGGAGGAGGAGGGATAGGGAGGAGGGGGAGGGAAGAGGAAGAGGGTAGGAGGAAGAGTGGAGAGGAGGAGGGAGGAGGTAGAGGGAGGAGGAGGAGGGAGGAAAAGGGAGGAGGAGGAGGAGAGAGGAGGAGGAGGGAGGAGGTAGGAGGAGGAGGAAGAGGGAGGAGGAGGGAGGAGAAGGAAGGAGGAGGAAGAAGGAGGAGGAGAGCGGAGGAGGAAGGAGGAGGAGAGGGAGGAAGAGGGAGGAGGAGGAAGAGGAGGAAGAGGAAGGAGGAGGAAGAGGGAAGGAGGAGGAAGGAAGAGGAGGAGGAGGATGGAGGAGGGAGAGGGAGGAGGGGAAGATGGAAGAGGATAGGAGGAGGAGGAGGGGAGAGGAGGAGAAGAAGGGAGAAGGAGGGAGGAGGAGAAGGAGGAGGAGGAGGGAGGAGGGGAGAGGAGGAGGGAGGGAGGCAGAGGGAGAAGAAGGAAGGAGGATTAGGAAGGAGGAGAGGAAGGAGGGAGAATGAGGAGGGTAGGAAGGAAAGGGAGGTGGAAGAGGAGGAGGAGGGAGGAGGAAAGAGGTAGGGGGAGGAGGAGGTAGAGGGAGGAGGAGGAGGAAGGAAAGGGAGGAGGAAAGGGAGGAGAAGGGAGGAGGAGGGTGGAGGGAGGAGGAGGAGGTAGAGGGAGGAGGAGGGAGGAGGTAGGAGGAGGAAGAGGGAAGAGGGAGAAGAAGGGAGAAGGAGGAGGGAGGATGATGAGGGAGAAGGAGGCAGGAGGAGGAGGGAGGCAGGAGAGGAGGAGGGTGAGGAGGGAGAGGGAGGAGGAGGGAAGATGAGGGAGGAGGGGGAGGAGGCGGAAGGGAGTAGGAGGGAGGAGGATGGAGGAGGAGGGGAGAGGAAGAGGGAGAAGGAAGAGGGAGAAGGAGGAGGGAGGAGGGAGAGGGATGAGAGGGAGGAGGAAGAGGAGAAGGGTGGAGGGAGGAGGTAGTGGAGGGAGGAGAAGAGAGGAGGAGAGAGTTCGCCATTCCGAATTCATACTCGTCTAGTTCTTCCCTTCTACACGACTGTAGATAACTTCCTTACACATAAAAAGATGAATTGTTATTGATATTGCCGTGGCATGGAGGAATATCAGCAGCAGAATTGATCCAAAAAACCAAAGACTGAGATCTACGGAGAGCCATGAACGCCTACGCCAGCCGGCACGGCACTTGTGATGATGATTGCCGTGTGACGATTCTGTGTAGTCACGTCATTTTCTTCCCTTTCCCTAGCGTTTTGGTTCGGGGATTCTTTCATCATCATCATCATATATTACGTACGTATTTTGGGAGGGGGAGGAGGGAGGAGGAGGAAGAAGAAAAAAAAACTATGACAGTTGACAGCTCTGGAATGAAAGGAAGGCGTGTAGAAAATTTCATCTCAATCGGATGGGCCGTTCGCGAACAAATAAAGGACATACATATATATTTACATATATATTACATACATACACTTTGTTTTATAGATATAGATATATATATATATGTATATAATATATATATATATATATATATATATATATATATATATATATATATATATATATATATATGTGTGTGTGTGTGTGTGTGTGTTGTGTGTGTGTGTGTGTGTGTGTGTGTGTGTGTGTGTGTGCGCGCGCTCGCGTGTGTGTCAGACGATCATATTTTCCATCCGAAAGCAAATCGTTTACAGTAAAAAAAAAAAAAAGAACCGTTTTATCCGCCTCCCTGCACCCCCAAATGTTTATAGACCAATCGGCACTCAACGGGCGATGTTATCAACACCATGCCGGCCTTTTATTCTTCCCCAGACATTTTCTCGTAACCATTTTAGCCAGGATCTACATGGGAGTCAAGGACAATTAAACAATATCCCACCTGCAATGAGGATTAAAACAAGGATTCACTTGTAAGGCGGGCAAGCGCACTGATTACTACGCCACCGCGGCTTCTTAACAACTAGTATTTAAACAAATTATATGCACTTTGCGGAATGTTGCCGTCAACTCCAGCTCTAATTGGCTGTTTGTAATTTGCAAGGCAATTTTACGTCCAGTAGTTTGCCATTACTTTCTGAAAGGATAAGTCAACATTGAAATCCATCTGACTGGCGTGTGGCGCGAACCCACTACGTCGCAACCACAAGAGAAAGTTTAAGCGCCTTTTGCCTGTCAGCCGCGCCGATATTTGGATTACTAATATAATCGCCATTTATTTGCTGCGTATGTTTTGTAAGATGAAGCACCTGTGGTTTGTCTGCAGTGCTGTGATGTCGCTCTGCATTAACTATTATCTAATAACATAATATTTTGGCATAATTCCGACGTAAAGGGTTAGAGGTCAGCCACGGGCAGGCCGCTTTCCGTTGATTTTCATAATAGTATGAGCATCGTTCTTACAGAAAATAGTGATAAACTGCTGAACGCAATAGATAAGAGAAGCAACCGCTGCAGCAAGATACAACAATAAGACATAAAAACAATTAGGTATTTATAACTAATGCAAAAAAAAAAGACAGAGAGAGAGAGAGAGAGAAAGAGAGAGAGAGAGAGAGAGAGAGAGAGAGAGAGAGAGAGAGAGAGAGAGAGAGAGAGAGAGAGAGAGAGAGAGAGAGATACTAAACACGGACACAATTTTATTATATTTTTGGATTCCGCCTACCACTCCCCCTCCCCCCCCCCCCCCTTTTTTTTCCCTCCCCGCCCTATGATTTATGTTCAAACATTGTGGAGTTCGTTGTAACGTATGTATGTACCTGTGTCATGTTTTGTATATCTCACTTTTTAGCACGAGTCACACACACCTAACTATTCTTATTTTCTATTGCCGAACGTAACATTTCCTAGGCAACCATAAACAGCTAATAAATGCTGGGGGTTGAGTGCGACGTTATGTAAAGGACATGCCACTAACTGTCTTTAAAACTATGCGACAGCAGTATGCTTTGCAGAGGGTACATAAACCATCTATACTGTAAACATAATAGTGGCACCGTGTATGTGTGTGTCTTTGTGTGCTTGTTTGAAAAACAATCAATTTCAGTGTATTATTTTCCTTTGCCAAAAGTAGGCACGAGAAAGAAAGAACGGAAAAGCTTTGTGATATTGTTGTATTTACTACCTTCATGACTCCCGCTTCTTTCACACAAACATAATTACTTTTACGCTTTAATTTAGAAGATATATACTCCTATCCCTACTCGGTAATTGCTGTGTTTTCAAAGGTTGTATTCTTTATCTTCATTGGATATTTCTATTCTTGGGGGTTTTATCTATCCTCAGTAAAAACGCTTCCCAATCGTGCTTATGATCAGCGTTTAGGCATGTAGCAATTTATTCCCTTCTTCTGCATGGGCTTGTTTTATTCAGCTACACGGAAAATGCGATTTGGACCAGGTTATTTTCTGTATCCTTCAAAGGTTATAGCACCTGCAGGAAGCCTTTGACACGCTCACGTCTTGTTGATCTTGCAGTTTTGTGCTGATATCATAAAACACGAGCCAGGGAGCGTCGGCGGGCACTCCACAACACAGATGTTCCCAGCAACAACAGAGGCCGGATAGTGATGAAGCTGTGTGTGGCACGTGTCTTCAATAATAGGAAATCAATATAATGAGCCTGTTGGTGATTTGTCATCTCATAATACCATTTCCAGAAGTGGGGTGTCTAGCGGGGTAGTGAAGCATATTTCTACGTCATTTGGTGGAGTGAATTCACATCTAAAGCATGCTTATTCAGGGTGTTTGCAAAGTCATACTACACTTTGTATGTTGGTCAAATGTGAAAAATTAAGTATATGACGTCATGAACAAATGTGCTAATAAATTCATTAAATTACAATAGTCCTCGCTATGATATAACGTTATTTTGGGGAGCTGGAAAGTACCAATGAAGTATTCATTATAGCATTACACACCACGAGATTCAATATTGTCAAATACTTTCTGCAAAGTGTCGGTTGTTATTTACGGGTGTATCGACCGCCATTTCGAAATATTTGTTCAACCAAAAAAGTTCTTCCTTCCGTTGATAACACCATTCTGTTTGGAGTGCAAAGAAATATTCCAGCAGACGACAGCTATTAGCTGCATATTGCTTCACAGTTAGTTAGTCAGTTAGTCACTGTTCCAACTTCACGGCAACGGGTCGTTCCCATTATTACACTTCATTCCTGTGCCAGTGAATATCACACAAAATGCTCCTCACTGCCCTATGTGAACAATGGAACAGACAGGAGTATCGGCAAGCCAACAGCCTGCACAGGTACACTGTGCATAATGCCGCCGCCAGAAAGCCTACACAAAAGTCCTCCACGAAAAATACATTTCATCGTCGATGAAATCGGCAGTTACCAGAAAGGCTTCATTGACCCGGGTTTTATCCCATATGGCTCGGTCTCTTTCTGCAGGGCGACCCACCGAAAGCGCCGCACAAAGCACGAACTCCGTAGCTACAGCGACGACTCCCAGGAGTCTCCTGAAAAATGCACTCATGAACCGAAAAGGCAAACCAGTCAATCCAGCAACAGCCGGCCGTCATCGTTCCGAACATGCAGTTCACGCGAAAAACAACCGCGGACAGATGCAAAAGCATTCCATGCGAAATTCACAGCTCACAGTGTCACGCCACGCACTCACTCAGTAGCAGGGCGACGGAACCATAGCCTCCTTAGTCGCCTCTTACGACATGCATGGTAGGCAACAGTGTTACTTTTCTTTGCTCCCTCGTATGGGCCCCGGCAACTCACGGGCGAGACAAGACAGAGACATATGTCCGTGGAAAACTGACACAGCTCCGCAAAAAACAATAATATAAGCATCACCAAAGTTTTTTGTTAATGTTCGCTCACTTTAAACTCGTAGTTCATTTACGTGCCAACGGCTTCGGGCGGAGGCGCGCAATTGGGAGGATGCATGCCTTATCCTAGTTTGAGGAAATGCAACCTAAAGATTAAATGTCATGGCAGGGCAGATCAGGCCCTAAGCCTTGGTCGGCAACTGGTCTAGGATCGAAGCTCCGAAAGGCCGGACAGTTAAAGCATTGCTTTGCTGATCCGGCAGCTTCTGCAGCTTGTCTTGTTCCAGACGTATTGGTGTTACCTTTCCTCTGGAGTACACTAGACAGGCCGAGAGAGGGATCATGCTGCATGGGCAACACATGGTCTTAAATTCAGCCCAGGCTTTGTGTTATGGAGAGGTATAACTCCATTTTACAAACTATCGTCTGTTAAGACGGCAAGGTGCCAGTCAAATATCTAGTGTATTGAACTGATATTTGCGTGTAGATTAGTTTTCCCGGTGTCCCTCGTCATCACTCCGACTTCAGAGTTACTTGTAGTTTACGTTCCCAAGTCGAGGACAAGACTGTCAACATTTGAGTCCAACTGACCGGTGTAGGGGTTGAACCCGCTACCTCGGCATCAGCACACCGGATGTTTAAGAATGAGTGCTCTTATCTATTCGGCCTTGCAGACCACCATCCCCAAAGTATAAACACGTCAAATAACACAGAAGATTGGAGTGTCATGATCGCCTATGTCTGCTCAGGCCAGGCGCCTCAAGACGAAGAATTGTCGTGCAGTAGCCGTGCATTACGATTGAAGATTACTTTCCTGACTTCCCCAGGGAGTATCAGAATAACGCTCCTCTGCGAGGCTATCAAAAATACCATCAAGAACGCAGCGAGAAGCTAACCATTTAATTTCACACCTAGACACAAGATACACGCATCATACAAGAAACACTTAACACATGGTCAATAATGGTAGCCATAGCTGATTGCCCGTTTCTGTAGGTCGCTTCCGTTTAGACATTCGACAGAATAAAGTTCGTAATGTTTGTCTGGGACTTGGTTCATAACTACTCAACCTTAGACTCGCGTAAAGTGAGCAGTTTAACTATTTACCAGTATTCACAAAGCGTGGAAGGCGTGGAAGAGAGCTGTTCATCATCCTCATTATGCCGTCGCCCAGCATATGTGAAGATTGATAGTTTTATATCAAATAGCAGTAGTGAAAAACGGACATCTAAATGACAATTTTCCAGGCGTAGAGCGTCTGAAGTATATGGTGACTAGGCGATGTGGTAAATATCCTTCAAATTTAACTTCTCATAACATTTCCTGGTATCCCTTTTAGGCTGGACCTGGAAGATCATGTTAATTTTTTTTTAAATGCTACCCAGAGAAGGATTCAAACACATGACTACCAGTACCCGAGGCTACCGTACTAGCCACTGCACTGCCTCGGTTTCTATGGTAGTATGTATTCTGGGGACATTTCTACGTGTAAACTTAATCCACTGAAAGCAAACAGACGCAAAATGTGACACTTGTTTTATTAGTCCAGAGTAAAGGAGCATCGGCGATAACCAGTATCAGCAGGAGTATTTCCTTTATATGATGCAATTGTTGAAGGGGAAATGGTTAACCAAGTTGATAGATTTAAGTACCTAGGAGCAATTATAACATCAAACGGAAGAAAGCACAACATAGAATAAGAGCAGAATAGATCAAGCAAAAGTTGCATTCAAGAAAATGAAAAGTATCTTATCCAGTCAGTCGATATCACTGAATGTTAGAAAGAGATTGCTGAAATGTTATGTGGAATTCTGTTTTGCTATATGGGAGCGATTCATGGAACGTGTATGAACAAATTAGGAAGAGCTTGGAAGCAACAGAGATGAGGGTCCTGAAACGAAAGTTCCGAATTCCGTGGACTGTCAGAGTAACTAACGACGACGGCATGAAAGAGGCTAATGAAACTAGAATATTATATACAACTATAAGAAAGAGACAAACAACTTTCTTTGGCCATGTGACAAGAAGAGGGGTATTTGAGAACGTCGGGGCAACAAGAAATATAAATAGGGAAAAACGGCAGAGGTAGACCATGAGAAATGATGCTGGATGGTCTCACATGTCTGAGGCAAGGATGATTATCATCAACCGAGTTTAACAATTGCACCAAGGACCGAGAGCTGTGGAAGGACAAGAAAGTTTACGCCAGCTGGCAAGGCACATGGTGATGATCTATATGTTCCTGCCCCTTCACTGTATGCACGAAAGAGTATATCCTTGAGGTATCTACACAGGGTGTGCACAACGTGGTTCTGATTGTCTTTTATATTGACTGAGATCCTCCTCAGGTCATGCTGAGGGTATGACAGTGTAGTCCTTGCAGTATTATTATAACAATTAAAATCACCGACATTTGCCTAGACACCTGGTGTGTTTCCAAGACACGCCTTACACATCAAATTGAGTCGACCTAAAGAAAAAAAAAAAGAAGAAAGGAAATCGCCTCGATGGGGATTTGAACACTTAACGGGTACGTAAGCGTGCGACACCCGATGCTATCGCAGCTCCATGATAAATATAAAGTTAGTTGCATATCCTATACAGGACGTAGCAGTCAACACCAGCAAATTTTGACTGTTTGTGAGTTTTTGGTAACCTTACGTTCAGTAATTTTCCATTGCTTTCTGAACGGTCGGCACTTATACAATTGTATGAAAATCACCCAAGGCCATCTGCTGCCAAATCTCCCTCAGCTGTGTCTAGAAAGCGGTATGCGAGATTACGAATTGCCTCCCTGGAAGTCCTTCGTCACAGGGCCTGTGATATACATAGGCTTAAATCTCATTTATGTAAATCTTCTTCACTTCTGTCTATATCTTCCTGGTATTGGAAACCGTTAACTTCTGAAACTCTCTTCTCTACTTGTACACCCTTTTCTATGGTACTCCCACGTCGCGCTGTGTATTGCATTGTACGGTTAAAGTTATGGGGGGAGATAGGGGTGTATGATATGAATTGAATTGCGGGCAAGAAAACCGAATTTCCGTTGCTAACCAAATTTCCCTGCCCGGTGTCCCTGATAAATTAAATACCTCATTTTTATCATCTGTGGTCAATTCTTCTCCGTCCTGGGGATGTGTCAGAATTGTGGCAGTATGAATTATTATACGTTTCCTAATAAAAATGTAGTCTCTTGTATGAAAAAAAAAAAAGTCATAGAAAAGAGAAATATTACAACCAGTACAAATATCCGCAAGAAAGTTGTACATGGAAAAGTTGTAAGTGAACAGTTGTACGTGGCTTGTTCATCTACATGGATGCGAATGTTGGGTAATGAGTCATGGAAGGGTGAAGAAACTAGGTGGAGGAGACGTAGTTTCTTACATAATGATGATACAATCTATCTTACACAGAAGAGAAAATAAAACCTTATTCTTAAATTATTTTTTTTTGCATATCCTATACAGGACATTGCTGTCAACACCAGCATCTTTCAGCTGTATGTTGATTTCTTGGCAAGATTACGCTCAGTAGTTTGCCATTGCTTTCTGATACTGATGACAAAATCTTAAACAAAGAAGAAAACAAAAAAGTGATTCTTAAATAATGATGACAAAATCTTACACAGAAGCTGGTGTATCGTAGGTTGTCACATTAGGAAAACAAAAAGAAAAGACAAATTAAATTTAAGGAATGTTTCAACAAAGAATAGGGCGCGTGGGTGTTACGGTTAGGACGTTA
Source organism: Cepaea nemoralis (assembly GCA_014155875.1). Lineage (NCBI taxonomy): Eukaryota > Metazoa > Mollusca > Gastropoda > Stylommatophora > Helicidae > Cepaea > Cepaea nemoralis. Next base: position 21,532 of record JACEFZ010024752.1, read on the forward strand.
CGCTGACAATGGCACGAGCGCGGTCGGACGAGGGTTGGATGCCTGTGCTCGCCGTTCGCTACATGAGGAAAAGACTGGCCACTATTTCTCTGCGCTAAAAGATGTGGTGGTGCGAACACTTCACATAGGCACAGCCTATTCCTGGTAAGGGACTATCTTTGTTTTAATTAATAGAACAGATGGCGTAGAGAAATTAGCCTTGTGTAGGAACATACTAGGGAAGTGTCAAATTGAAGGAAAGACTGATCGCCGTTTCCGCCTTGCTCTAATGCCCATAGATCAAACAGCTGAACAACAAACAATAATATAAGTGCGTCAGGAATCAGAGTGGATTCTAGTGATGGCGAGGGACAGTGGTAATAGGGAAAGCTAATCTAGAACCAAAAATCAGTTAGTTCATTGCACTGTCAGTAGTGGCAACTACTGGAAATAGTGGGACGTGTATGGACAACACTTAAGTTCACAGCGAGAGAAAACAAACACTTCAATAGCACTAAAATATTAGTTGACAGAATATTAGAGATTTATGATCGCCATGTCTGTCCCAGGCCAGGCGCCAACAGTGAGTGAATAGAGGATCTTCCCGAAGAAGCAGGACGCGATGTGGAGAACGCTGCAAAACATCTGTGTCGCAAAGCTAATCCTTTTCATGTAGGATATATGGAGGACATTTAGGGACCTGCACGAGAAAACAAAAGGTAGAACGACTTGCCATGAGTTGGTCGATTTAGGGATTAAAGTACAGACGCAGGAAATGCTTCTATCACATAACAGCTCTTCGGTAGCCCAGCCTGATGTTGTTGGTAACACTATAGGGTCTTTCTCAAAGCAGAAAGGTGGGGAGACAAGAAGTTGGTTATGCAACCTTATCATTAAAAGGTGTTCAGGATAAGGAAATCAACGCGATTGCACCGGATTGTAAAATATCTATTTCAGTCTCTCTCCGCAGATCTGCTATAGTTCTTTCCATTTGTTTGGAAAGTATATGTTGCATTATTATGAAATGTTTCCTGCCGTCTTATATTTACTCTCACTCATAAAAATATATCGTTGATATGTCCAAAGACATCAGAAATCATGGAAAGCGGTGACATTTCTTTCAAGTTTTAAAGAAAATATATGGAATTTTCGCTAACAAATTTGTTTTACAGTAACCTCTGAACATTTCCGTTATATTATGTGACGTGCTCCTCATAAAGAAATTCCTGTACACCACGGAAAATAGTCATGCTTGAACACTAGTGTTTCCATGTGAAGATGTACATAATATGCTCTTCATCTCTGACACGTAAATTATATGCCGCACATAAACAATCATTGAGATCTGCTGTACAATCTCCAGAACAAAATTGCCTTTTTGCTGGGTGTTCATAATGATACATTAATTTTCTAAATCTCATCATTTTCCCTCAGTTAGTTACTGAGTTATAGTATTTTAATACGGGGTAAAACATTTATGAACGCACTATACCTGCCTGCCAAAAACGCTGAACATAACATTTACTATGAAGTAACAAGTCAGACATTGCAGTGACTGTAGGGATTCCCGTGTTTCCGGGGCATCAGTTACAACAAATCATAATTACGATACTTAACAATTTTTTGTTGCATATCCCTTACAGGACGTTGCAGTCAACACCAACATTTTTCAGCTGCTGTTGATGTACTAGGCAAGATTATTCTCAGTAGTTTGCCATTGCTTTCTGAGCAACCGGCTCACAAACCGCCGTAAGTAACCAACGCAGCGCGATCGTGCAGCTGCGTTACTCACGTGAATATACCGGATTACGGAGAAAGACGTTAACCACTTGCCAACATATCTGCAAATGAGCTGACAGTCAGCGTTTGTATTTTATCTCCGATGGACAACCACGGAATGGTGCAGAATCTAGCCTATCCAGAGATCTGTGATGGGCATCTCGATCTACAAAGGGCAGAGCAAATGATGACGATGGATGCAAATTCGATTGCCTTGACAATTTGAATCCGTGTTGCATGATGTTGAAACCGGAATTCTAACCCGTTACCCACCTAAGCCTCGAAAGATAGCAGTACTCATTATTGTTTTTCTTAATAATTTTACACGATTTTTATGTTTGTGTTGCGTTTTACCGATCTCTAGAGAAAGCTTGAGGCTATGAAAATAATCATCAGCCAGTGCCGTTTTTGTAGTTCAAGTTAAAGGTAACTGATCTCGTGCAATGTCTGTCTTGGTCAGTTCTTGTGCATTTGGCTTGCATGTATCTTGACTAGTGAGACAGCCCTGCAATCAAAGCTGTATGTAACAAAATAGGAGCTCCAAACAACTCTTCACTACGTCACGAGAATAAGTCTGTCGGTGTAAAGATGAAAAGAAAAAGAACGAACCCAAGAAAACAATAAGAAAATGAAGAGGAAGAAGAAGAAGAATACTGAGTTGTTATAGTGCTTCTCTTTATTCCTATCCAATAAACTTGCTCCAGATATTAAAATAGTACGAGACAGAAAGTCACAGATATATGTCTGCACCGACTGAAATCAACTAATGAAGTACTGATCAGATGGTATAACAGACACATTGTATATTAAAAGCATCAAACAAACAAGGATTCAAACTTGCAGTCTTCAGAATGACGACAGGACCCTCCTGCAGGAAGTCTTGAACTTCAACTATGTCTATAACTCTCAAACGGGGTTACAAGCAATAATGATGGGCTTCATTGCGCCAGGTTTTATCCCAAATGGATAGGTCTCTTTTCGCAAAGAGTTTTGGTTTTCGCTCGCTTTGAACCCAAGCTTAATCCACCCACGTGCAAATACTTCCAGTACACAGGACAGATTTTGTGTGTGTGGATGAGCTTCTTCTGTTACCCGTGTACCTCGCCATCAAACAAACCAAGTCCGACTTCAGAGGTACTTAAAATTTACTTCCCCAAGTCAAGGACGAGAAGTCGACATTTTAGTCCAACTACGTGGTGTAGTGGTTGAACCCCTATACCTCGGTATCAGCACAGCGGAAGTTCAAGAACCAACGTTCTTAACCACTCGGCGTTGCTGACCTCTAATGCAGGTTTGTTGTATAGTCTCATGTGTCTTCTGATCTGTATGTCCATACTTCACTTATATGTAAGGCAATCAATACCTGTCTATTTATCTCTCAAAGGTGTTGATTATCATCATGACTTATATCTGAATTACGTTTCAATGTAATTAAATATACTAATCTCTATAACGCCGGTCTCTCTGGCTGAGGGGTTACAACACTTTCTCCGTAATCCCGTTTATCACGCAGAGTATCGTAACAGGGCGAGAGCTGGGAGCGGTTCGACCCCCGCTGGTGACTTGCTGGATAACTGAGCCGGCCGCTCAGAAAGCAATGGCAAACTACTGAGCGTAATCATGCCAAGAAATCAACATACAGCTGAAAGATGCTGATGTTGACAGCGATGTCCTGTAAAGGATATGCAAAACATTTTTAATCTCTATAACTGCGTATCGTGGGCCAAAATTGATGAAAATCACCACGCTTGTCTCTGTGTTATATTTCGAAATAATTTATTGTTATATGTTAATACCTTAATCGTCTATGTTGCACAGTTATTGATTACCACGATGATCATCATCTTTCATCATTGTGTATGACACATCCCAATGCATTCACTGGCATCTCTGTAACCTCTAGAGTTTAAGATATGACATGTACAAATATATGGAGCGTTGAAGAAGCAGCTTGACATCGTTTCGGAGTGTTTTGCCCATACGTGAGCCTGGCTCTTGTCTCTTTTGTCTCGCCTGTCCGGGTCCCTTTCCAATCAACTAGAGATACTTTATTGTGACAGCCAATCTGATCAGATCGTCCTGGTATGAAGTTCTCTTCATGGAATTAATGTCTGGATCTGTCTTTGAGAAGCGTCATGCCTAGACTGACGTTCGCTGAAGACGTCTCTACTGAAGTCTGAGGTGCTTCGTGGAGTTTTATCCTGGGTCTCAGAATCTGGAATGATTTATATGCATGAGGATAATGCATGTGGTTTTATAGAGTGTGAAGAAAGTGAAGGGTGAGTAAATCCAGGGTATACTACTGTGAGAGGAGAGAGAGAGAGGGGGGGGGGGAGAGAAAGACAGAGACAAAGACAGAGAGAGAGAGCGAGAAAACGTGAGAGGGAAAGAAGGATAGATAGAGCGAGAGAGAGAGAGAGCGAGAGAGAGAGAGAGAGAGAGAGAGAGAGAGAGAGCGAGAAAGAGAAAGACTGAGAGTAAGAGAGAAAGACAGAATGAACGAACGAACGACCGACGAACGGACTTTATTTTCAAAGGGTAACACATTGGGCACGCAGGCCCGTCTTACATTCGGCCCTTCCAATCACTCATTTTTCGTTCATCAATAGTGCATAGGAAAAACATTGTCAAATGAATTTTGTAAACATAAACAATGCATATTTACAGAGAAAGAGAGAGTGTGTAAGAGATACAGAGAGACATGGATAGAGAGAATTATATAAGCTTGAGGCTATTGCATGTGGTTATAGGAGTATGAGGAACGTGAAGGGGAATAAAACAAGGGTATAGTACTGTGAAGAAAGAGAGAGAGAGAGAGAGAGAGAGAGAGAGAGAGAGAGAGCAAGAGGGAGAGAGATAGAGAGAGAGAGAGCGACATAGAGATGACAGACAGACAGTGAGGGAGAAAGAGAAAGAAAGAGACAGAGGAAGAGAGAGAGATAGATAGATAGATAGATAGATAGATAGATAGATAGATAGATAGATAGATAGATAGATAGACAGATAGATAGATAGATAGATCGATAGATAGATAGATAGAGAGAGCGACATAGAGAGACAGACAGAAAGTGAGGGAGAAAGAGAAAGAAAGAGACAGAGGAAGAGAGAGATAGATAGAGAGAGAGCGATATAGAGAGACAGACAGACAGTGAGGGAGAAAGAAAAAGAAAGAGACAGAGGAAGAGAGAGAGAGATAGATAGAGAGAGAGAGAGCGCGACATGGAGAGACAGACAGACAGTGAGGGAGAAAGCGAAAGAAAGAGAGAGAGGAAGAGAGAGATAGATAGATAGATAGATAGATAGATAGATAGATAGATAGATAGATAGATAGAACGAACGAACGAACGAACGAACAGACTTATTTTCAAAGGGTAACAAATTGGGCACGCAGGCCCGTCTTACATTCGGCCCTTCCAATCACTCATCTTTCTTTCATGAACAGTGCATAGGAAAAAAACATTGTCACATGAATTTTGTAAACATAAACAATGCATATTACTATGTTATAAGACACATCCACCACCCACCCACACATCCCCCATTCACTCCAACTCCCCCACCCAACCACACACACATACAATACATTCCCCCACCCATCCACCACATCCCTACACATCTCCCCACCCACACACACCTCTCATCCACCACACATCCCATCCACCCACACCCAAGCACACATACATTCAATAACCCACACATCCCCCACCTACACACATCTCCCCACCCACTCACATATCCTTTACCCGTCCCATTTCCCACCAACAATCACTCACCCAATATCCTCCTCCACCCACTACACCTCCAACCACACAACCAAACACACATTCCTCAGCCACACACACATCTCCCCGTCAACTCACATATTCCGCACCTACCCATACACAAATTCCGCACTCACCCACATAATCTCCCATCTCCCCCAGCCCACTCACTTATCCCGAGCCCACACCTACAAACATCCCCCACCATCTCCTAACCTGCACACACTCACCCACCCACATATCCTCTACCCACCCACACATCCTCTACCCACCTATCCCCCAACCAAACATCCCTTAACCACACACCCTTACTCATATACAATCACCCACCCACACATCCTCTACCCAACCACACATCCTCCACCCAACCACACATCCTCCATCCACCCATTCCCCCAGCCACACATCCCTTAACCACACACCCTTACCCATATACACACACATCCCCACCCACGCACAATCTCCCCACCCATACAAACATCCCTCACACACATCCCCACCCACCAACACATTCCTCATTCACAAACACACACCTCCCATCCACGCATACACAACCCATACATTCATCCACTCACACATCCCTAGACACACGTACTTATCCCTCAACCACTAACACCCACACGTCCCTTACCCACTCATCAACACATACATCTCCTATCTACCCCACCCACACTCACACATCCCAACCACCCATCTAAGCAAACATCCCCCACCCTCACACACATCATTCACCCACCCACAAACCCAACCACACCTTCACCACCCACACAAACATCATTTATCCACACCCAGCTCCCCTCCCACACAATACCACACCCACACACATCCCAAAGACACATCCCTCACCCACACACACACATCTATCCACACATCTCCTACCCATCCACACATCCCCCAACTACAGTCACCCTCACTACCCACACATACATCCTCCATCCAGCCACACACACCCCCACCCAGCCAGACATATCCCCACCCACACACACATCTCCAAATCCATCACCCACACTCATCACGCACCCCTCCCCCAACCCACACATATCCCCCACACACATTCACCCACACATCTCTCACCCACACACACTCCCCACCCATCCACCCAAACATCCCACACCCACATACACATCCCCAAACCCACAACCACCCCACCTGCACACATCTCCCACCCACCACATATCCCCACACCCACATCTCCCCACCCACACATATACCCCCACCCATCCCATAACCCACCATCAATCATCCATCAACATTTCCTCCTCCACCCACTCACCCACAACCACCTAGACAAACACAACATCCCCACTCACAAACACATCTCCCCATACACCCATACATCTCGCACGCACCTACACACAAATCCCCCACCCACCCACACAACCCCCCCCCCCCCCCCCCCCACCCACACACATCGCGAATCCACCCACACACACATCCCCCGATCCCCCAACCTACTATTATGATCAAACTCCCACACTTTACACACACATACAGTGACGATTGTCGTGAGCATTGTCGCAAAATTGTAAAGAAAATGGAGAAAAATTGTACATATACATTTTGTAACTTAAAAATTAGTGATGCAATTCAACTCTCTCCCTCTCTCTCTCTCTCTCTCTCTCTCTCTCTCTCTCTCTCTCTCTCTCTCTCTCTCTCTCTCTCTCTCTCTCTCTCTCTCTTTCTCTCTCACTCACTGGCGCTCTCACTCACATTACAGTAATGTTATATTATACTTGATAAAATCAAGTGTCAAATCAAGTATAGATAGATAGATAGATAGATAGATAGATAGATAGATATATAGATAGATAGATAGATAGATAGATAGATAGATAGATAGAGAAAGAGAGAGAGCGACATAGAGAGACAGATAGACAATGAGGGAGAAAGAGAGAGAGGAAGAGAGAGATAGAGAGAGAGAGAGAGAGAGAGAGATAGAGAGACAGACAGACAGTGAGGGAGAAAGAGAAAGAAAGAGAGGAAGAGAGAGAGATAGAGAGAGAGAGAGAAAGAGAGAGAGAGAGAGAGAGAGAGAGAGAGAGAGAGAGAGAGAGAGAGAGACAGACAGACAGACAGACAGAGTAGCATATATATAAGAAGTCAGCGTTCGTAATGAATACAATGGGCGTTGCAGTGGTCGCCTCTAACCAACGGAGTGCCGCTGTGACTGCCTCCACCTCCATTCTCATGCTGGAGGTCGTAGTCTCATGTGCCAGACTCTCCCTTTTCAGCAATCGTCCATTTGCGTAGCAATGAAACCCCAATCACTATGTCTGTTTCTCACCACAGACCCATCGGTGTAGATCACTATGTCATCATGATGTGTGTTACCCTGGATCAGTTGTTGCACCTCAAACTCCGTGAGGCCCGCCGCCCATTCTCTGCACTCACGACCCAGTGTTACTATTACATTGTGCCTTACAAATCCATAGAAATGTCTGGGTGAAGAAACACTAAGTCTTCTTTCCGAGGAGATGCAATTGTATAGATAACCAGGTGATGCAATTGTCTACATGGATTGCTTTGCGCTAAAAGGCAAAAAGAAGTGCCTGGGGGATCATAGGAAAGGTTAATGGGTGGTTTTTAATGAAGACGGCCAGCTTCCCAAACATATCCTTACAGAATAAACGGTTCCCAAATTTCAAGTCCACAGATACCTAGATCTCCACCTGGATGTCTACGAGTGTTGATCAGCCAATTAGTTCAGCAGTTTATTTCAGCCTTGTATTATCTATAAAAGACTATAGTTAAGTACCGGTGGAACAATATATATGCTGGAATTAGTTATGCGTGGGTCTGATAGGAAGGGACGTAGTTGATTGAGGACGATGTCGACCTGTTTATAACAGTGTGTCATCGGAACGAATGACATCTATACCTTTCAACATTTGCTGAGGCAGACGTAGCATTTGGAATATTATCATGTCGATTCTTGAATCAATCAATCAATCAATCAATCAATCAATCTTGTGCACTTACAAAGCCTTCTGTTCCCGAAATTCCCTGTTTGACATCTATTTCTAACATCCCTAAGAAGGCCGTTATCTCACCAATGCCATGGAATCCAGAGATGTACCAAGATATTTAATGGTAGTTAGCATGTTCGTTCGTTCAAACTGATGGAGTCCAGGGAAAGCTACTGCATTTTCATTTGATACAGAACCAATTTGTCCTGGTATATAACTGAAAGTAACAACAGTCCGATTCACGGATTTTAATGTGAGAAATAACGTGGGGAATAAAATTATGATGTATTTACAGCTATTGGTGAGAACTTACAGAAGGAGCAAGAAAGACGTAGAGATGAGAAGACACACTAGGCAAACACTGAAAGTTATAGGCAAACCAGGATTTTTCTTCTGTCTAGCACAGTGGTTCTCAACCTGTGAGAAATTCCCCCTTAGGGGGGGGGGGGGTTGGGGGTTTCCAGGAGGGAGGAGGGGGGGGGGGGATAATGACATTATGAACATATGGTGAAGGGGTGCATGGGCCAAAAAAAGTTGAGAACCACTGGTCTAGTGTCTACTTCTGTGGCTAGGGGCTAGGGGCAATGCAGTTTTCCCATCCCCGACAAACCGTGTCGAGGGTTCCAAATCAGCAGAGGGTGATTTGGAATCAAGTGACTTTGCGTTGATTTCGATGGTATGATGCGTCGACTGTTTAGAAAGCAATGGCAAACTACTGATCGTAACTATCCCTAGTAAATAAGTCAATAAATATCAATACACATTCAATAAATAGCGGGGTTCATTACAACGCCCTATAAACTGGGTGCAAATAATATTTAGTGTCTATTATCTAGTGTCCTTTGATCACTACTTGTGTGTTTTGGCTTGCAAGGTTATCATGCAATGGGTGTAAATTTATTAGTACTGTTTTTAATGGCTTGAAGGGTTTTAGATTGTGTAAAATCTTGCACTAGCATGATTTAGTTTCATGCAGAGGTTTGTGTTTAGTCTCAATAAGCTGCCAGTATCTGAGCACCGGTGGCGCAATGGCTTGCATGTTTGTATGGGTCAGGATGTCAGCTTTGCCGAATGGATACTGTCAAGGTCCTGACAGGACATAACAAAGGACAGAGGACAGACATAGGGACATGGGGTGAGTACGGGGGTAGAACAGTCTAGAAGCTTAGGACAGTAGAGACAGGACTGTACCCTTGAGTGACAGCTTCACCTTGGACAGAATCACGCAGTGCGCCTAGCCCCAACCAGGCGAGTGCGAGACAGACGTGACAGCACGACTTCCCACGGATGGCACGAGGGTCAAGTACCTCGTGACCACCGGACTGTAGAGGAGAAGTCAGACGGGCGTTGGGACACGACTGAGAGAGGATGCATGACTGAGTGGAGAGACAGAATAGACTTATACTTAGACTTCAGTGCAAATGAATGTGACCGCTACTAGACGTGTGTTTGTGTGCGAAGCTTGATACGAGTGCGCTTAGCTGTGATAAGAGCGCGAGGATCGTGTGAGAATATTGAGAGAATTGGTGCGAGAGCAAGTATTGGAGTAATATTGATTCGTTTATGTGATACTGTTGTAATTTTGTGATATTCAGATGATTTTTTTTTAGCATATCCTTTACAGGACATCGCTGTCAACACCAGCATCTTTCAGCTGTATGTCGATTTCTTGGCAAGATTACGCTCAGTAGTTTGCCATTGCTTTCTGAGCGGCCGGCTCACATACCCCGCAAGTCACCAATGCGATTCGAACCACTGCTGATTCTTACCGTCATCACGTTAACCGACGAGAGTATACGAGATTACGGAGAAAAGTCATAACCTCTAAGCCACGAAGCCGGCTATTCAGATGATGCTGTTTGTAAATAAATATGCCTAATATATTTAATGCGTTTATGCATCATCTGTGCTCGCGTCATCTGCCTCTCTGAACCCATCTTCCAACCCCTTGAGACGTTGACAGATACGAATGCGTGTTCTTAAATATCTCGTGTGCTGATGCTGAGGTAAGGGGCTCAACCCTTACACCAGACAGTTGGACTAAAATATTGACCTCTCGTCCTTGACCTGGGGACGTAAATTACAAGTAACTCTGAAGTCAGAGTGGATTCGGCTGATAACGATTTACACAGTTAATACGGAAAGCTAATCCACAAACAAAATTCAGTCCAGCACTACTAGAAGTAGTGTGTATGGACTACGCTTGAGTTCAAAGCGAGCTAGTGCCCCAAAAAAATGTGGTTATCTATTGGAATCCCAATCTGGATGGATGTTTAATATTGGCCCGGACAACCCAAGATTAAAGTGAATACCAGGAAATATCTTGGGAAGTTAGGCTGCCGGTGTAATATTCACCACATCATCATTTGAGATGTCGACCGGTGTATACAAATATGAGGCTAGCCTCGTACATCCAATAAGCCTCAAGACGTGCAAACAGCCATCTACTGTATGAGTTACGGTGTAGACTGCGTTTACATAAACAACGTGAAAAATTGCGGAAATTAGCATTTTAATATAAAAAGATTTTATACGAAGATTGGATGAACAACGCTGTGCTCTGAAGGATTTTATATATTGAACGCTGTAGCATTGATTAGCCAGTTTGGCCAAAGTTGAAACCTTTGCTCAGTGACCGAGGATGATGCTCGTTTTCGTTGGACGATGATGAGACATGTCTCCGTGGTCAGGGCTGAAACTGGTTTTAGACATCAGAAGTGACCCCGAAGACCTGCTGGTTTATGAACAATTGATTCAGAATAATTCATGACCAGGTGATGCAATTGTCTACACGAATTGCTTTGCGCTAAAAGGCAAAAAGAAGTGCCTGGGGGATCATAATAAAGGTTAATGGGCGGTGTTTAATGAAGGCGAGCCTGGTACATCAAACCATAATATCTCGTCTGAGAATGGAGGTGGAGGCAGTCATGCTGCATTCCACTGGCTGGGGGACAAACACATGTCTTGATTGTAACTGATTTATTAGCATGCTGAGAAAGGTGAAGAGTGGTATTCTTTGTGTAGAGTGACATGATTCAATTTAAAAAATGAAAGATAGGGAGCATATGATGGATCTTCCCCTCGGAAAAGCTGCTGTGGTGGGAAACGAGCAGGAGGACAGATTTGCTGGATCTGCACCGTTAGGCGGTGTAAAAGTTCATGATAAGACAGAAATAGTTGGGCTTTTTTAGATCATGTGTGTAGTATGTGGGAACACATACATCATCATGCCCTGAAGAGAATAGATCCGCAGTAAGTAACCAGTGTATCTGGCCAACACTCGTTATTCTGAGGAAAGATCAGAAGGACATATCAGACTGCAGCTGGTATCGTTACTATTAAGCCTAGGAATGTCCCTTGTGTTGTGATACCGGTTCTTGACTCATCCCATCTTCTAGAGGAAAAGGAAGCTATGGAACTTAGTGCATATGGAGGTATTAATATGCTGCAGATTTTGGAGTAAAGTTAACCCATAAATCTTAATCTGGCTCAGAAAGCTACAAGCTCCTTTCAGAGATCAGACCAGAACCCAAATGCATCTGACTGGTAAATTTAAAACTAAGTCTTCCAGAGGGCAGACAGTCTGCCACCTAAGCAAATGACTAGCATAAGAGAAATAACATTCGTTTTCGCAAAAGGATTGTAATGATTCAATAAGAATATAACGTATCGGGTATCATCATTATCATCAAGTGCGGCTGGAGTAGGCATTCATGACTCTCCACAGATCTCGGTCTTTAGTTTTCTGGATCAACTCCGCTGTTGATATTCCTCCATGCCATAGTCTCAACCCATCCAGCATCATTTCCCTTGGTCTGCTTCTATATCATTCGATATTTCCAGTTGTCACGATGTTCTCCAATACTTATCTTCTCATCACATGATCAGAGAGAGAGAGAGAGAGAGAGAGAGAGAGAGAGAGAGAGAGAGAGAGAGAGAGAGAGAGAGAGAGAGAGAGAGAGAGCTGTTTGCCTTTTTCTCATTGATGTATATAATGTTCTAGTTTCATTAGCCTCTTTCAGGCAGTCGTAACTGTACCAAAACTATACCCCCACCCCAAAAAAAAGTACATTAAAAGAAAATACATAACAGTTAAGCTACACAATTTAATACAATCAATTACAACGCTTTACACGCGTCTTCTGTTGTCTTGAACATCTGTTGTTTTATTTTTGTGTTTATCATTACCAGTCATGGCTGATACAATGACGAATATTGCTAAATATATACATAACTTCCATTCGAATTAATACGTCTTTAAAAGGAATAGAACTGGGAAACTGGTATCGGTCTGTGATATGCTAGGGCCATCACAATTTGTAGACTGAGTGCATGGAGGAATACGGGACAGGTCTTTCCCTCCCTTAGCTAGCGGCGAGCCCAGGAATCGAACGCTTGACCGACCGCGCTGGTGCAATTGCCTGTACAACTTCCTACCCTTTACACCAACGTTCGTGCTATTCATTCATCATGTGCCATGCCGATAAGCGTAGCCGGTCATGTTTCGTTATCCCACACGATCACCATAGTCGTAGATCAACACATTGTTCTTGTCTCAACCATACCAAGTGGCCTAAGCCATCCAAGTATTTACTTCTCTCCCTTCCCCTTGTTCTCTTCTTCTCGATCTTGCCAGTTGTCACCAAGTTCTCCAATTTATTTCTTCACATAACGTGGCCAAAATATTTTGATAGTCTACGTCTAATGTCTCTGATTATTTTACTGTATTCATTTGTTTCTTGTAGGACTTGGTCATTGGTTTTTCTGTTTATCCGTGGTATTCTTTACATTTTCCTCCGAAACCACACCTGCTATGGCATATATGTATTATTTTTATTGTTTAGCTTTGTATCAAAGTGTTATAAAAATTATTTTAGAGCGTTCACTCTTTGTAGTGTCTTACTAATGTATGCAGTTTGCAATTAATTATCAAAGATGCGATTATCTTGAGACTAAACGGCCACAGCTTAAAAAGTATCATTCATCCATTCACTTTATATGATGTATAATTCCGCAGTATGCACCTGACGAGATGCAGAGAAATAAGCCAGGCAATAAATCGTGTAACCTGAATTTGTGACTTCTTCGCTGAAATGAAAATAAACACTTGGTAAAGATGTAGTTTATGGGTAAACACCCAACATGACACTTTCATATACAAGCATAGTGGTCATGGTGGCCAGATGGATAAGAGCACTAGTTCTTAAACATCCGGTGTGGTAATGCGAAGGTAGCGTGTTTAACCCTTACACCGGTCAGTTGGACTAAAATGTTGACTTCTCGTCCTTGCTGTGACAGTTTTCATTCTTGACTTGGGGAGGTAAATTACAAGTGTCTCAGAAGTCGAACCGGGCTGGCCTGATAGTGAGGGACACTGATAATAGGGAAAGCTAATCCACACGCAAAAATCAGTTCAGTGATCCTAAAGTAGTAGCACATGGACTACACTTGACTTCAAAGCCAACGAAAGAAAAAGAAAAAAAAACAAACATTAGCATTGCATCTAGAAAGAAATCAACAAAAGTAGTTTTCGGCTAGACTATCAGTGAATGCTGTGAAAGAGTAGGTGTCGGCTAATGTGGGCGATATCTGAATGCTGTGAGAAATATCGAATGCCAGTTTAAGACTTCACAGTACATATGTCTATGGAATGAACAAAGTGGCAACTTCTTTCCTAATGGAATCTAGTACGGACTGTTCTGTCATTCAATTAATATTAAATATCAAATCACAGGTATTTATAGTCACCCATGTTGTTTATTTGTTGTTGTTTATTGTTTCATAACAATTATAAACAATTACTAATCACTACTAATTTAAAACAAAAATGCAGTGAAAGCTTATTAACTAGTGCCTGCACACAACAGAAGGACTAAAATGGCATAGCAGACTCACTAATGTGGAGTTCGGGGGGAGAGCTCGACAGATTTCAGTGAGTCAAGAGGTGGGTGAAAAGAGGCAGCCCTGTATAGGACATACTATATAGGACACACTGTTTAGGACACACTGTTTAGGACACACTATATAGAACACGCCGGCTTCGTGGCTTAGAGGTTATGACTTTTCTCCGTAATCCCGTATACTCTCGTCGGTTAACATGATGACGGTAAGAATCAGCAGTGGTTCGAATCGCATCGGTAACTTACGGGGTATGTGAACCGGCCGCTCAGAAAGCAATGGCAAACTACTGAGCGTAATCTTGCCAAGAGATCAACATACAGCTGAAAGATGCTGGTGTTGACAGCTAAGTCCTTTAAAGGATATGCTAAAAAAAAAAAAATATAGAACACACTATATAGGACACATTGTATAGGACATACTGTATAGGACACTCTATATAGGACACACTGTATAGGACACACCGTAAAGAACACACTGTAAAGGACACACCGGAAAGAACACACTGTAAAGGACACACTGTATTAACTGTATAGGACACATTGTATTCACCATATTCATTCATTCATTCATTCATTCATTCATTCATTCATTCATTCATTCATTCATTCAGTGGCATGTCCCTTGCGGAACCTAGCTCCCAAAACAACCATCCGGAAAACTTTTCGGTCTTCAGCAAGATGTCCCGTGCCCCATACACCCATCTGGAGATCATCTGCCACATCCTGCACCCATCTTCTTTTGGCCTTCCTCTTTCTCTCTTCCCAGGCATATACCCCTCCATGATTGTTCTCTCCAAACTTTCATGACGTTTCAAGTGACCAAATATTTAAATTTTCTTTGTTTTATCGTTTTTAGTAGCTAACCTTCTTCAATATTCAGCTCTTGTCGTATGGATGCATTTGTTCTTTTCTTTATCCAAGATATTCTTAGAACCCGTCTATGAAATTTATATCCAAAGGTATTTATGTGCTGCTCAGCTTCTTTAGTAAGTGTCCAGGTCTCACAAGCGTATGTTGCAATGCTCTTACAAATCTAATTTTTGAAGTTCTATCTCTCCCCCTCCACAATTAATTTAGTTGTTTTAATTTTTGAAGAATTATCGATATTCGTCTTCTCATTTCTTTCATTGTGTCACTATTCTCGGTAATTAATAACCCTTGATATTCGAAGTTTTCCACCATCTCCAATTTCTCCTCATTAACATATATTTCTTTCTCCATAATACTATAAATTTATGGAGTGAGCAGCATAAGACAGCAATAGATATTAGACTTGGCGTGTGTTATTTGAGGGTATTTGTTCCAATTTTAGATACGGGGTAGAAGAAGAAACTTATTACTAATAGAATTAGATAAAAGAAGTAGAGATTCGAGACCACGATAGACAATATACACACTTAGAGATATAGGAGCCACTCCGGAATCATAATCCATGCATTGATATGCTATTTTAGTGGCCGCGAAGGTTCACCAACAATTAATATTTCTGCCATTCAGCAACCAGGAAGCAAAAGACTTGTGAAATGAGTTGAACGCGTACAATACTCGTTACTTTAGCAGACGAGACAATGAAACCATTTCGTCAAGTCTTCCGAGTGCAGCGTGCAGCAATAAAATCAAAAATTCAAGCCAGGGGCGACAAACGTATTTTCTGGAACGTTCTCAGTCCTGCAAATATAAACACAACTGCCAAGTTGGATGATGCATTTCAACACCCCGCGATCAATGTCCCTTCGTTTCTTGGCCCAGCTATTACTACCATGGTCATAAACAACCCCATCATCTTTCACGGGCCACATAAATTGTATGATGAGAAAATCGAGGGAACAAGCTAGAATCCTTATAAAGCACTAGTTCGGAATCAGACCAATTTGCTAACTCACTGCCCTGCGGTTTGTATGAAAAATGCCCTCATTTAACTGCATTCTGCCCACTCGTGCTTGTTCATTTCCCTGTAGAGTCATCTCTGGTAGGTTTTTGCTTCTGCGCGGCGTCAGTCATTAAATGCAATGACAAGTAAACCGACGCCTGAATTGCTTTCTTGTCATGCAGCCTTGCCCGCTAATGTCCAACCAGTGCCATATTTGTCTTGCTGGTCGAGCATGTGGTTGCCGAAACACAACTTTTTCTTTAAGACGCATTCTTGTTTTTTATTGTGAATACGGAACCCTAAATAACAACTTTATATAAATAAATATTTTTTTTTAAAATCAAGCGCCGCGCCACCTGGCGTGGGAAATTATGCTTCTCCACAATGCTTCCTTCAATCCACACTGTGTCATAAACATAACATAAGTTGTAAGTTGTTTGTGTTATGAACACCGACTATGATCCCCGGCATAAATGCTCATGCTTTGCTCACGATAAACAAGGGAAAACGGAGAAGACCTTTTTGCACGTCTTGAGGTTGATGGGTATATGGTGCTAGCCCCACAAACTAAACGGCAGTCGGTGAGTTGTGTGGTCAGAATCACACCAGCTGCCTTCGCTTCCCATCATATTTCCTGGTACCAATTGTAGGCTGTGGGGACCCGAGAGTGCAGGTCGGTTACAAATACAATCTCCTCCTAGATGGGGAATCAAACACATTATAACCGAGCCTCCAGGCAAGTGTGCTAGCCACTACACCATCACGGCTCTCCCCCCCCCCCCCCCCCCCCCCCCCCAACCCCACGAAAACAAATCAGGGGACAGGACACATTCTTGTCTGATAACCTTCTTTATGCGCTGAGATATTCCTAAATGTTCCTTTATTTTTATAGCTGCTACTTACTCCCTGCTAAGATCTTCTTTATTATTCGCAGACCTGTGTCATCAATATTTCCTTGTTCCAGTCATTATCATCAAGTGCCTTGCCGACTGGCGTGGGAGATCATGCTTCTCCACATTTTGCGATCTGCGACGGCATGGATCAATCACTGTGTTAACTCCCTTCCGTGACATGACACAAAACTGTCCAGAATTGTCACATGTTTCAATGATTGTCTTCTCATAATGTTACCAAAAATGATGACTGCTTCATTCTGACGTTTGTGATAAGTTGTCTTTGCCACATAACTATCTTAAAATGTTCAGATTGCTCATTTTTATTGTTCAAGGAATTTTCAGCCTTCGTTTATAAAACCACATCTCCAAGATTTCTACTGATTCCCCCCCCCACCCCCCCCCCACCCCCGCTTGTTAATTAATTATTAATAACAAGGACTTATTGCATAAAATGTTCTTCATTAGGTAGAATGCAGCTTTTGCTTATCCTATTTTGTTTTTTTTATCTCTGTAATGCATCTCCCATCTGATGTTATTCATGTACTTTAGACATTTGAATTTCTGTACTTGCCACAAAAATAATATCATTCACTTTAATTGCACATTTAGGCCCAATCTGTTTCTTATATATCACCATGACTGTAATATTCCTATTATTCAAGCTAAGATCCATTTCTTTTCACTTTCTTCTTCTTATGCGTTCATCCGGAGTGCTTTTTCAGGCGAAATTGCGATGTGCCCAGTTTTGCGTCCATAGGCCGACACATCCGACTTCTGCGGGTGTTTGTTGAACGGGTTAACCTTCCCGGTTTTTTTTCAATTTCTACAACCACCATATCTATCATTTCCTATAGTTCCTTCTGACTTGTTACTATCAAGACCGTGTCATCAGCATAACTAAGTTATTTATATTATGTCGATCAACCAGAATCTCTGACATATTTTCTGTAAATCTCAGTATATGTTAAGTTTACAATGAGAACTAATCAGGAGATATTACATAACATTGCCTGAACCCTTATTTATATATTGACATGTTCATAAAGGGTTGTTGATTCTGATAGCTGCTGGTAATGGCTAGTGTGTAATTATTTCCGCACGTTCCACACATTTGTGTACTCATATGGGCAGTCTTTAAAGCATGCATAAATATATGTTTTTTACTTCTATAGCTCTTGTAGCTTTGTCTTGGGAATGTACATGACATTATCTGTGCCCTTTCCCTTTACAAACCAGTATTGTTTATAACTAATTTACAGTTTAATTGTGAATCTTACTCTTCTCATAATTATTCTCTTGAACAGCCTTATCATACGACCCATAAAAAGTACTCTAAAGTAATGTTAAAATTCTACACCTCATATTTTCGCTGGCAGTGCTATAAACATGGATTCTAATATACATCCATCATGTGCCATGCCGGTAAGCGTGGACGGTCATGTTCTGCCATCTCACTCGATCACCAGAGTCGTGGATCAGTTCCGTGTTCCTGTCTCGACCATGCCATGTGGCCAAGCCATCCAGGTATTTACTTCTCGGTCTCCCCTTGATCTCTTCCCTTCGATCTTGCCAGTTGTCACTAAGTTCTCCAAGTCATTTCTTCTCATAACATGCCCAAAAAATTTTGACTGTCTACGTCTAATGACTCTAATCAGTTTACGATCTTCATTTGTTTCTTGAAGGACTTGTTCATTGGTTTTTCTGTCTGTCCATGGTATTCTTTGCATTTTCCTCAGAAACCACATTTCCACAGCCATCAGCTGTTATTCAGCTTGACTGCTTATTGTCCACGCTTCACATCCATACAAAAGTACAGGTTCTATGTAGCACCTCAACACTCTTTTTCTCGTTTCAATTGATATCTTTTTATTGGTCAGTATGTTTTTCATCTTGCAAAAGGCTACCTTCGCAATGGCAATTCTTGTTCTAATCTCTTCAAGGCATCTCCCATCAGATGTTATGACTGTGCCGAGATAACTGTATCGATTCATTTGTTTAAGAATATGCCCATCTACTCTATTCTAATATTCTAATATGCCAGTAGTATTTTACATACGGCTAGACGTGCTATTTAAAAATGTTGACTTCTTCAGCGAGTATTGGTAGACCTTTGCCATTATCTACAATGATTGCATCCGATTGTTTATTTGAATTATCTACATCTATTAATTATATTAAGTGTCTCAATATGAAAACATTTAAACATCTAGTGGTATTTCCTGTTATCCTAGGGAGTCTCCGTGGCGAAGTGGTCAAGCCGTTTGATTCGGGCTCCGAAGGTTGTGGGTTACGATTCCGGGCCGTGTCCTTCGGTTAACGAGTGGAATTTGTCGGAGAATCCTGTGGGTCGTCGCTAGAGCTATGGAGTTCGTGTTTTGTGCAACACTTTCTGCGCCGCGGAAAGAGGCCAAGCTATATGGGACAAAACCCGGTGCAATGAAGTCCACCCTGTCGAATTTTAAGCGACTTTTCTTTCGTGTTATCCTACCTGTTATGATATATATATATATATATATATATATATATATATATATATATATATATATATATATATATATATATATATATATATATATATATATATATATGTACTCGGCTCGCGATGATGGTGGAATTCTGCAAGAGGGCGTCTGATTGGTCTGGAACTCTGGGACCCCAGTATATAAGGCCCCGCACAGGTAGAACTGGCCTTTTTTTCCGTAGTCCACCACACTGAGTGACAAGGCGCCAATGCCTATTTCTATTGTGTGTTTAGTAGTTAGACCCTGAAGTTTTGCAGTGGAAAAGCCATAATTCTAGTTTTAGATTTTAGATTTTCCTGGTTTTTTAGTGGACTGGAAGTTTTTGGTGGACTAGAAGTTTTTGATAAATTAGTTTTTGGTGGACTAGAAGTTTTTGATAAATTAGTTTTTGGTGGACTAGAAGTTTTTGTTAAATTAGTTTTAGTGGATCAGTTGTTGGTGGATTAGTGTTTGGTAGATTTGTAGCTTTTACTGGATTAGAAGTTTTTGCTACACTTAGGAATTTTGTTTGTTAGGTTAGTGTCTTTGCTGTTTGATTTTTGCTGTATCCTAATTTCTTTGTTGATGCTACATGTCTGTATATTATTGTGAAGTTTAGAAGTTTAATAAACAAATGATGCTTGTGTTACTCTTACTTTGTTATAGTCATTGGTGTTAGAACAGCCCTTGGAGTAATTCTTTGTCTGGGATTGGAGAATATTGTTCTAATCCCCTGTCGGCCCACCCTGGACCTTCTTAAACCTTAATTCTTTTCTATTCTTGTTAACCGAGGACCATGAGAGGTTCTTTCTCTTTATTCATTTTCTTCTTTGGCCCTACGCAGTCAGGGTTGCGCTCTTCTCCTCACATCACCGTAGCAGAAGTAAGTGGTCCTTGCTTCCTGTTAGTACCTCTGTTTTCAAGTGGCGAGCCTGTACCAGGATAGTGACAGCCTTAGAATTATTCTGGTAGGATTGTTTTGGTACCAAGTGAGTGTTTTAGTTGAGGTCTTTAGTTGGTTTCTGTGTCGGTTCATTTTTGGTATAGTTGGTAATAGTCTTCTAGAGATAGCAAAACCCAGGTTAGCTAGTTAGGCTCCATTGCAGAACCACCCGTAGCATAGTATCTTGTCCTTAAGATGGAGACCAGAAGTACTCGTGCGGCAGTGAGAGTTGAAGAAGACGAGTCGTTGCCAGTTTCTACGATGGGAACCGAAGATTCCCGCCCAATGGAAGCTCCACCACGCGAGCTCACTGAGGCTTTGAGGTACGTTGTAGTACCAACCAGAAAGCCTGTTCGGTGTTTTGGGGAGAAAGGTGGGCCATCAGTAGAAGAGTACGTCAGGGAGGTGAGGTCAGCTTGGAGGGCTGGCATGTTAGAGACTGTCGATAAGGTGGATGTTATTTTCGACAGCATAACCAGTCCTGTCAGGAGGGAGTTGGAACTCCATGCTTCTGAGGAAGATCCCGAGGCCATGCTACAGGCCTTGCTGAAGATATATGGTGAGAAGAAGAGTCTACGGGAGCTCCTGGCAACGTTATTCACAATACGCCAGCGAGATGGGGAGACAGTCCATGACTTCTCCCATAGGGTCAATGCTGAGTTCAAGAGGGTAGTGAAGGCCCAGGAAATTCAAGGTGTCCCTGTGTTGGATGGGGAGGCCCTTCGAGACCAGTTTGTGGCTGGCATAAGGGACAGTTTCACCCAAACTGTCCTAAAAGAAAAGATAGCACAAGATTCATCTGTGACTTTTCTTCAAGTCAGGGAGTGCGCACAAACATGGGAAGGTGTGCGGGCCCCGCCAGGTGCTGAAATCAGAGAGGTAGAGGTGAGAGCCAGAAATGAGAACTCTGGGGAAATTCAGTCAAGCGTACCTTCAGCGGTGAAAGTTGAGTTTCAGCAGGGGCGGTACGGGCCGGTGCAGGCTGAGGTAGTCCCACAAACGGTAGAATGTAGGCCTGCACATACTGAGCCAGCTCGAGTACCACCAAGAACTGAGTTTACTTCCAGGCAGGGTGAAATTGACTTTCTTCAGAGGGAGATGTCTGAGATTGGTGCCAGGCTTAACAGACTCACCACCAGCGATCAACAACATCAAGTGCCACGTTGCTGGCGATGCAATCGGGTTGGTCACTTGAGACGCGAGTGCAGACAGGCATTAAACGGGACCCCTCTAAGGCTGGGAGCCAGGTATTAGAAGGGGAGCGTCATGGCTCGGACATTAAAATTGTGGGTGGTAGGCCCGAAGAGACTGTTTTAATAGGTGGCAAGTGTGTCCAGTGTGTCATCGATACAGGTTCTCAAGTATCCACCATTACTGAGGCCTGTTTCAAGGGCATGTTCCAGGACTTTGTTCTAAAGAAAGGACAATTCGTTAGGTTGACGGCCGCAAATGGCGTAATGATTCTATATGTGGGGTACTTCATGTGTGACATTGTGTTGGGTGGGACACAAGTGAAGGACTGTGGGGTGTTTGTCACTAAAGACATGGACAATGGGGAGAGAAGAGTGCCTGACATTATTGGCACGAACATTTTACAGTCAGTGCCGAATCTGTGTAGGTTTCTTAATTGGAGCAGCACAGCGGAGGAGATTCCTGGAGTCGGACTGGACGGTGTTAAAGTGTTTGTTGACAATAGAGTTTGCGTACCTGCCCGCTCCATCACTGCAGTTAGTGTAACATGTGTAAGATTTGTGCGTGAAAATATGCATGTCATTTTCAGCCCAACTCGAGACTTGGAGCACAAGGGTTTGCTTTTCTCCCACACTTTGACTACCTTGAGACGGGGCGTATGCCAAGTCCAAGTGGTCAATCTGGGGGATGAAGATATATCCTTGTCGAAGGGTACTCAAGTTGGGGATATTTCAGATGCTACTGTAGATTTGACCAACCATTTCAAAATGTTAAGTGCTCAGGAAGTGGAGGTTTCAACACGGCCTTATGCCGGAGAGAAAGATGATGTTATGTGCCCTGTAGATTTGAGCAGTTTTGAGGGTAGTGATAGAGATAGGAAGAAGTTAGAGGAGTTATTAGTTAGGTATGATAGTCTTTTTGCCAAAGGAGATACTGACATAGGCTATACAGATAGGGTAACCCATAGCATCCAGTTGACAGATGAGACCCCCATCAAGCAGCCTTATAGGAGAATTCCCCCAGCATTTTATAGAGAAGTACAAGATCATCTCCAAGGTTTATTAGATAGTCAGATAATTAAGGAAAGTTCCAGTCCTTGGGCTTCTCCGATGGTCCTCGTGAGAAAAAAGGATGGTAGACTTAGGTTATGTGTCGATTATCGGGCTGTAAACGTTAGGACAAAAAAAGATGCATACCCTCTCCCTAGAGTAGATGAGTATCTAGATGCCCTAGGGGGTGCCAAATTGTTTTCAACTCTAGATCTTGCCAGTGGGTATTACCAGGTGGCCATGAAGCCAGATGATCAGGAGAAGACTGCTTTTACCACCCCGTTTGGTTTGTATGAGTATACGCGTATGCCAATGGGACTTGCAAACTCCGCGAGCAGCTTCCAGAGGTTAATGCAATGCTCTCTGAATGACTATTTTTTTCAGATTTTGTTGGTATACCTTGATGACATTTTGGTGTATTCTGGGGATTTTTCAGAGCATCTGAGTAGGCTTGAGAAAGTGTTTGAGAGACTGCAGTCCATTGGACTAAAACTAAATCCTGAAAAGTGTAACTTTTGTCAGAAAAAGGTTGAGTTTTTAGGGCACACCATTTCAGAAAAAGGCATTGGAACCATGGATGATAAAGTTGCAGCCATAAAAGAAGCACCTGTGCCCAGAACTCAGACAGAACTTAGGTCATTTCTAGGGTTAGCCAGTTATTATAGAAGGTTTGTCTCAAAGTTTGCTAATATTGCAAGACCACTACATGAGCTGGTGGGCCAACTCAACCAGCAGCAAACCGGTGATACTAAGACGAAGAAAGGACCCATAGGGCGGTTGTGGACTCCAGAGTGTGACGAGGCGTTTAATCGATTAAAAGAGGCTCTGACATCAACACCCCTTTTAGGCTTCCCAGACTTCTCATTACAGTTCATATTGGAGGTAGATGCCTCATACCAGGGTTTAGGTGCTGTCCTCTCACAAATTCAAGATGGTAAGAAAAGAGTCTTAGCTCACGCTAGCCGCACGCTACGCCCCTCAGAACGAAATGCTAAAAGCAGTTCTAAGCTTGAGTTACTTGCGTTGAAGTGGGCTATGACTGAGAAGTTTAGAAGTTATCTTTTAGGTACTAAAGTAGAAGTTTTTACAGATAGTAGGAATTTAGCTTTGTGGCAAAAGGCAAAACTGGGTGCCATTAAGCAGAGATGGATAGCACAGATGTCGATGTTTGACTACACCATTAAGCACAAACCAGGTCGTGCTAATGAAAATGCTGATTATTTGTCCCGCTACCCTTTTGAAGCCCCAGGAAGATCAGATGAAGAAGGTGACATTCCAATCAGTCACATAGCTGCTACACCAGTTAGTCCAAACTTAAGAACTGCTAGGATAGGAGAGATTGTAGATGTAGATAGACAGAATAACCCTGTAGGTAATGTGCCACTGGTATCATTACCATCATATTCAGCTGAAGAGTTGATAAAACTACAAGCAGAAGATGTGCATGTGCATAAAGTGTTAACTTGTGTGAGTGAGAGAGTGAGACTGAGTAAGATAGAGATGAGGGGTTTACCCCCTGAAACCAAAAGCTTGTTGAAGCAGCGAAAGAGGTTGAGTGTGATTAATGGGTTGTTGTACAGGAAATTAAAGAGGCCAGGTAGAGGGTGGATTTCTCAATTAGTGGTACCTGGTGCATTGAAGCAGAGAGTGTTAGAATCGGTGCACAGCACCGGCCATCAGGGCAGAGATAGGATGATACAAATCCTTAGAAGTAGATGTTATTGGGTTGGCATCACGAAAGATGTTGAACTATTTTGTAAAAGATGCCAGAGGTTTAATATTGCTAAAGCACCCCATATTAAACTGCAGGGTCCTTCGGGTAATTTATTAGCATCTAGGCCTTTTGAGGTGGTGACCATGGATTTTACTATGTTAGAGAAGGATAGTCGGGGGTATGAAAATGTGTTGGTCATTACAGATGTTTTCACCAAATTTACAGTTGCTGTTCCCACAAGGGATCAGAAGGCCTCGACAGTTGCAAAAGTTCTGGTGGAGAAATGGTTTCTGTATTTAGGTGTACCCCATAGACTCCATTCAGATCAAGGCAGGAACTTTGAATCGGCTGTGATTGCAGAACTCTGTAGAGTGTACGGGATTCAAAAGAGCCGTACCACAAGTTACAATCCAAAAGGGAACGGTCAGTGCGAGAGGTTTAATAGGACCCTACATGATCTTCTGAGGCCACTAGAGGCCAGCCAGAAAAGGAGATGGTCTGATCATATAGCTGAAGTTTTGTTAGTTTATAACTCTACGCCCCACTCGTCCACTGGGTACTCCCCGTACTACTTGGTGTTTGGAATAGAACCAAGATTGCCAGTAGATTTCATGCTAGATGCTAGTGATGATAGTGATTGTAATGACGGGGAACCAAATGTTGAGAACTGGGTGACTGGACATCTTTCCCGTCTGCGTAACGCGCATGTTAGGGCAGACGAACAGTTAAGAAAGTTAGCTGCTGTAAGGAAAGAGAGATGTGACAAGACATCATCCTCTAAATTGCTAACCATAGGAGAAGTAGTTAGGAAGAGAGTCCACTATACAGAGAGGTGCAAGATTAAAGACCAGTGGTCTGTAGATAAATATACAGTGGTGCAGGTCCCAAAAGCATCAGGAGGCCCATATGTTATTAGAAGAGTGGGAGAGAATGGACCTGACGTTAGAGCAGCAGGACACGAGTTAAAGCGGTGTGAGAAAGATGCGGTAATTGAGGTACCGGAGGCGACAATAAGACTACCAGAATTGCCTGTTGTGGTAGAGGCCGAGGAACCACGGGATAGACCACCAAGAAGTGACTGGTACATGTTTGAGCCAGGAGACTTGAATGTGAGGCGATCAGAGAGAGTCCGTCTTAGAAGAGATAGGTGATGTTATTTTTGAATACATTTTGTTTCAAATGTTCAGTGTTGAGGCAAGTGGTAAACTGTATAAAGGTTGCTGATTTATTGTTTGTGTAACTTTTATGATTGTTTTTATGTAAAAAGTGAGGGTTGTATTCATTTTGTTATGATTGCTCATGTAGCAGAGGGGCTATTTCTCCTCACTGATGTTAATTTGATCACTGAGTATTGACTTGTAATACTATAAGGATGGCTTATGCTTATATGTTATTAATGTTATTTTGGACTTATTGATGACTGGTGACGTACATGTATACTGTTTCACATTATAAATCTGGATAGAATGAGTAAATTGTTTTATAATGGTACTGTTTAGGGATGTAACCAGCAGTTCAGGTGTTGAGGGCAGTGTCCTCAAGAGTGACAGGTTTATTTGTTGTTGCTGAGAGATGTGTTCCTTGGCATAGAATTATCAGAGCATAGAGGTGTGAAGATAACTACCTGCTTGATGAGTGTACCAGGGACGTATGGTCCGGTTGTCGAAACGACAACAGTTAAAAGAGGGGGAATTATTCATTGTTTTTGTAAATGTTCGTATAATATTGTGAACACTAAGGTGGCGGGAGACTGTCTCCCTGTTGATTGCATTATTTTTTTTTCACTGCTGATATTAGTTTAGTTGTGAATAATGACTGGTATTAATGTAAATGTACCTTGTATTAGCATGTGACCATTATTCTTGTTGGTACCTGATGTACATTTTTGGGGTGTTTTACTTGATGGGTGATGTCTGGTGAGGATAGGAAAATTTTTTTTGAGCTCCATCAATAGTGGAGGACTATAAGGTAGGGGTCAGAAATTATCCCTCCTTTACCCAAGGCACTAGGGGTGTAATGTTCAGTTGTCTGGGACGACAACAGTTAAAGATGGGGAATAATGTACTCGGCTCGCGATGATGGTGGAATTCTGCAAGAGGGCGTCTGATTGGTCTGGAACTCTGGGACCCCAGTATATAAGGCCCCGCACAGGTAGAACTGGCCTTTTTCCGTAGTCCACCACACTGAGTGACAAGGCGCCAATGCCTATTTCTATTGTGTGTTTAGTAGTTAGACCCTGAAGTTTTGCAGTGGAAAAGCCAGAATTCTAGTTTTAGATTTTAGATTTTCCTGGGTTTTTAGTAGACTGGAAGTTTTTGGTGGACTAGAAGTTTTTGATAAATTAGTTTTTGGTGGACTAGAAGTGTTTGATAAATTAGTTTCTGGTGGACTAGAAGTTTTTGATAAATTAGTTTTTGGTGGACTAGAAGTTTTTGTTAAATTAGTTTTAGTGGATCAGTTGTTGGTGGATTAGTGTTTGGTAGATTTGTAGCTTTTACTGGATTAGAAGTTTTTGCTACACTTAGGAATTTTGTTTGTTAGGTTAGTGTCTTTGCAGTTTGATTTTTGCTGTATCCTAATTTCTTTGTTGATGCTACATGTCTGTATATTATTGTGAAGTTTAGAAGTTTAATAAACAAATGATGCTTGTGTTACTCTTACTTTGTTATAGTCATTGGTGTTAGAACAGCCCTTGGAGTAATTCTTTGTCTGGGATTGGAGACTATTGTTCTAATCCTCTGTCGGCCCACCCTGGACCTTCTTAAACCTTAATTCTTTTCTATTCTTGTTAACCGAGGACGGTGAGAGGTTCTTTCTCTTTATTCATTTTCTTCTTTGGCCCTACGCAGTCAGGGTTGCGCTCTTCTCCTCACATCACCGTAGCAGAAGTAAGTGGTCCTTGCTTCCTGTTAGTACCTCTGTTTTCATATATATATATATATATATATATATATATATATATATATATATATATATATATATATATATATATATATATATATATATATATATATATATATATACTTTTCAGTAAGTGGAATGAGAGTATCTTCCATTATTTGACCCTATTCTCCACGTATTCAACCAAAACGTGTGTAACCTCTTTGCATTTGTTTTCTCTGTTGCATTCTGTTCTGTACTTCTTTATCTTGGTTCTGGTTCTATCCACAATTTGCATAATTTCATTTTGTGCAATTGTGTGTACAGTAGAAATTATTTCTGTTGGCATATGTTTTATTGTTTGGCGAAGCATATTCAGTCTGTATTATCTCCGTGACATTATATTCTGCACATTAACATTGTACCTAAGGCACTAAGTCTTGGTTGGCAACTGGTCTAGGATGAAAGCTCCGAAAGGTGGACAGTAAGAGCATTGTTTTGCTGACCCTGTAACTTATATAGCTGGTCTCGTTCCAGATGTATTGGTGATCGCCTTTCCTCTGGAGTAGCCTAGGCGGGTCGAAAGAGGGATCATGCTGCATGGACAACACATGGTCTCTATAATTCAGCTTTGGCTTGTCTGTGGCGAAGTGGTCAAGCCGTTTGACTCGTGCTCCGAAGGTTGTGGGTTCGATTCCGGGCCGCACCCTTCGGTTTACGAGTTAAATGTTTCGGAGACTCCTGTGGGTCGTCGCTAAAAGCTACGGAGTTCGTGCTTTGTGCGACGCTTTCCGTGCTGCTGAAAGAGACCGAGCCATATGGGATAAAACCCGGTGCAATGAAGTCGACCCTGTCGACTTTTAAGCGACTTTTTTTTTTGGCTTTGCGCTGTAGATAAGTATAACTTCATCACTGGTCTTGTGCCTTGTTTTATGAAGCACAGTGTAACAAACTATCGTCTGTCAAGACGTCAAGGTACCAGTAACATTGTACGGTTTCCTAAATGTTTCTTCAGTTATAGGTAAGGCTACCCGTTTCCATGGCTAAGGGCGTACTGACGCGATACGTAAGCCAGTTTACCCGCGTTCGAAATACAGCTGCCACCGATTTGGCATCAGACCGCGTTGTCCTGGGTTTTAACGTGTTGATATGGGAGCCTGTCGTTTAGAAAGCAGTGGAAAACTACTGAACGTAAACTTGCCAAGATATGAAGAACACGAGTAAGTAAAATGCTGGTGTTGACAGCTATGTCCTGTAAATAGGATATGAAAAAAAAAAAATAGGTAAGGCTAAATCAAACTTGATATTTTTAAGGATCTTCTTTAT
This sequence comes from Cepaea nemoralis, assembly GCA_014155875.1. Classification (NCBI taxonomy): domain Eukaryota; kingdom Metazoa; phylum Mollusca; class Gastropoda; order Stylommatophora; family Helicidae; genus Cepaea; species Cepaea nemoralis. Next base: position 50,287 of record JACEFZ010024752.1, read on the forward strand.
AACCTTATCACCGGCACCATGGCGAGGGGATTACGAACGCTATTTGGCAGCAGACGGCTTTACGTTGGTGTTTATGAAATGGTATTTGTGCCGGTCGTTCAGAAAGTAATAGCAAATTACTGAACGTAAACTTGCTCTGTAATCACGAAGAGCCAAAAATGCTGGGGTTGACTACAACGTCTTGTAAAGTACATGCAACTAACTTTAACTGCATAGTCTTACATATCAATTGCATTTATACCCATTGGTGAAACCTGAACACTATAGCATTCTACTCCTGGTCTGGTGTTTGCCCCTACTTAACTGTTTGTCAGTCTCCATGGAGTTAATACGTAACCAAGTTGATTGCGAACGTTTTCTCCAGGGATTTTCCAAGTCTATAATCGTCGAGAATGGTGGTTGAACCAGGTGTTACTGATTGTTTTATGATGAGATTCTGTCCATGCTATTATTATGTCACCTTGCTAATTTTTCTTTCCACCAAGACGGGCCAACATCTAATATATTGACATCCATTCTTGAAGTAGAAACGTTGAGTAGTTGAGTAGTTTGCTATTGCTTTCTTTACAAGGAGTCAATTTTAAGTCCAATTTAATGGCGATGTGGACGTTGAACCACATACCCCACCATCAGCGCACCGGAAATTTAAGAACGAGAGTTCTTATCCTTTCGGCCATTTCAACGCCTCAGTAGAAATTAATGAAACAAAATATCATTATTAGCCACGTCTGCCATTCATCTGATCATAACAGCCATGGAAGCAGACATACATTTTATGCTCCCTAGTAAACAGTTAGATTTTTGGTATTACACAATAACCGAAGGATCTAGAAATTCGCTTATTTTGATTGATACAAATTGCAACCGACGTTTACCAGTGTGTCAGGAGTTATCTCAGCACGATAGGTGACATGGAAGCATAACCTGATCTCGTGCTGAAGCTGTTCCAATATATGCAAGGCAAGACGTTTCCAGAATGAAGATCCTAACATTCTGGGATTGAAGGAAGGATACTAATTAATCCCTGGCGACACAGGCCGGCAACAATCACACTAGAAATCTAGAAACTGCCCTCTGGCTTCACCGTGGCCGAGGTATTTGTGTCAGAGATTCAACTTGAGACTCACGAAGTCTGACAGGCCGCATGCGTGTGCATGATCAAATCCATCCATCCCCCTTGCCCCTGCACAGCGCTTATATTACAATATTATTCACGCATATTTCTGTTAAAATTTAACTCATTCTGTACCATGCTCTGCGCCATACGTGCAAATGTTATTCAGCATGTGCTTTACTTTTCTTAATTCATTTTGCCTAAGATTGTTGTTACGTTAACGCTTTCTGTCGCATGTACGAGTAGTTTATACAGTGATGACCGTGGCTAAAGTAACAAACGTAACATGGACATTTAAAGTAATGACTAGGAGAGACTGAGTACACAAACACATTGGCTGAGATTGAAGGACTCAGGAAATGCGCCAAGCCCTATGGTTAAAAAAAGGCTCACATTGTGCTTAGTTACTTGGACAATTAAACGTTGAAGACCCCTTCAAAACGTCTAAAGTCGTATAGCGTATATCAATCAGTATTTAGGGGTGATGCGGTAATTATCGGGCCGGCAGCCTTTACTGTCCCAAAGCGTTTCTTAGCACACATTTGAGGTTGAGTTACCTCGGAGTCCTGGTCAATTGTAAAAATCCATCTCCTTGCAGATTCAATCTCATGACCACTCAGCCCCAGTTACCTGGCCAAAGTTTAATTGTATGAGACTAGGCGCAAAGAAATCGACAATTTTGGCAGTTACAAGAAAATGAACGTCTCCCTCTTACAAGATACCGGGTGAACTAAGCCGCTTTTATGTAATTATTATTGTAATTTATTCTTTCCTATATTGTTATTTTCATCATCATCGTCATCAAGTGCCATTTAAGTTCCGCTGTAATAAAACTCCAACAACCTGTCTGCGTCTTAAACTGCCCTACGTTCCTTTTTCGGTCCACTTCTTCATGTTGTCCACCCACGTGTAATATTGTCACTGTATTGTGCCCTTCCACTCTACGTTTCTCACAGCACATTTTTTTTTTATACATTGAACCATCTCTTTATATGACAGAATTACCCGAACAATGCGCCTTTGATTTCTTTAGTAATGATTTCTTATATAGCGAGCATCCACATAGTCGAAGTATGTGTGCCCGGGCCTCAGTAGGAAGCCGAAACCCAGGAGCTGCTTCTCCCCGTGTCATGTCAGGTTATCTGATTCCCAACATTTGAGCCACTCCGCCCACTCGTATGACAGGTGATGCTATTCATAGACTGGTATAACATTTCTGAACATGTATGTAGGTTGTTTCCCTTTGGCATCTACGTCCATATGTATGGGCTGTGACCTCCATCTCTGACAGCAGCTTATGGTGGACGGGACGAGTGGTCTGGTGCTCTAGTCTGGTGCTCTGGTCTGGTGCTCTAGTCTAGTGCTCTTGTCAAGTGCTCGGGTTTGGTTCTCTGGTCTAGTGCTCTGGTCAAGTGCTATAGTCTGGTGCTCTAGTCAAGTGATCTGGTCAAATGCTCTCCTCTCGTTCTCTTCGCTGGTGCACTGTTCTGTTGCTCTGGTCTGGTACTCTTGTCTGATGCTCCGATCTGATGCTCTAGTCTGGTGCTCTGGTCTTGTGCTTTAGTCTGGTGCTTTAGTCTGGTGCTCTGATCTGGTGCTCTGATTTAATGATCTGGTCAAGTGCTATGGTTTGGTACTCTGGTATAGTGCTTTGGTCTAGTGCCCTGGTCTGGTGCCCTGGTCTAGTGCTCTGGTCTGGTGCCCTGGTCTGGTTACGTGCATAATCGCCCATTTATTCGGAGTGGGGCTAGTCCCCTAATATGAGTTTACTAATCACATCAAAGCAGCTCTTAGCCGTAACGTAAATTTTGTCACATGCGATCGTGTTCTAATAAAGGTTACCACCGTGGTACTTCTCGTGTTTCGTTGAACTTTTTATTATTTTTTTGTTAATGGCATATCCCCTACAGGACGTTGCAGTCAACAGCAGCACTTTTCAGCTGTTGTTGATGTTCATGGCAAGATTAGGCTCAGTAGTTTACCTTTGCTTTCTAAGCGACCGGCTAAAATACCCCATAAGAAACCAACGCGACGCGATCCGCTGCCGAATCTCACACAGCTCTGTTCCTCACGTGGATATACGGGATTACGGAGAAAGTCGTCAACCTCTTCACCAGGGAGACCTGCTTCGTTGATTTACTCACTGCTAAAATATTGAGCAAATCCCACCCTATAACACTTGCATGTGCTATTGAAAGTGTTTCTTTGTTAACGGGAATCATTATATCATCTCTCTCTCTCTCTCTCTCTCTCTCTCTCTCTCTCTCTCTCTCTCTCTCTCTCTCTCTCTCTCTTTCTCTCTAATTTCTTTCGCTCTCTCTCCCTCTCTCATATTTTCTCAGAGACTTCTGGGGGTCGTCGCTGGAGCTACGGAGTTCGTGCTTAGGCAGGTCGCCCTGCGGCAAGAGACCGAGCCATATGGAATTAAACTCGGTGCAATGAAGTCTATCTTCTTGCCTCTAAAACTAATTTGAAGCTCTTAATATCTTGTGTAGGAAAGCATATTTCTACCATCCTACTGAGATCGATGGGCAATGGTCAGCAGGCCTAAAGTCCTTCATGGTGGTCATTTATTTTAATCCATTCCGACGCGGAGATTTTATTTCACTGACCTGGGCTGTCGGACTGACCCAGCCTAAAACAAATGCCGTGATATGTTCAGGGAAGAATAGGCGTCATGTAAGCCATTGGCTACATCACTCATCGAGAGCTGACTGGTGCACAATATGGACTAGCACCATAGACACATCACGGTTCATGCCATGAAAAGGAGTTCTTTACTTTACTTTACTTTACTTTACTTTACTGTACTGTACTGTACTGTACTGTACTTTACTTTACTTTACTTTACTTTACTTTACTTTACTTTACTTTACTTTACTTTACTTTACTTTACTGTACTTTACTTTACTTTACTGAACTTTACTTTACTTTACTGTACTTTACTTTACTTTACTGTACTTTACTTTACTTTACTGTACTTTACTTTACTTTACTGTACTTTACTTTACTTTACTTTACTTTACTTTACTTTACTTTACTTTACTTTACTTTACTTTACTTTACTGTACTTTACTTTACTTTACTTTACTTTACTTTACTTTACTTTACTTTACTTTACTTTACTGTACTTTACTTTACTGTACTGTACTTTACTTTACTTTACTTTACTTTACTTTACTTTACTTTACTTTACTTTACTGTACTTTACTTTACTTTACTGTACTTTACTCTACTTTACTTTACTTTACTTTACTTTACTTTACTTTACTTTACTTTACTTTCTTTACCTTGAGGAAGTGAGTTGGCAGTCTCATTAAGTATTCCTTTCTGAAGTATATGTAAACACACACACACACACACACACACACACACACACACACACACACACATTTCAGTATCTGCCACGCACATTTCGCTGGCATACACTGAATGCAATGAATGGAATGGCATGTCTCTACTGACAATGAAGAGGGGATTGTGGCTGTTGTAAAGAAGAAAAATAGAAGGGTGAGAGTTGGGGGCTGGAGGAAGAAGAGGAAGAAGAAGAATAAGGAGAAGAAGAATGAGAAGAAGATGATGAGAAAGAAGATGAACAAGAACAAGAACTAGAGATTAAGAAGAACAAGAACAAGAATTAGAGAACAAGAAGATTATCCGGAAGTCTAAGAAGAAGAACAAGAAGAAGAAGAGGAAGCCACCTCAACTAAAAATACTTGAACTCGAACTATTTTGATATCAGAAACCAGCATTTACCAACTGTGTGCTAATATTTACACTCTAAAAATACCGAACAGACATAATGTATACATCTATCATTAAGTTTCCAATGAATGATCCGTTATTAGAGGCTGTCATTTTTGGTATTAATGGCACATAAATGGCACATTATTCCACCCTTGCCACATTCACATCTATAAAGAATTATGCTTCGATAAATGCCGATCCATATGAACCCGACCGATGGTTTCAAATGCATAACCATATCGATTGTATAATGGTTTGTAGAAGGTGATAAATGCGGGTGATGTGGGGAGAGCTAGATCCTTGAAAGGGTTTCAGACACGACTTAAATCGCCAATTGAACACACACCCATACACCGATACCCGTGTGTACACTCACACACACACACACACACACACACACACACACGCACACACATACACACACTGACACGCAAGTATAATACACTAACACCACACATCCACACACGGATACAGAGCACACATACACACAAGACCAGACGTTGGTACTCTCTATCGAAATAAATCGTGTTTGTTATTAATCTGGACACATGTCTTTGCTTACGATATACAGTATATAGGTCACACACATGAAATCATTAAATGGTGTATTTAATATAATAGTCTTCGTTAGTAATTTTGCGGTCTATTTGTAGGTGTCATTTGTTTCCGTCCTAGTAATTATATTTGCATTGTTCTTCAAAAAGGCATAATAACTACAACTTATGGCGGTAGCGAATGTTACTGATCAGACCAACTCGTGCTGTAAATATTCGTCCACAATGGATGCATGTTAACACCTGGTCATTTCCACCATCACGCACCATCTAACATCTTACACGCTCTGTGTGTGACCTATCTGCAATCATTTTCTCCTTTGTCTTTATTCCATTTCTGATCTTTGCCATCCATGAAATACGTTCAGCAGCTACTTGCTCCCAACGTGCAATATCAAAACCTGTATCAATCATATCCCGCTTACACACATCTTTGTATCGTAGTAGAGGCCGACTGCGAAATTTCTTACCCATCTGTAATTCACCAATACGATTTCCTTTGGTATTCTACCATCATCCTTCCTCCTAATGTGTCCTATTCAATTAAGTATACGAAGACTGAGCATGAACAAACCATAACACAACCTGATATTTCAAATTCTTAAGTATTTGTGATTTTCTATATACATATAGTTTTCTTTTATTTACTTGTATATTATTTATATGACGTCATAGTCAACCCTAAAATTTCCTGGCTATTTGTGATGTGTTAGCAAGTTTACGTTCAGTAGTTTGCCAATACTTATGAACGAGCGACACTCATTTTTTTTTAGAACCAACGCAATGCGGTTTTCTGCCAACTCGCCCGGAGCTGTGTTTCGTACGCGGTATGCAGGATTAGAGATTGCGCCTTTAAGCCCTTCGCCGCAGATTCAGCACATACATACCTAGATTATATATATAATCCACGTCTGTTTTCTACTCTGAATCTTCTACTTCTTCTTCTTCTTTCGTTTGCTTGAAATGTATCTATATCTGCAATGTTTTCTCTTGTATGAATACCAGTATGTTTCTTTATTTCACTCATAGGTTCATAGAGTTCATCTTCCACTGTTGTTTCTCTAGGCCAGAAGGTTTGCCTAGGTTTGTCATATTTTGAGGAGTCTTGGAGTATGTGATCTACTGTCTGTCTTGCCATTCCTCATGGCTGTGGTTGAGTAATCTATTGTGCCCTTTTCTGATGCGCAGAATAAGGTTTTGTTAAGGTCTGTCTATAAAGTGGTAATCGTCTTGAGCTGGTATTGGTGGCTGTCTGGGAAATGTGACCATTCTTTTAATTTGGTGGCATGCACAGGCACATCAGGTTATTCTTCTATTGCTCTTTCTTAGCTAGTCGATCATTTCCAGGTACTCTACAGTGAGATGGTATCCACTACTTGGTTACCTAGCTGAATGCCAAGTTCAGATAGTAATATCGGTAGTACTGGCAATTTTCCAGAATAGAGCGCCTCAAGTATTAATTTTTTAATCTGTTAATCGGATCACAGGCTGTGAACCATTATTGAGATTAAGCAATTTCTCTGTTGCTATCTTGTTTTGTCTGCATTTCAGCATCATAATTATGGCAGTACTTTCCTGCTGGTATACTGGCCGTGCCCTTAGTATTATTTGGGTATTTTATGTACTCCCGCCCCTCCATTTTGAACAGCATTTTGTGCTGACCCATCTGTGTAGTCTGGGATCCAGAGGTCCTGTGGGTATTCTTCATCAAGGAAGCTGAGAGTGGGTGTTCTGCGTTGTACATTATCTGTTCTTCCTTGTCGAATATTCCTTTCACATTTGTCTGGATTTGCAGGGATAACCTATGTTCCTCTCTCAATTGAGTTCGTTCTTGTGTAGTTTTCAAGTGGATACCAACTAAAGACAGATATGCGGTTTGTCTGCAGATCGTTTGGCCTGATGGATAAAACTATTTCTTCTCCACCGTCCGTCCCATCGCTAAGTTTTCAAATCTGCTCTTCATAGGGTGGCCTGGTATGCTGAGGAACTTGTCTGCTTGTATCAGTGTTTTGCTGCATTCTCTCATTGCTTGTTTCCTTCCGATTTTCTCCATATACACTATAGGGGTTAATGTCATCCCTCCCGAGATTACACTAAGTGCTTGATTTTTCACTTTGTCCAGCTCTGACAGTGTGGTTTTTTATACTGAACACTATGCAATTGACTCGTGTTCTAGGCGTGGTCGTATCATGACCATCATGTGCCAGGCCGGTATGCGTGGAGCGGTCATGTTTCGCGAACTTAAACGGTCACGAGAGTAGTGGATCAGCTCTGTGTTCTTGTCCCGATCATGCCATGTGTTCAAGCCATCCAGATATTTACTTCTCTACATTTCCCTTGTTACTCTTCCCCTCAATCTTGCCAGTTGTCTCCAAGTTCTCTAGTTTAGTTCTTTTCATAACGTGTCCAAAAAAAAAAAAAGTTTGACTGTCTAGTATAATTTCTCTAATTAGTTTACCGTTTTCATTTGCCTCTTGTAAGACTCATTAGTTTTTCTGTCTGTACATGGTATTCTTTGCATTTTCCTCAGAAACCACATTCCAACTGTTCCATTAGATGTATTTTTTTTAGCTTGTCTGCTCATGGTCCACGTTTCACATGCATACAAAAGTACTTCACAGTATGACTTTCTTGGCATCTGTAAAGAAAGTAATTTACCAGTGCTTTCCTTCTTAGCAGTAATCATACTGGTCGATGACCATAGCTATCGTCTCCAAAAAGAGATCCTTTGCCTACCGTCGTGAAACTGGAAACCATAACATACAACTATCTGTCGGCTGCTCTTCAACTGCATCCACCACCTGCGCCCATGACTTCATATGACCTTGATGGGGGAGGAGGGTGATAAATGTGTACTCACCTTGCCCACGGGTGTTCTGTAGGCTATCGGAGGGAAGGGGTACCTTACTTCTTCTTTAATACGGGATACCCCCTATCCCACCACCATCGTATGCTCTGTTGATAAACTTTGCTAAGTATTTTCCCCACTGACTCCCCATGTGGTTCCGCTTAGTTTTATCAGAAAGGCTATCTTTTTTTCTGGCTTTTGCTCCTGCTTTGTCGATGTGGTTTCTCCATGTCAATCTGTCATTAAATGTTACTTCAAGGCATCTTGGTTCTGTATCTTCTCTTATGGGTATTCCATTTATATGGATGATGCCTGCCGTTTGTTTTGTGGAGAAGGTAAATAGAGTGGCGCTTCACTTGTCAGTGTTTATGCTGACAGGACATTCATTTTCCATGCAAATTATACATCTACAGTTCCATAGGACACGGTCATCAGTGTAAATTGCCACTTTACTTCCATGTGGTAGTTCGGCAACAAGATCATTGGTATAGTTTAGCAAAAGTGTGGGGAACAGGACTCTATCCTGGGGAACACAGTGACACGGTAAACTTTCTTGCGCTTGAGTCCATCTATTTATACTCGGGCTCTTGTTTTGTGCATTTATACTTTCACCCATTTGTAAATTCTTCCATTCACTTTATAGTTTCTCAATTTTATCATCAGACCTTCTTTCCAGACTTTGTTGAAAGCTTTATTTGAAATGTACATGCCGCTAGCACTAATATCTTAAGAGAGGTAGGTTGTCTGATCTTTACTGGAGTAACTTAACTTCATAACGCCAACCTGCCGTAGCACAAGAACGTTTTCACTATTAATGTACCACTGCAGTCTGTGATTGATGATGAACTCCATTATTTTGCAGAGACAACTGGTAGCTGGAAGCATTGAAACGCACTTTCCCTGATTTTAGGAGATGATGTCTTGACTGCATTTCTTCAGGTTTGCCAAACTCTACTTAAAGTCCAGCTGTTGTTGAAGATCGACAACTTCATTTTAGCTATTGTTCCTAGTATCTTATCATTTCATTGGATATATCGTCGGCTCATGGTAACTTTCTCATTTTCAGTTTCTATGTTGCCTGAGAGATTACCCAAGGAATTTAATATTTATATATAAGTTATATCACGTCACTTTTGACCACAGAATGGCTGGGGTCCTAGATGACGTCAGACCTCATGTTTATGCATTAAGCTTTGCTTTCTGTGTCCAGGAAATAAGACAGCGAGACAAGCATAAATAATCCAATAATATACCTCGCCTACAAGTGATGTCCAATCACTGTCAACGTAGGCTCAGGTCACAACACCCCGTGTCAGGACAAGAACATGAACAAATATCTAATACACAATAGGTTTCTTATAGTGATAAATAGGTGGACAGACAGACAGTCAAAAAGATAGTTAGATAAATATGATAGAAAGGTCAGACAGACAGACAGACAGACAGACAGACAGACAGACAGACAGACAGACAGACAGACAGACAGACAGACAGACAGGCAGGCAGGCAGGCAGGCCAGGCAGACAGACAGACAGGACAGGACAGGACAGGACAGACAGACAGACAGACAGACAGACACACAGACAGACAGACACACAGGCAGGCAGGCAGGCAGGCAGACAGGCAGACAGACAGATAGATAGATAGATAGATAGATAGATAGATAGATAGATAGATAGATAGATATATAGATAGATAGATATATAGATAGATAGATAGATAGATAGATAGATAGATAGATAGATAGATAGATAGATAGATAGATAGATAGATAGATAGATCAACCTATGAGAGAGCACAAAATGGTGATTCAGACAGGCAGAAGATGTCTGGAGTTTTATGCATTTTATGCTCCTATATTTTCTTGACACTCACGAGATGGAGGATGTTCCCGTATCATGACTCTCAAGCGGCTTCTCTTGTTGTTCAGCCACACCCTCTAAACCAGTCTTAATACATGTGTTCACTGATGATTGCAATTGTCTTACAAATTCATCTGTGTATGTACTTGTCTGACAGCTACCCTGCTCTCGTGAAGGTGAACGTTAGACACCGGAAGTATTGTGATTCAAGTCCATCCCAAAGCACCTTCCGTTGGGCAGGGAGAAAACCAGCTTCTCTCTTCCTGCTGTACTAAAGTGAACGCCCTTTCCGCCTGCACTCTTCACACCATGTCCGATGCAAAGAAGGCAGCATTTCTACTCGTGTCCAGAGTTAGTTAGCTCTTCCTCTCGGCTATTACTGTTCTTTTTGTGGGCTTTAGCCTTCTTTCCAGACGCCATTTTATTCCTGAAGCGGAAAGCGACCCTGGCATGGAGTCTCTGTCTACCATCAGAAAGTACTGTCGCGACTTGCCATTCCTACTTGACAAGGTGGCTAGTTGGGCCGTACCATACATCAAGTGTCGTTTCGTTATTGCTTGGATTGTGAGGTCGTGACTAGGCTACGCTCTGATTGCAGTGCCAAAGGACACGTTATTGCAATGGTTTATTATATTGACAACCGGAAAAGGTGGATGGAATGCGAGGATAAGTTTAGGTTTGTTGAGAGGAGGTAGTGTTTTATTGTGGAAAGACATCTGTAGTGTAACTTGCGTCATGCGAAAAAATGCTGTAGACAGAATGGTCTGAAGGCGCGCTTGTCTCCAAAAGAAATCAACACTCAGTCGTTCTTCATTTTCCCCTTTGTAAATGTTCCTATAATATTGTTTTAATGTACATTTATAGTGTTTTAAAGTCATATCATTTTTCTTATAACTATGTTTGTTTTGTTCTTGACAAATGTGGTGACTACCGAAACGTCGGAAAGTTCTACTAACTGCCATACGAACAGGGTACAAACTACCATACCAACAGGGTACTAACTTTCACACAACAGGGTACAAACTGCCATACCAAAAGGGTACAAACTGCCACAACAAAAGGGTACAAACTGCCATACCAACAGGGTACAAACTGTCATACCAACAGGGTACAAACTGCCACACCAACAGGGTACAAACTTCCACACCAACAAGGTACAAACTGAACACACCAACAAGGTACAAACTGACACACCAACAGGGTACAAACTGACACACCAACAGGGTACAAACTGCCACACCAACAGGGTACAAACTGCCACACCAACAGGGTACAAACTGACACACCAACAGGGTACAAACTGACACACCAACAGGGCACAAACTGCCACACCAACAGGGTACAAACTGCAACACCAACAGGGTACAAACTGCCACACCATCAAGGTACACCAACAAGGTACACCAACAAGGTACATCAACAGGGTACAAACTGCCACACCAACAGGGTACAAATTGCCACACCAACAGGGTACAAACTGTCACAACAACAAGGTACAAACTGCCATAACAACAGGATACAAACCGCCACTCTAACAGGGTACAAACTACCACATCAGTCAGGGTACAAACTGCGGTAATTTAGTATACAGGATACGTTAAACATGTAAGCGATACACCCGACATTATAACAGCACACAATTAACAGTAAGAAACATGACACCAGGCACGTCTAGTGAAGCTATTACTCATTAGCCGGCTACCCTTCTAACACGAGCTCTTGTTTACATGCTTACTGGTTTGTTGCTCTTTTAGTTTCTCTGACTATTAACATTATTATTTCCAAAAAACAGGTCGACTTCAATGCACCGGGTTTTATCCCGTATGGCTCGGTCTCTTTTCGCAGCGCGGAAAACAAATTTCCAAAAACAAAGTCGCTTAAAAGTCGACAGGGTCGACTTCATTGTATTATTTCAAATTATCTCTCATACAGCTTTCAGTTCTGAGGCTTTTGTATACTGTGAGTCCTAGGTCTCATTAGTCGATGTTGAAGTGCTTCAGCGGTCGGCAGTTAATAAGTTAATAAGTAGCTTGTAGCAAGAACATGATGTGGGTAAGTGAAATGTTAAGACAGTCATATTTTGAACGCCTGAGTACAGGAGAAATAGGTGGTTATTCTTCACCTCTCGTAGTGAACGGCAAGAGCTGACATCGAGCCCATGTCCGTTCGCGCTCATGCCAACCATGAGTAAAGCCTAAAATTAAAGAAAACAGAATAAGCAAGCCAAACAAGAGGAAAGGACACTCTTATAGAACAATATAAAATAACACGAAGTAATGCAGATTTACAGAAAACATTTACAGAAGACAAAAGACGCTGCGGCGACTAACCTTTATCAGGAAACACATTCCCGAAAATACAATACATAAACACGGGGAAGACATGGCGTTGACCTATTACATTGACCTCTTACATTGACCTCTTACATTGACCTCATTCACTTGATGGGGAGGAACAATGGTAATAGAGAGACAGCTAATACACACGTAAAAATAAGTCCAGTGCACTAGAAGTAACAACCCGTGTATTGACTACGCTTGCGTTTAAAGCGAGGGCGCGCGCGCCACACACACACATACACACACATACACACTTACACACACACGCACACACGTACACGTATATGCATACACATAAAAAATGATGGGGACCCCAAAACACACGGAGAAGAGACGTAGAGACAGAAATTAATAATATGAAGGTGGAGACGAAAGTGAACTCCATGGGATAGCAGTGGACGGCAGATCTGGGAGTGTCTTGCAAAAAACCTATATGCTCCAGTGAGAGAATAAAAGACGAAAGAAAGTCGTGGTGCACCAAATCAAACTCGTGAGCGCACACTGCAGGACCGACCATCATTTACCAGAGGATAAGAAAAATAGAGTTCATAGAAGTAACCTATAAAACACTGTGGAAGAATGGCGAAGACCTCGGGCGTACTGCTCTGTCTGGCCCAATCTGGAGTAGACGCATGGCAAACATTGATCACTGAAGACAGAAAAGAAAAACTGAACGTATGTTTTTGAACTTTGCAATCGAGAGAGCCGTGTCTTGATTGTGGTTAGGGCATTGACCCACAAACGCAATGGACTGCGAGTTTCAATTCACGAACTGTGGAATTTTAATAGAGGTGTGTGTATATGTGAATGTAATATTTTGCTTATGAGTGTTGCCTCCTCTTTCTTCTTCTTCCTCCTCCCACCCCTCCTCCTCCTTCTTTTCTTCTTATAACATTAATTCAGTCTTATCTCAAAGTTGTCTGAATTACTACTGACCGTTAATTAAATGATTCACTGCCAAACAAAAATGAAGGTTTGGACCAATCATTGTGCACAATAAAATCAATAGGTATTAAAATTTCTATTCATTGAGCATTATAATGGCTGTGGATACTGCAAAACGAAACAAATAACACGATGGCCCTAGCATGGTGATATGTCGTCCTTCTTATCAAAATAAAAGGGCACATTTGGCGATATATTATCCTTCGGCACTGGCTCAGTTAAATATAATGCAAGACACAGCAAATGTCTAAACATATAGGGTGTATTTTTAATGACTGTGCAATGTTGGAAAATATTGCGGGTCCAAATTTTGTATTCACCCTCTGTGAAGTTCATGAAAGATAATAGGTATATACAAAACTTCCACTGGCAATATTTTCAAACATTGGACAGTCATTAAATATACACCCTATACCATGCATCTTTAACCATATCGAAAAAACAGGGTTTTGCTGTTGCAAGCCTACACGACAGTACGGAAAAAAAAAGAAAGCCCACAAAATATAACTAAACAGCACAACGGATGAGGTAACATACAGACACAGGCCAACGTTTCCACCGAAGTCTTTATCAAGGGAACATCATTATATAAATATAAAACAACACAAATTGGTACTTCCCTAGACGCTTGTCTAATTTTTGTTGTTCGGTCGAGAGAAATAATGCTCGATTGTCTACGACAGTTTGATAGAGGGATATCATCAGCAGAGTTGAACCAGAATGCCAAGGTCTGTGGAGCGACATGAACGCCTTCGCCAATTGGCAACGAATATGATGATGATGATATTTTACGTAGTCTCATTACCATTACCTTACTAATGTGTATTATATAATTATGCAGCAATGACCTTTGAAAATTTCCCAAGTGTTTATAATACATATACTTTAAAGTTAATCATCTTTTTCTTGCATAAGTTTAGCCTAATAAAAGATGTTTGCATGAAATAAGGTATGTAGGGAGAGAGATATGAGGATTGCCTTTTTAAAATAAAGTTCGTTTGATCGTTCTAACTTTTCTAACTTACGTTCGTTCCATCCTCCTTCAATACAACCTCCTCCTCCTTCTTCTCCTCCTCCCCCCACCCCCTACTCCTCATCATTCTTCTTCTTCTACTTCGTTTTGAATAAGTCTATAACTAAATGAATTAGACTATATATATATATATATATATATATATATATATATATATATATATATATATATATATATATATATGCACCTTAGAGTAATGGTTAGCACTTTTCAGCTAACAATGGCATGAGTGCTGTCGGTCCAGGGCTCGATGTCAGCTCTCAACGTTCACTACATGAGGAGAAAGACCTGCCACCTCTGTGCACTCCGGCCCACATAATGTGATGGTCCTAGCACTTGACGTACAGCAGGCTGTGGCTACTGGAGCTTGTTATGTCTCATCTCGGGGGGTACGGGGTGTCAGGCATTGGTAGCACCTTTGGTAAGGATGACTCTCATGTCCTTTTCAGGACCCATCCCCAACTGGTCCAAGCATGACACCCAGCTCGTGCCTGTGGCTCCTAGTAGTTGTCGGCATGCGACAGCAGCCACCCCCCGGGCAACAGCTGTGAGAGGCTGGCTAAACCAGGCATGGGTATCCGATTTGGTGTTAAACCAAGAGGTAAACTAGGGTATGCCTACCCAGCATGTGAAGACAGGATTCCGCAGACTGCGCGGAAGAAATCATTCCTGATTCAACGGGCAAGACGGCGTTTACCTGCAAAGCGTTATGGAACGTAATGAGCACGGCAAGGCACGTAGAGCGCCCTGGTCATCCACTGCACCTGTATTCGTCTCCAGTCGTCTCGACTTGTCTTGCCACTGGACTCAGATGGACTCAGGCGAGAGAGTGAGGTCGACGAATTGCGCAACTCTTCCTCACTTTAATCCAAGTCATCGCGCAAGTCATTCTTCATCCAACCACTGCAGGAAATCCTCCTCCAGAGACGTCAAGCATTCTTTGCCCACAATGTCAAAGAACATTTCGAGCCAAAATAGGCCTTACCAGCCATCTTAGAACCCACGGCTCCATACCTTCAACCCCACTGGTTGAAATGAATGGTCACCATCATTCTTGATGGACAAACAAAACAACATAAACATATATATATATATATATATATATATATATATATATATATATATATATATATATATATATATATATATATATATATATATATATATATATAAACACTTACAAACACACACATGGAACACACATATATCAATAACAAAACATCAAACGCAACTACACGTAATACATCAAACAGACAGGCGCACTTAATTCCACGCCACACGAAACTTTAAAAAAAAACACATACATGTCGCTCAGCTGTAAACACACACAAACATTCAACTCTGTTCACACACACACGCACACACATAACTCAATCACAAACATACACAACGACATACGCAAGTACACACGCACAAACCGTTTCTGGGAAAGAAGAATGAATTCATTTTGGTTTTCATTTCGGCACGCCCTGGCCAGCTTTCATTCAAACTGGCAACTGTTATGGATCATCTTTCCCCCTCATTTATCTTGATGGGCTTGGCTGTCTCCGTGGATAGAGTACTTTATCTTTGATATTAAGATTCTGTATGGGAAACCTGCGATGCTTTGTTTTATGCCCACAGCCGCAACGATTGTCATTCATCACGAAGTAACTGTATCTGTAAATCCCCGCGTGTTATCGGGACCCTAAGCGAAGCAAAGAATAGTAATACTGTAATCTACGTTGCATGCCGTAAGATAACTCTGTGATCGTGGTAGAGCATATAATGATGATATCGTAGGAGAGAATAATGATGCCCCACCTGCGTGTGAAATGGATCCCCCATGAGAAGCATGGAATAAGTTAACACTGGGGTCTGCCATGAATGTCCTAATCGACGACCAAGGAGGATTTGCTCGTTTGCTACAGGGCATGCAAGGGAAACAAAGAATAGTAACACTGCATTCTATCAGGCATGACCTCAGAGGCGACTAAGGAAAGGTTATGCTTAGGGAAGGGTACCTCGTCATGTAAAAGACAAGCTACATATAGGTAAACGAATAAAGGATACAACAAAGAGGAAGAGAAGCTCTTCAAGAAGAGATAAGACGCGTCGCGGTAAAGCAGAAAGGAGTCCGGAGTGCTGATTACACTTCTTTCACCAGGAAAATCTTCAGAGCTGCCACCTGGAATGTTAAAACTATGTATGTATTAGGAAAGACATGACGAGTGGTAGAAGAAATGAAATATAAGATTTTAATTTTGGGGTTCTAATGGACAAGGGATCAAGACTGAGAATGGAGAATAAACTAGGGGCGATATGAATAATATTGGTTTCACTGAGATGAAGCTTAAATAAAAAGGTGAAATTTAAATAAAAGAAAGACATGAAGTATAGACCAACTTTACGAAATACAATTACGGAAAACAAAGAGCGTTAGTAGTGTAGAACGAGGAAAGCCGCTCCTTTTTTGTGGCGCACATCGCTTTTGCGCCACAAAGGGTGATAACTCATTTTTTTAAAGTAGGTGTGGTCAGAGTAGGTGTGGTCTAGTGACGCTAGGTATGTATAGTGTATAACATAAAAAATACAACATGAAACATTCAAAATAACAAACGAGTCAAGTAAGGTATATAATAAGTTTTATTAAACCATGTATAGACAAAGTTATAAAGTTTTTTTTTTTTCTTGGCGGGGACGTGTGGACACAGCTGGAAGGTAGTACCGGGAACTTATACGTCGACGAAGTGTGGGAAAATCTCGTGCGGGTGTGACGGCGGTCGGTTCATAACAGACGTGGAGGGGTGCATATGGAAAATTCATTTAGTAACGGGTTGTAAAAACATTGGTGAGTGGTGTGTTAAAATATTTTGATCTGTTAGCGCATTGGTGGTGTACATTAGTACGAATAAAAGGAATAGGTGCGGTGGGGATAGTAGTGGGTATGGGTTAGTGAAATTAGTTTATAAGGGGTGGTTATTAGTGCTTTGTAGATGGTCATAGTAGCTTATTCACTAACATCACACGTGTTACAAATGAAACCTTGAAAGCTAAAGATCGTCGGTTGTAATGGATATGGTATAGTGTCATTCGGTGGTAAGGGGTGGGTACCAGGTATTAGTGGTCAAGAGATGGTCAAGTGAGAAAATTTTAGGGAAAAGTAGTTGTAATGATATGGTGATGATTAAAGGGTGGTAAATTAGTGGTCAAGCAAGGGTCAAGCGGTGATCAAGTGAGAAAAATTTTACCCTTGAAAGCTAAAGATCGTCGGTTGTAATGGATATGGTATAGTGTCATTCGGTGGTAAGGGATGGGTACCAGGTATTAGTGGTCAAGAGATGGTCAAGTGGGGGTCAAGTAAGAAAATGTTAGGGAAAAGTAGTTGTAATGATATGGTGATGATTAAAGGGTGGTAAATTAGTGGTCAAGCAGTGGTCAAGCAGTGGTCAAGTGGTGGTCAAGTGAGGAAAACTTTACGGGAAAGTGGTTGTAATGATATGGTGATGATTAAAAGGGTAGTAAATTAGTGGTAAAGCAGTAGTCAAGTGGTGGTCAAGTGAGGAAATTTTTTAGGGGAAAGTGGTTGTAATGATATGGTGATGATTAAAGGGTGGTAAATTAGTGGTCAAGCAATGGTCAAGTAGTGGTCAAGTAAGGAAATTTTAGGGGAAGTGGTTGTAATGATATGGTGATGATTAAAGGGTGGTAAATTAGTGGTCAAGCAGTGGTCAAGCAATGGTCAAGTAGTGGTAAAGTGACGAAATTTTAGGGAAAAGTGGTTGTATTGATATGTTGATGATTAAAGGGTGGTAAATTAGTGGTCAAGCAATGGTCAAGTAGTGGTCAAGTAGTGTTCAAGTAAGGAAATTTTAGGGGAAAGTGGTTGTAATGATATGGTGATGATTAAAGGGTGGTAAATTAGTGGTCAAGCAGTGGTCAAGTGGTGGTCAAGTGAGGAAATGTTTAGGGGAAAGTGGTTGTAATGATATGGTGATGATTAAATGGTGGTAAATTAGTGGTCAAGCAATGGTCAAGTAGTGGTTACGTTGTCGAGTGACCACTTAAATTGTAAGGAAAGTACGGGTAGTGAACCTGTGTTTGTTAAAGTGATCGATGACGTGGTCAAGTATTGGTCAAGTAGTGGTAAATGGTCAAGTGACTACTTAAATTGTCTGTGAAAGTAGGTATAGTGACATGGTGATGATCAAGAGGTGGTCAAAGGGTGTTCAAATACTGGTCAAGTACAGGTCAAGTAGTGGTCAAGTACTCGAATGACCACTTAAATTGTAGGGTATGGTACGTGTAGTGAAACGGTGATGGTAAAATAAGTAATGACATGGTCAAATAGTGGTCAAGTATTGGTCAAGTAGTGGTCAAATGGTCGAGTGAGCACTTAAAATGTAGAGGAAAGTACGTGTAGTGAAACGGTGTTGGTTAAAGTGATCGATGAGGTGGTCAAGTAGTGGTCAAGTAGTGGTCAAGTGGTCGAATGATCACTTAAATTGTAGGAGAATGTACTGTAGTGACATGGTGGTGGTTAAAGTGAGCGATGACATCATCAAGACGTTATCCCGGCTGTTAAGTTAAGAAAGTAGTGTCCTTACTATCGGCAATTTCCCTGACAGGAGCGCCTCGAGCACTGCTTTTGCATTGGTCAATAGCACCTAGTGGTACAGTCGACACACATGGACAATAGTTACATCCGGTCAAAGATGGCGTCGCACCCTATCACACATGGGTAATTGCTACAACCAGACTACGGCTCATTCGCTAAAACTGGTCAAATATGGCGTCACATCCGGTCACATGTGTAATGGTACAGCCGAGACAAAGGCTCATTGGCTAAAACCAGTCAAAGAATTCCCTGCTTCCGATCACATATATAAGGGTACAGCCACTACACGTGGCTAATGACTCAACCGGTCAAAGATGTCGATGCATCCAGTGACACACATAACGATACACGTGGAACAGGTGGCTAATAACCGAAACGTTCAAAGACGGCGGCGCATCCGGTCACAGGGGTAATGGCACACCCGAGACACGTGGTTAAGAGGGAAACTATAGAAAAAGGATTTTCTATCGGTTGTCGAGTCAGGGAACCTAACGTATGATGATCACTGTGTATAGGAGTGAATACACTGCATCATCAACACTGCATCCGAAGGGTAAAATGGTCACCCCCTTCTCTCTCTCTTTTCTATAGCCGTGTAGTCCTAGTGTTACCGGGTTACACCAAAGGACACCCGGCATCAACACAACATAAACTGGTCTCGAAAACCCCATACGCGCGTGTAAACAACTAATCACAGTTTCCGACTAAGCCTTTCTCATAATCATAGTACAGAGATGTGATCACCGATGCTAGTCGGGGAAGTCGTATCTGTACGTAACAACTATCGGGTCATACAACGACGAGTGGGTAGTGGATGATAACAGATGCACACAAACACAATAAACTGCCCCGACTCAACCTTAGGCAATGCACGTAACATGACAGGTCACATGTCCGCCGTCATAACCAGCGACGTTATCACATAGCAAATTAGACATCCACACTTTCATTTCCTCTCTATGTGTCCATAGTGTCTTTACATCTTTCTCCAGAAAGCCATTTCCAAGACCAATATATGTTTTTTCAGTGTACCTGCTCAGTGCCACACTTCACAACCAGACAAAAGTACACCTTCTATGTACCACTTCAACCGTCAAATAAGAAAATATGTTAGACAAAATATCAAAATTATTGATCAAATACAGAAATATCTCGTCCAAACTTATAAAAAGTAGGAACATTTGTTAACCTATTGGGAAAAATATCAATCAAGTAGGAAAGCTTGTTAGTCAAATAGAAAACATATTGACCACGTAACGATATATTTTGTCCACACTTATGAAAAGTAAGGGAAATTTGTTAGTCATATGAGAAAAAAAAGACTGACCAAGTAACGAAATATCCCCACCAAACTTATGAAAAGTACGAAACTTTGTTAAGCAAGTATGAAAATGTATCGACCAAACAGAGAAATATATCACCCACACTTATAAAAAATAGGAACATATGTTAACCAAATGGAAAATATCTTGGCCAAATAGGAAAATTTGTTAGCCAAATGGGGAAAATATTGTCCAAGTAACGAAATACATCTTTCAACCATACGAAAAGTAGGAAACTTTGTTAATTAAATGTGAAAATTTTTGCCAAACTTCAACCACACTTATAAATATTTCAACTAAACTTATAAAAAAGTAGAAACATTTGTCAGCCAAATTGGAAAAAGGTCGGCCAAATACAGAAATATCGTAACCAAACTTATAAAAATTAGGAAAATTTGTTAACCTAATGAGAAAAATATTGACCAAGTAAAGAAAAATTTACACCAGCATTTACAAATATTAGGAAAATGTGTTAAACTAATGAGAAAGAAATATTGGCCAACTAAGAAATCATGTTAACCAAAGAGGAAAAAGTATCGGTCGACATATTTCTTGATGTTACTAGTATGTTTTCTTACTTGTTATAAGTTTGGATGAGATATTTCATTACAAGGCCACTGTTTTTCATCTTTGCCTATCACATTTTCATACATGTTATAAGTTTAAACGAGACATCTATAAGTTTGACCGATACTTTTTCCTGTTTGGATAACATGATGTCTTAGTTTGCCAATATTTCTTTCTCATTAGTTTAACACAGTTTCCTAATTTTTGTAAATGTGGTGTAAATTTTTCTTTACTTGGTCAATATTTTTCTCATTAGGTTAACAAATTTTCCAAATTTTTATAAGTTTGGTTACGATATTTCTGTATTTGGCCGACCTTTTTCCCATTTGGCTGACAAATGTTTCTACTTTTTTATAAGTTTAGTTAAAATTTTCACATTTAATTAACAAAGTTTCCTACTTTTCGTATGTTTGAACGATGTATTTCGTTACTTGGACAATATTTTCCCCATTTGGCTAACACATTTTCCTATTTGGCCAAGATATTTTCCTTTGGTTAACATATGTTCCTATTTTTTATAAGTGTGGGTGATATATTTCTCTGTTTGGTCGATACATTTTCATACTTGCTTAACAAAGTTTCGTACTTTTCATAAGTTTGGTGGGGATATTTCGTTACTTGGTCAATCTTTTTTTTTCCTTCTCATTTGACTAACAAATTTCCCTACTTTTCATAAGTGTGGACAAAATATATCGTTACGTGGTCAATACGTTTTCTATTTGACTAACAAGCTTTCCTACTTGATTGATATTTTTTCCAATAGGTTAACAAATGTTCCTACTTTTTATAAGTTTGGACGAGATATTTCTGTATTTGATCAATAATTTTGATATTTTGTCTAACATATTTTCTTATTTGACGGTTTAAGTGGTACATAGAAGGTGTACTTTTGTCTGGTTGTAAAGTGTGGCACTGAGCAGGTACTCTGAAAAAACATATATTGGTCTTGGAAATGGCTTTCTGGAGAAAGATGTAAAGACACTATGGACACATAGAAAGGAAATGAAAGTGTGGATGTCTAATTTGCTACTGTGATAACGTCGCTGGTTATGACGGCGGACATGTGACCTGTCATGTTACGTGCATTGCCTAAGGTTGAGTCGGGGCAGTTTATTGTGTTTGTGTGCATCTGTTATCATCCACTACCCACTCGTCGTTGTATGACCCGATAGTTGTTACGTACAGATACGACTTCCCCGACTAGCATCGGTGATCACATCTCTGTACTATGAGTATGAGAAAGGCTTAGTCGGAAACTGTGATTAGTTGTTTACACGCGCGTATGGGGTTTTCGAGATCAGTTTATGTTGTGTTGATGCCCGGGTGTCCTTTGGTGTAACCCGGTAACACTAGGACTACACGGCTATAGAAAAGAGAGAGAGAAGGGGGTGACCATTTTACCCTTCGGATGCAGTGTTGATGATGCAGTGTATTCACTCCTGTACACAGTGATCATCATATGTTAGGTTCCCTGACTCGACAACCGATAGAAAATCCTTGTTCTATAGTTTCCCTCTTAACCACGTGTCTCGGGTGTGCCATTACCCATGTAACCGGATGCGCCGCCGTCTTTGAACGATTCGGTTATTAGCCACCGTGTTCCACGTGTATCGTTATGCTGTGTCACTGGATGCATCGACATCTTTGACCGGTTGAGTCATTAGCCACGTGTAGTGGCTGTACCCTTATATATGTGATCGGAAGCAGGGAATTCTTTGACTGGTTTTAGCCAATGAGCCCTTGTCTCGGCTGTACCATTACACATGTGACCGGATGTGACGCCATATTTGACCAGTTTTAGCTAATGAGCTGTAGTCTGGTTGTAGCAATTACCCATGTGTGATAGGGTGCGACGCCATCTTTGACCGGATGTAACTATTGTCCATGTGTGTCGACTGTACCACTAGGTGCTATTGACCAATGCAAAAGCAGTGCTCGAGGCGGTCCTGTCAGGGAAATTGCCGATAGTAAGGACACTACTTTCTTAACTTAACAGCCGGGATAACGTCTTGATGATGTCATCGCTCACTTTAACCACCACCATGTCACTACAGTACCTTCCCCTACAATTTAAGTGATCATTCGACCACTTGACCACTACTTGACTACTACTTGACCATTACTTGATCACCTCATCGATAAATTTAACCAACACCGTTTCACTACACGTACTTTCCTCTACATTTTAAGTGCTCACTCGACCATTTGACCACTACTTGACAACTATTTGACCATGTCATTACTTATTTTACCATCACCGTTTCACTACACTTACCATACCCTACAATTCAAGTGGTCATTCGAGTACTTGACCACTACTTGACCGGTACTTGACCAGTATTTGAACATCACTTGACCAACTCTTGATCATCACCATGTCACTATACCTACTTTCACAGACAATTTAAGTAGTCGATTGACCATTTACTACTACTTGATAACTACTTGACCACGTCATCGATCACTTTAACAAACACAGGTTCACTACCCGTACTTTCCCTTACAATTTAAGTTTTCACTCGACCACTTAACCACTACTTGATCGCTACTTGGCCACTACTTGACCATTGCTTTACCACTGCTTGACCACTAATTTACCACCCTTTAGTCATCACCATATCATTACAACCACTTTCCCCTAACAATTTCCTCACTTGACCACCACTTGACCTCTGCTTGACCACTGCTTGACCACTAATTTACCACCCATTAATCATAACCATATCATTACAACCACTTTCCCTAAAAATATTCTCACTTGACCACCACTTGACCACTGCTTTACCACTAATTTACCACCCTTTTAATCATCACCATATCATTACAACCACTTTCCCGTAAAATTTTCCTCACTTGACCACTGCTTGACCACTGCTTGACTACTAATTTACCACCTTTAATCATCACCATATCCTTACAACTACTTTTCCCTAAAATTTTCTCACTTGACCCCCACTTGACCATCTCTTGACCACTAATACCTGGTACCCACCCCTTACCACCGAATGACACTATACCATATCCATTACAACCGACGATCCTCAGCTTTCAAGGGTAAAATTTTCCTCACTTGACCACCGCTTGACCACTGCTTGACCACTAATTTACCACACTTTAATCATCACCATATCATTACAACTACTTTTCCCTAAAATTTTCTCACTTGACCATCTCTTGACCACTAATACCTGGTACCCACCCCTTACCACCGAATGACACTATACCATATCCATTACAACCGACGATCTTTAGCTTTCAAGGTTTCATTTGTAACACGTGTGATGTTAGTGAATAAGCTACTATGACCATCTACAAAGCACTAATAACCACCCCTTATAAACTAATATCACTAACCCATACCCACTACTATCCCCACCTCACCTATTCCTTTTATTCGTACTAATGTACACCACCAATGCGCAAACAGATCAAAATATTTTAACACACCACTCACCAATGTTTTTACAACCCGTTACTTAATGACTTTTCCATATGCACCCCTCCACGTCTGTTATGAACCGACCGCCGTCACACCCGCACGAGATTTTCCCACACTTCGCGTATAAGTTCCCGGTACTACCTTCCAGATGTGTCCACACGTCCCCGCCAAGAAAAAAAACAAACTTTATAACTTTGTCTATACATGGTTTAATAAAAATTATTATATACCTTACTTGACTCGTTTGTTATTTTGAATGTTTCATGTTGTATTTTTTATGTTATACACTACACATACCTAGCGTCACTAGACCACACCTACTCTGACCACACCTACTTTAAAAAATGAGTTATCGCCCTTTGTGGCGCAAAAGCGATTGTGCGCCACAAAAAAGGAGCGGCTTTCTTCGTTCTACACTACTAACGTTCTCTTGTTTGCTAATGAAAGCGTTTAACTGCCACGTCCTTTGTGTTCCGTAATTGTGTTTTGTAAAACTATACTTCATGTCTTTAAGTTGTTTACATAAAACAGAAGCGTACAATTTACGAACGAAACAGTATACACACCTAGAGCTGTTAAAAGCAAGCGTCAGACTTGTTCCAGACAGGAATGCATCTAAATCAGACCTGAGAGACCAATGTTTGATCTTGGTCGAGAGAGAAGGTGTAACTCTGAAAGCACAGCAAGACACGTTCGATTGGGAAAGTAAAGACACATTTGTAATTTAACTTGTTAAAGCGATAAACAGAACTAAATCCTTTGTCTGGAACTCATCTCATCTCATCCTATCATGTTCCTCTTGTACCTTGCGGTGTCGAGGTGAAGTATAAACATCGTGAGAATGCCCGATTATGGGCTTCATGTATCGATATTCCCATGGATTCTGCTATTCCCTCCGTCCAACGTTTACGTGGCCGGCCACTTCCTCTGTTTCCATCTGGTCTGTACATCATTGCTTGTTGTGGTATGCTGTTGAATGGTAACCTACTTGCATGGCCAAACCATTTTACTTGCTGCCTTCTAATAAAATCCAGTGGTCCTATAACCCCCACTTTAGTCCTGGTTTCTTCATTTCTGATCTTATCTCTTCTTGATACGTTGAGTATTATTGTCAGGAATCTCATTTCTATTGTTGTGATTTTTCTTTTCTCTTTTTCTTTCATTGTCCAGGTTTGGCATTGGTAGCATAGGTAGGAAGATTGTTTTGTTAAGTGCTTTCTTAGTAGTTATTGATACATGTTTGTTCTTTAGTATTGGTGCCATTTGTCCAATGAGTTGGTTTGCCTTAATGCATCTTTTTTCGATCTCGTCTTTTTATATGCCATTCGATGATATTATACTTCCTAGGTACTTGAAATTCTTTACTTGTTTCAAGGGATGTTCGTTTAGGTGAATTGTTGTTGTTGTTTCTTCTTTAGTTATAGTCATTACCTCTGTTTTGCTTGTGCTATTTTTCATGTTATGTTATCCCTACACATTTCGTTTAGACTATTCATGTGGTCTTGTAATTCAGCTTCTGATTTTGCTATTACTGCCTGGTCGAACGCAAACAGGAGTTCTTTAAAGGTTAAATTTGCAGATGGTTCTTCTTCTGTGTTCTCGTCATTCGGTATCCTTGCTGTCTCTGTTTGTCTGGTTTCTTTACATGGAACGATTGTATGAATAACCCCTGCCTTCAACAACAATTTCTGACTTAAAACAATTATTGCTAATTACCCCTGCCTTCGACAAGAATTTCTAACTTTAAGCGAGTACAAGGAGAAAAAAACCCAGCCCATATAATGTCGACACATGCATTTGCTTAAAGACAAGGCTCCCTTAGCACTAACAAGAGAATTAAGATCTGATGATAAGCTGTAGCTAGGTCTGTTTTCATTTTCAGCCCAGATGTTAGTATTTGGACGATAATAACAAATGAAAGCCAACCCTCCAAAGAATGTGCTATCTCCGAGTTCCACAAAATACTGCGGGCATTTGTTGACCGGGTTAACCTTCCCGGTATCGTTTGTTCTGACTTTTCTAAAGAAGGAAAAGAAAAGAAAGCCGATCAAATATAAAAACAGTCTTTTTGCTTAGGAAAATTAAGTGTTATCAAGGAGAATTATTGGTATATATCTGCAATAGGTAAATGTAGGCCATTGAGTGTTATTTTTTCGATAGAGAATCGATTTGAACGCGAATCAAAAGTAACGAAATGGACGTTGAAGCCAAAGCCTTTGTCAGCACAGAAATAGCAAGCACTCATCGAAACAACTACATGAACACGTAACAATCCATAAAACCTTAACGCTTTAGGAAGACGAAACGAAATCAGTTGGTAGCAGTTCACGGGAAGGGGCGATGATTAACACTGGAATTAGTGGAACTGCAGTAAAGTTTTAAAATATAATGATTGAATCAACGCCAAAAACGAGATGTAGACGGTAGGATTTACTAGAATATGATCACAAGTAACGAAATGGACACGCGACCAAAGCCTTTGTCAGCACCTCTCAGCGTTGGCTGTTTTTTTAAGGGACAAGATGTCCATTTAGACATTTAGATGGCCATCTCTTCTGCAAGGCATCGTAAACTATGTTTCTGGTAAATAAGTAAGTAAAATACCCTTGTACACACTTAGTGAAAGCTGGACTGATGGCGCTAGACTCATACTTCTATAAATAAGTAAGTAAAATACCCCTGTACACACTTTAGAGAAAGCTGGGCTAATGGCGCTAGACTTATATTTCTATAAATAAGTAAGTAAAATACCCCTGTACACACTTTAGAGAAAGCTGGGCTAATGGCGCTAGACTCATACTTCTAAAAATAAGTAAGTAAAATACCCCTGTACACACTTTAGAGAAAGCTGGGCTAATGGCGCTAGACTTATACTTCTATACATAAGTAAGTAAAATACCCCTGTACACACTTTAGAGAAAGCTGGACAGATGGCGCTAGACTTATTCTTCTATAAATAAGTAAGTAAAATACCCTTGTACACACTTTAGAGAAAGCTGGACTGATGGCGCTAGACTCATACTTGTATAGATCACCAGGCCCGGGTGAGTATCAAGCCGGCCGACTTGCCTTCACAATACATTTCCGGGGACCCATTCCAGGCTGGGGTACCATGGAGCCCAGGTCAATTTTAAAACTCCACCTCTTTGTGGATTTGAACCTGTGACCACATGCCCAGCAGGCGATCGCCTAGCCACTACGCCACAGCGGCACTAGTAGACATACTTCTTCTTTCTTTTGCCCTCTATTCCCCAACTGGGAATAGGTCCTGAACCAAGTCACTCCTTGTCCTGCCATCATTAGCTATCCCACGCAGCTCTGTTTTGGGTTTATTTATTTTCATTATCTGTTACTTTCCTTTATAAATATTTAAGCCTAGTTGCTGGGACATCTCATCTAGTGTTGTTAGTTTGACTTGAGCATCTGATTTCGTGTGAGAGGAAGTTCAGTTCATCGAGCTGCTTTGTCAGAAGAGTCAACCGACTTCCATCCAAGTCACTCCTTGTCCTGCCATCATTAGCTATCCCACGCAGCTCTGTTTTGGGTTTATTTATTTTCATTATCTGTTACTTTCCTTTATAAATATTTAAGCCTAGTTGCTGGGACATCTCATCTAGTGTTGTTAGTTTGACTTGAGCATCTGATTTCGTGTGAGAGGAAGTTCAGTTCATCGAGCTGCTTTGTCAGAAGAGTCAACCGACTTCCATTTCTGGCAGAGCTTGTTGTTGTCTTCACAATCCAGTCTATAAACAGTAAGAATAGTAAGGGTGACAAGAGGAATCCCTATCTCACTCCTGTTCTTATCTCGAATGCCTCCGTTAGTTATCCATCATGGAGGACCATGCCATTCATGTTGCCTTTTACAAGTTAATGATTTTCTGTGATATTCCATAATATCTCCTCTATTTTCGAAGAGATCGCTTTTAATACTATCAAAAGCCTTTTCGTAGTCCACAAATCCAATATAAAACGGTGAGTTCAGTTCGATGTTTTGTTCTACTTTATGCGCAGTGTAACTATCTGATCAGTGCAGATCTATCTGGTCAAAAACTAGCCTGCCCATCACCCAGTTGTTTGTCAATTGGATGTGCGACTGTATGAGTATTTGAGTATTTGCGTGTGTGAAAGTGGATGTGTTGACTAAATTAGTATGGGAAGAAGTATATGTATGTACTTTGCTGTATGTATGAAGAAAGATATAAGGGCATGAGAGAGAGAGAGAGAGAGAGAGAGAGAGAGAGAGAGAGAGAGAGAGAGAGAGAGAGAGAGAGAGAGAGAGAGCGAGAGAGACTGAGAGAGAGAGAGAGAGAGAGAGAGAGAGAGAGAGAGAGAGAGAGAGAGAGAGAGAGAGAGAGAGATGGAGATAGAGAAATCTGGTATGTATGTACAAATAAACATTTGTTAGTAAGTTTGTGATTGTGAGAGAGTATATGTGTATGCGAGGAGTGTACATTTGTAACTTATTGAGTGAGTGCATAAAGTTGAGTAAATGTTGTAAGTATATATGCGGGTATGTATGTATGTATTTATGCACGTGCTGTGTATGTGTGTCTGGCTGGCTGCTTGCCTGTCTCATAGCGTGGTAATATGCATTTTTTATACTCACAAAATTCATTTGACAAGGTTTATTTTTTCTATGTGAATATAACATGCAAATTAATTAGCCGATGTTTACAAGATGAGTGATTGGAAGGGTCGAATGTAAGACGGGCCTGCGTGCCCAATTTGTGACCCTTTGAAAATAAGGTTCGTTCGTTCGTTTCTTCAGTGGCATCTCTTAATTTCTCCAGAATGATCCTGCTTAATATCTTCACATGAACTGACAATAACATTATTCTCCGTAATTTTCTAACGCCTGTAGATCCCCTTTCTTTGGCAGCTTCAACAGATATCTTTCTCTCCACCAGCTCCTCTTCTGCAGGCTGGAGTTCCTCAAAGTATTCAGCCCATCTGTTTAGTTGATCTTTAATGTCAGCGGGAACTTTCCCACCTCTGTTTTTGATCTGTCCACTTGGTTGATTATACTTTTCTGGTATCTTCCTTGTGGTAATATAAAGGTCTCTGAGGTATCCTTTCGTTGCTGCTACCTTTATCTCTCTTGCTGGGTCTTCTATGTGTTTTAACCGCCTTTATATGCTTCCTAACTTCTTTATTAACGTCTGTATATCTTTTTTGGACTTTCGAAGCCCTGGTTTTGCTATTATTTAAATCTGTTTCTTGCTTTCCCTCTCTTCTATCTTTTAAAGAGTTTCCGGTGTTGCCCACGCTTTATGATTTCTTTCTGTTTTGCCAAGTATTTTTAACCTTGATACAGTCCAATTTTGTTTTTAAAATCCTTCTGCCAGCAGATTCTCGTAATCTCTTCGTTTACAGCCTGTTGTAGACCGTAATATTTATTTGAGTCTGTGACATGTGTTTGTGTATGTGTTTATGGGAAGTTAATTTATCTCTTGAGTTTCATTTTAATTTTATCTATTAGAAAACTATAATCTGCATATACGAGTAGATATACTGATTACCGTATTATTACTGATAGCTTGCTCCGTGGGGAGGAGGTTACGTACGCAGTTCGTAATCCCGCATATCCGCGTTCTAAATACAACTGGGTTGGATTTTTTGGTTTTTTATGTTAATCGACAGATCATCCTCGTTGCACATCGAACCATTCAGTCCATAAGTGCTCGGATCCCCTCCTCAGCAAATCCCGCAGCGTGTAGCGGCTAACGACGCCAGTTCTGTGTTGGTTTATCAATTTTCTTTGGCTTCCTGCGTAGTGTTCTTGTTTGGCCAACCCTCTTTTAATTTGCTGCTCTCGCAGTCCGGCCATTGTTGTAGATTCACAGTCATCACTTGGTTCTCGCAAAAGTCTCACTTCTCGTAGAGCATTCAGAATGTCAGCCTGGTCCATGGCGCGTCCGCCCTCCACAGTAGCCTCACCTGCGAGCTTGTCAGCCCGCTCATTTCCTTGTACTCCCGCATGCCCTGGCACGAAGATGAAACTAATCTTTGCCAGCCGAGACCGCTTCAGAGGCAGCAACCATTCTCTTCGGATCGACCCCTCCTCTATCCTCTTGATCATGTTCATTGAGTCGTTAAGGAAACAAGCCCTAGTGAATGTCTGTGTCTCGAGCCATGTTATTGCTTTACTTACTGCCATGACTTCCATGGTCAGGCTACTTGTGGTTTCAGTGAAAGCACCAGAGTCCTCCTTCACAATTCTCCCTCCGGCCCGGGCTGTAAAGGCCCATGAGCTTCTCACATGTCGGACGACCGACCCATCTGTGTAGATGACCGCGTCACCGTCTAGCGAATTCTCGAAAATCAACGCTTGTACTTCAGCCTCAACAGCAGCCGGATTTTCTTGTCTGCATTTTCTATCTAGTTGGATGCAAACTGAAAAGGATGTGCAGAAGTCTGTTGGCACTTGCACCCACTCCTCGCCAGGTTCTAAGTCCTCAAGTGAACACACCTGTTGAAGAATGTCATCGGCTTGACCTATCCACGACCGCCCTCTTTTTAACCTGCTGCCCTTCACCTTCCTAATTTCACTATGCAGTGGATGTTGTGTGTTTGCATTAATTCTGAGGTAGGCGCGTGCCCTGCAAACATGTATTCTCTCTTCAATGGTTGGAAAATCAAGAAGGTAGCGCATCGCCCTGCATGCTGTATCTCTTGTACATCCAAGAATAATGCGCATAGCTTCATTCTGTTTCCTTTCCATCCTTTCTATCTGCTTATGACTGAGAGTCAGGATTGCCATTGCATACTCCAAAACAGACATGACCAGCCCCTCGTATAGAAGACATAGATGGCGCTTCTCACAGTTTGCTGCCGACATCACCCGCATCGCTGCCAAACCCCGCTTGGCCTTTGTTATCACCTGGTCTATGTGCACATTATAAGCAAGGATTCGATCAAACCGTATCCCCAGGTAATTCATTGCCTGCGTTCTTTCCACCGTCTCTGAACACAGCATTACAGTTGGTGTTGGATTGTTGACAATATGATTATTCAACGAGAACCAAGTCACTGTTGCCTTTGTTGGGTTGACCATTGCCCCAGCTTCATCACACCAAGTACTTATGCGATTGAGTTCGGTTTGTAGTTCCACAGCAACCTCCTCTCTATCCTTACCCTGACGATACACTAAAACATCATCGGCATATGACAATGTCCTGCCAGGTCCAGTGATCTGGTCACTGGTGATTCTCACTGTGTAGGCGTTGAACAGTACCGGAGATGATGGTGATCCCTGTGGCAGGCCAGGATATATTGTTGTTGGTTCCGAAGTCCAACTGCCACATCTAAAAACTACTTTCCGTTGGAAGAGGGCTGCAGCGATCCAACTAAGGAGTATTTGACTTACGTTTAGTTCAAGAAGCTGAAACATTAAAAAATCCAGTGGTACTCTGTTGTATGCGTCCTCAAGATTAATCGCTGCAGCAACGGTTTCAGTGCCTGAGTGGAAACCTTCATAGACATCATGGGCAAAGACTGCTGCATTGGTCCAGGTTAGGTGGGAAAACACCTTGCCTCTCTAGTTGGCTTGATATTTTCCTGGCAATTACCTTCTCCAGCAGCTTGCCTATTGTATTCTGCATGGTTATAATTCGATATCCCTGAATTTTTTTGTGGTCTTTGTCAGGCTTCGGCAAGGGAATCAGATAGCTGTGTAACCATTCCTCCTTGATGCTAGCACTCCCTATACTGTTGTTGCACATGTCTGCTAGTTTGTCTAGCTCCTACACCTATTTATGTCGTCGTATCTTATGCCATCAGGACCTCGAGCACTGTTTTTTGATCGTCGAAGCACAGCCTTGATCGGTCGTCCAGAACGCAATGTCAAATTACTGAACGTAAACTTGCCCAGGAATTACGAACATCCAAACAATGCTGGGATTGACTGCTACGTCCTGTAAAGGACATGCAACTAAAAAAAGAATACTGATTACCGAAATTTACCTAAGCCGGTCAACTCCGCACACATTATATAAATCCCTTCTACCAAAATATTTGTCATATGCGCAATATACGCATTATTATTATTACATTAAAATGCAACAGTGAGAGCGCAGTAGCATACAGGCCAGTATTTTTGCTTTTGGAAAGACAATTCTTGTATTCAATTCATTTAATTTTGTTCATTGACTTCAGCTGTCGGGTCAACCAAACCTATAATGGGTGCCAGGAATCTTCTTCGGAAGCAAAAGCGACCGGCGAGGCATTGACCTCATCACCCGCTGTGTGGCTGTGTGCGATTGGTATAAAACATGGCGCCAGCACCATATACCCACATTGGGTTATTTATTTACTTAGCATATTCTGTCTGTCTGTCTGTCTGTCTGTCTGTCTGTCTGTCTGTCTGTCTGTCTGTCTGTCTGTCTGTCTGTCTGTCTGTCTCTCCTCTCTCTCTCTCTCTCTCTCTCTCTCTCTCTATATATATATATATATATATATATATATATATATATATATATATATAGAGAGAGAGAGAGAGAGAGAGAGAGAGAGAGAGAGAGAGAGTAAAATATTATGCTGATTGCTGATCTCTTTGTCCAATTTGCTATCCTCCATTAAACTGTCACATTATAGCCTGCATAAACTATATTAATATACACGTCCAATTATCTATCCTGTCTTAATAACCCCACCGCCATTCCCAACTCCATAAACTATACGGATGTACACGCCCAATATCCCACCTCACATTATTCTCTTACGACATAGCCTTGCATAACCATATGTCCAATTTTCTTCCCCCACATCAATCTCATAACATAACCCCCATAAACTGTGTTGAACTACATGTCCAGGTTTCATCTCACATTAAAGTGTCAATACACCGCCTCCAGAACACACAAATGTGGCGAATTGTCATAGTTCAAGTAATTTTTCTCCTAAACAGAAATCGATTTGTTCTTCACACAACCATGTGTTCAAAAGCCATCTTTAGCTGAGAAAATATTTCTTTTGGCTACAGAAAATATGGTATCCTTCATATCGTTGGCGCTCACAAACATGATAGCTAGCTCAATCAAATGAGAGGCATTTCCCAAGAGATGGCCAATTTGGTTCCAATTTGATGCTTTCATTAATTCGAGACGAAATCTGACAGAGAGAAAATCCGAACTCTCAAATCTGTGCAACAAACGATGGACTCAAGTAATTACAGTTATTCTGTCATATGTGTCTCTTGTCTTGCATTTTTCGTGGTAATCAGCAAAATAAATATTTATTATCGGTTAATTCTGAATATCTTAACGAAGCAATATGTGCTCAATCTATTTGAATTTTATCTTAGACTGTATTATCTGTTTCAGTCCAGGATTAGCGGCAGATGCCTACAAAGAAGGTGTAATAATCATTGTGAACAATCATGAATACACGACTTTCATACAGGCTAAATACAAAGTTGCCCTTGGTGCATCCAGATTTATTTAATACTCTCTTACCAAATGTAAAAAGTTGCTCGATAGCTGGGATTCAATAGAAAAAAAAACAGATAACTGAAATTGTGCGGCGTGGGAAAGAAAGCATTCCAATTTTATTTCTTGTCAATTTTCTTAGTTGTTTCCTCACCAACACTGTCCAGACCAGATACTATACGCTGTAACATAAACCGGACATAATGATACACTGTCCATAGCAGATACTATACGCTGTTACATAAACCGGACATACTTATACACTGTCTAGAGCAGATACTATACGCTGTAACATAAACCGGACATAATTATACACTGTCTAGAGCAGATACTATACGCTGTAACATAAACCGGACATAATGATACACTGTCCATAGCAGATACTATACGCTGTTACATAAACCGGACATACTTATACTCTGTCTAGAGCAGATACATGACACTGTAACATGAACTGGACATAATTATACACTGTCTAGAGCAGATACTTCACGGTGTGCCATAAACTGGACATAAATGTACACTATCTAGAGCAGATACTTGACACTCTACCATAAACTGGACATAATTATACAATGCTGTATTAACTACAGTGGCACAATGGGCGCATTGTCTTCACATCCCCTTTGAGTCGAGCATTTTCTTCTATAGACATTGGCTCCCAGATCGACACAGCCTATTATATATGTCATACAATGCCCTGGAGTGTGAAGGCAGCGATTGAACCTCCCATCACTGTTGGTTTTCCGATTGGCCCAAACACACGGGACGAGCACGATATACCCACTACGCCTTATAATGTGAAAAAGATCCTTTACATGCTGCAGTGGTATCATGGTTAGTGTAGATGGATATGAGCAAAGTAGCTCTGGGTTCGATACATAACAGTGTCAGAGTTAAATGTGTTCTCGGTGAGTCCACTTCTAGAGAAGACCTAGCTTGATAAAGTGACTATCACAGTTGATCACCAGTTTCTCAGTTCTTCACGTCTGTTCCATTACATATGTAAGGACGGGGTAGTCCTATTCAGTCACACTTAAAACAATGAAAATATAGAAGATTCGAGAATAAACTGGCACTCTCCCGCTGTTTATGCTTCACTCCGACACCGCAAGGTACAAGAGGAACAAGATGAGATGTGATGAGATGACGAGATTTGAGAATAAGAATATTCTCCAAACCTCGGCGTATTAACCCTTTTCATTGTGATTGCACTGTCAGTATTTTTTTTCTTCGCATATCCTTTACAGGACATCGCTGTCAACATCAGTATCTTTCAGCTGATTGTTGATTTCTTGGCAAGATTACGCTAAGTAGATTGCCATTGCTTTCTGAGCAACCGGCTCACATACCGATTCTCTCGCAACGTCACCTTACTCACAAGAGTATACGGGATTACGGAGAGAGTCGTGTAACTCCTAGACCAGGGAGTCCGGCACTGTCAGTATGGTCTTGACATATGGGCACCATGAATCACTTCATCCGCAGTATCGCAGTAGTTAGCTCGCTTGCCTGCAGGTCCGATGGTCATATATTCGAATCCACATGGAGGTAGATTCTTGTGACTTGACTTGGGCGGCCAGGTCCACCTAACTAAACTGAGTACCAGGAAATATTATGGAGAGTAAAGGCGGCTGGCATACAGGGGTGGTATTTAACTCACCACCCATGGAATGTCGAATGGTCTATACAAATAGGGGACTATCTCCACATAGCCAATACACCTCAAGGATGGAGTCTCCGTGGCGAAGTGACCTGCCTCGCGCCTCTCGAAGGTTGTGGGTTCCATTCCGGGGTACGTCTTTCGGTTCACGAGTGCATTTTTCTTGGAGACTCCTGGGAGGTCGTCGCTGGAGCTACGGAGTTCGTGCTTTGTGCAACGCATTCTGCTGGACGCCCAGCGGAAAGAGACCGAGCCATATGGGATAAAACCAGGTGCAACGAAGTCGATCCTCTCGACTTTTAAGACTGTAAGACCTCTTGGCGCCTACTCGTATGCTTTATATTAATTTACTTCAATACTTTAACGTTGATTACGGAAAGTAAAGGCGGTAATTGTAATATTTATTACATAAATTAATATGTGTTATTCTATCACTAAAATATGGAACTAGCACTATAGCACAGATGCCCACGTAATGTGTCTCGTATCTTGTATCTATCTTGGTAATCAGCAAAACAAACATTAATTATTGGTTACATCACGAGCTCAATCTGTTTTGATGTTCATCTTAGACAGTATATTACCTACATTATTATAGTATATCACCTACCCGAATTATTAGTTGCCGGGAAATCATTGAGGCCATTGGGATGAAAATTCATCATTAATCCGAAAATCCATCATTATGAAAATCCACAAATAGCGATCGGCACTAATACATATGTATAAAAGAACGTGAGATTAGAGGGCATACTAGCTAATACAAAAGGGCACACTAGACAGGAAAAAGGACACACTAGAAAATACAAAAAGACACACTAAAGAATACAAAAACACGCACTAGACAATACAAAAGGATATACCCTGCTATACAAACGTACACACAAGACAATACAGAAGGACATACTAGACAATACGAAAGGACACAGTCAACAATACATAAGGACACACTAGACAGTTAGTTTGTTGCATATCCTAGCAATTTTGGCTGTTTGTGATTCCTAGGCAAGTTTACGTTCAGTAGTTAGCCATTGTTTTTCTGAACGACCGTCACCCACACCATTTCATTAAAAAAGCCAACGCCAGGCGGTTTGCCGCCAAATCGCCCGTAGCTATGTTTCGAACGCGGTATGCGGTATTACGAACTGCATCCGTAACCCTTTCGAACACACATTTAAAGCTATAGTCACAGTACCGGGATTAAAACCAGCCGTCTACAAATACCACAGCGCCTTGCTGAAGAAACCATTGTACTTCCACCAGAAAGACATCCTTAAATCTATCCCTTGACTGATTAAGTGCCATGGAATGATCAATCGTCTTAAGCGATTTCCCTATCTGCCATGGGCTTCTATATCGCCGAAATGTTGGAATTGCGACATAATACAACATATCTGCTACCATATTAACATCTGTTAAGTTGTAACTGTGAAGAACCCATATTTCCCATTTTCCGATATCCATTTTTTATATGATCCAGACTTACTATTTGTGTGACACTAAATCTGTTATAGGACTTTGCAATCAACCCCTTCATTTATTTGCTGTTTGTGTGTTTAAACAATGATGCCGTAAACAATTTACTGCAGGATTTCTTGCCTGGCATATGTCGCTACATCTCGTCAGGTGCAAATTGTAAAGTTATGCATCATATGAAGCGAATAAGCAAATAACACTTCGGCTGAAATGTTCAGTTATTCAGTTATCAGTTGGGGTATCTTCATTGCACTCCGGACATGTCCATAGGTGCTCAGATCCTCCCCCCCCCCCCCAGCATATGCATCAGCGTCCGGTGGCTAATAGTGCCAGTTCTGTGTTGGTTGACGAGGCGCTTTGTTTTCCCGATGTACCTCTCGCGTCTGGCTGTGCCGATTCTTACTCCCAGGTCTTTCATCCTGGACAGCGATGCGGAATCACTGACGTCCTCTGTTCTCGCCATATCTTTAAGGACGTTAATAACATCTGCACGATCCATGGGCTGGCCCATCTACAGGGGGTGCAGTGCCAGCCAGTTTGTCAGCTCGTTCATTTCCCTCGACTCCCGCATGTCCCGGGACGAAGATGAAGGTAACTTTACGGACAACAGACTTCCGCAGCGATTCAGTCCACTGTCTACGTACAGATCCAGCTTCGACCTTCTGAATCATGCTCATTGAATCACTTAGTACACACACGTTGGTATAATGCTGTGATTCCAGCCATATGAAAGCCTGTGTAACTGCCATCACCTCCATCGTCATGCTGCTCGTGGTCATAGAGTGGGCACCACTGGATTCTTGAACGGTTCGGCCCGCTGAACGGGCTGTAAATGCCCACGCACTTCTCTGCTGCTTTACAACAGATCCATCTGTATAGATGAGCACTTCGGGGCTATCTGAGTGTTCATAGATAAGCGCGTTAACCTCTGCATTGACATCGGCAGGGTTCTGCTCTCTGCACCGTCTGTCGAGTGTGATAATGCAGGAGAAAGTGCACTTAAAAGCTGGAGGCACCGGCACCCATTCCTTGCCGGGGTTGATACTGGTAAGACTGCAGACCTGTCTGACGACATCTTCCGCCCGACCCATCCATGATTTGCCCCTCTTTAGCCTGTCATCCCATTTCTCTGAATATAGCGTCATGCAGAGGGTGCTGCTCATCTGCACTTATTTTTAAGTATGCACGAGCTCTCCAGATCTTGATCCTGTGTTCCATTGTCGGGAAGTCAAGGAGGTATCTCATAGCTACACAGCTGGTGTCTCTCGTGCAGCCCAAAATAATGCGCATGGCTTCGTTTTGTACTTTTTCAAGTCTTCCAATCTGTGTAGGGCTGACAGTGAGGATGACCAGGGCATACTCGATGCGTGAAAGCACAAGTCCTTGGAACAGAAGTATTAGCAGTCTTTGCTCGATATTGGCAGTCGCCATGACTCTCATTGCTGACAAACCTTTTCGAGCCTTCTTTATGACATACTCGACATGATCTCTGAAGGACAGGCTTCGATCAAGCCTCACGCCAAGATATGTCATTGACTGGGTTCTACTCAAAATGCTACCATCCATTCTTACTGCCGGCAGGTCTGTTTTCACAATATGGTTGTTTAGTTAGAACCATGTAACCGTTGCCTTTGCAGGGTTGACAAGGGCGTCGGCATCAGCACACCATGAGGAAATTCGATCTAGTTCGCCCTGCATATCATTGGCAACCGCCTGTCTATCTCGACCCTGTCGATACACGAGGATGTCGTCAACGAATGACAGAGTCCTACCCCTACCGTCCAACTGT
The DNA here is from genome assembly GCA_014155875.1 of Cepaea nemoralis. Taxonomy (NCBI): domain Eukaryota; kingdom Metazoa; phylum Mollusca; class Gastropoda; order Stylommatophora; family Helicidae; genus Cepaea; species Cepaea nemoralis. The sequence goes on from JACEFZ010024752.1 coordinate 89,007, forward strand.
TGTTCAGTGATCGGCACCGTATACACATTGAATAGTACTGGTGACAGTGGTGAACCCTGCGGCAATCCTGGACATATCGTTATCGGCTCAGAAGACCAACTCCCGCATCTTAGCACCACCTTCCTTTGGAGCAGAACTGCAGCTTTCCATCGTACAAGGTGAGGGTGCACTTTCAGTCTGAGGAGGGTTTGCATTAAGTGCTCGAAAGATACTCTGTTATATGCGTCCTCTAAGTCTATGGCGGCCGCACATGTCTCTTCTCTGACCTGAAATCCTTCGTAAACATCTTGAGCAAAGACTGCCGCATTCAGCCATGACTCTTTGTTATGTCTGTATCCTCCAAGTGTGGGCAGGAAGCAGCCGAGTTGTTCCAAGTCCCAAGCAAGTCTGTGTGCTACAATTTTCTCCAGTAGCTTGCCAACAGTATTGTGCATCGTAATGATTCTGTAGCCGCTTATCTTGGAGTGGTCTTTGTTCGGTTTTGGCAGCGGCAGCAAGTACCTGTGTAGCCATTCTTCTTTGACCTGACCCCTCTGGATACTGGTGTTGAATTCTCTGGCCAGTTCTTCCATGTCATCATCTGATATCACCAGTAGATCACCATATCGGATGCCGTCTGGGCCTGGGCGGAGTTAGGTGATTTCTTGAGCATCGCACGCAATATCTCAGCTGTGATTGTCCATTCTTCGTCTGTCCCGACCCCCTCGCACAACCGAGAGAGTGTCGTTGTGGTCCTCTGTCTGGCGGGCTCGTCTTTCTGGTCAGTCTGTTCTATGCAGCGTGCAAGAAGGGCCTTACCCTTATCCGCATCCGACTTTTTCTATGCGAGGTCTGTGCCTTGAAAGTCTGGAATACCCCTACGTTGTGCAGCACCGTTCACGCTCTTGTGGATGCGCCAGAATGTCGTAAGAGATCGCTCGGAGCACACCTTCCTGCAGAACTCGTCCCATTTCTCGGCCTTGGCCTGTTTGGCGTAGGATTTGAATAAAGTCGTCGTCCTATCGACCTCAGTCTTCAGGTTCGCCAATTCAACCTGTGGCATGTTAGCTTTTCTGGCCTTTTGCCAGTCCTTTGACAGCCTGCCTCTTTCCCAGCCATGCCTTCTCGACCTCTCTATTCCACCATGGTTGCTGCAACCATCTTTCTTGTCTCCTGCGAGAGGAAGTTAGTTTTCTTCTTCTGATTTTGCTTATATCGTCTTGACCAGTGTTGTCGTACGGGAAGGCATTTGTCTTGTTTCTTTGACTCATGGCCCCGTCTTTCTTGATCAGGATGACACAAGGGTAGTGGTCACTATCGTGTTATCCCAGTGTGCCCCACCGGCACCTTGGTGCGATGGTGGGCGACACCAGAGCCAAGTCAGTGACGCTGTCAGAGTCACCTGGTCGAGTGGCTATTCTAGTGACCTTCCTATCATTCAGACAGATTAAGGCATCATCCAGATCTTCTCCCTGTCTATTGGTGATGCAATTCCCCCATTGACTGCCTCTGGCATTGTAGTCCCCACAGTAGTTGATATGCCTTTCATCCATATCGAACAAACTCTGTCATTGTCGCACGTCGACCTTCCCATTTCGCGCATAAACGTTCACGATTACAAGCTGCACTGGTGTCATTATTCTTAATGCCTGCACTTGCAGGGCATCACTGTTCCAGGAAGACTTATCGATCTCAGACACTAGTATGTTGTCGCGGACCAGAATGGCCTTTCCGAGGTGCCGCCTGTTAAAGAATCCCTGAAATCCCGCGACATTGACTATTCCGTCGCCGAGCTGTGTTTCTTGTATGACTACAATATCGTTTCCGTAGAGTAGTTTTTCAAGAATGGGTCGGCGTTGACCAAATGATGCACAGTTCCAGTACAGTACTCGAACGTTTCCGATGCCCAATCTGTCACATTTTAAACGCCTTCTGCGTGCGCCCGCCCTCTTACCACGTTGTGTCCTTGCTGGTCGTCTGGTCGTCATGTTAGGCTTAACTATCGCCATCGGGCGCCGATGATAAGCCGAAGGAAGTCCGGGCGCGCGTGCACGAACTCCGTTGCACGGTCCGAACTCCATTTCACTACGAAAAAACACTTAATCCATACACATTTCGGAAAAAACACGTTCCATTTTACGGGACGAAGAAATGTCCCGCCATCTTGCTTCAAGGGAACTCACTCTCAATACATGCTACATGTATAGTTATGTTATTCGAATGTGGAGTATGTTATCCCCACGGTAGTTTGTGTGACTTACTAGGCCGTGTTAGTTCATTATGGAATTATGGAATCTAGACAGCACTCGTTCCCACTAACCGGAATAGCACTGTAAGAATAGAACTGGCAAACACATTTTATTCTCATCAGAATATGGCTCGCAGAGCTTTCTAATATTCTACTCTTCTTATCTGTCGCCTATCTGTCTTATCCTTTACGGGAGGTAGTAGTCAACACCAGCCTATTTTTGGCTGCTCGTGATTCCTGGGCAAGTTTACGTTCAGTAGTTTACCATTGCTTTCTGAGTGACCGGTACCCATACCATTTCATAAACAACCAAGTCGCGCACGACTGTATTTCGAACGAGGGTATGCGGCATTACGAACTGCGTCCGTAACGCCTTCGCCACGGAGCAGGATCTATCGCCTCAGGTACAATATTTCTTTAACATATATCACTCTTGTTATATTAATCTTTAACATATATCTCTCTTGTTATATTAATCTTTAACATATATCTCTCTTGTTATATTAATCTATAACATATATCACTCTTGTTAAATTAATCTTTAACATATACCTCTCTTGTTATATTAATCTTTAACATATATCACTCTTGTTATATTAATCTTTAACATATATCACTCTTGTTATATTAATCTTTAACATAAATCGCTCTTGTTATGTTAATCTTTAACATATATCGCTCTTGTTATATTAATCTTTAACATATATCTCTCTTGTTATATTAATCTGTAGCATATATCACTCTTGATATATTAATCTTTAACATATATCACTCTTGTTATATTAATCTTTAACATATATCTCTCTTGTTATATTAATCTTTAACATATATCTCTCTTGTTATATTAATCTTTAACATATATCACTCTTGTTATATTAATTTTTAACATATATCACTCTTGTTATATTAATCGTTAACACATATCACTCTTGTTATATTAATCTTTAACATATATCACTCTTGTTATATTAAACTTTAACATATACCTCTCTTGTTATATTAATCTTTAACATATATATCTCTCTTGTTATATTAATCTCTAACATATATCTCTCTTGTTTTATTAATCTTTAACATATACCTCTCTTGTTATATTAATCTTTAACATATATCTCTCTTGTTATATTAATCTTTAACATATATCACTCTTGTTATATTAATCTTTAATATATATCACTCTTGTTATATTAATCTTTAATATATATCACTCTTGTTATATTAATATTTAACATATACCTCTCTTGTTATATTACTCTTTAACATATATCTCTCTTGTTATATTAATCTTTAACATATATCACTCTTGTTATGTTAATCTTTAACATAAATCGCTCTTGTTATATTAATCTTTAACATATATCACTCTTGTTATATTAATTTTTAACATATATCACTCTTGTTATATTAATCGTTAACACATATCACTCTTGTTATATTAATCTCTAACATATATCTCTCTTGTTTTATTAATCTTTAACATATACCTCTCTTGTTATATTAATCTTTAACATATATCTCTCTTGTTATATTAATCTTTAACATATATCACTCTTGTTATATTAATCTTTAATATATATCACTCTTGTTATATTAATATTTAACATATACCTCTCTTGTTATATTACTCTTTAACATATATCTCTCTTGTTATATTAATCTTTAACATATATCACTCTTGTTATGTTAATCTTTAACATAAATCGCTCTTGTTATATTAATCTTTAACATATATCACTCTTGTTATATTAATTTTTAACATATATCACTCTTGTTATATTAATCGTTAACACATATCACTCTTGTTATATTAATCTTTAACATATATCACTCTTGTTATATTAATCTTTAACATATACCTCTCTTGTTATATTAATCTTTAACATATATATCTCTCTTGTTATATTAATCTCTAACATATATCTCTCTTGTTTTATTAATCTTTAACATATACCTCTCTTGTTATATTAATCTTTAACATATATCTCTCTTGTTATATTAATCTTTAACATATATCACTCTTGTTATATTAATCTTTAATATATATCACTCTTGTTATATTAATATTTAACATATACCTCTCTTGTTATATTACTCTTTAACATATATCTCTCTTGTTATATTAATCTTTAACATATATCACTCTTGTTATGTTAATCTTTAACATAAATCGCTCTTGTTATATTAATCTTTAACATATATCACTCTTGTTATATTAATTTTTAACATATACCTCTCTTGTTATATTAATCTTTAACATATACCTCTCTTGTTATATTAATCTTTAACATATACCTCTCTTGTTATATTAATCTTTAACATATACCTCTCTTGTTATATTAATCTTTAACATATATCACTCTTGTTATATTAATCTTTAACATATATCACTCTTGTTATATTAATTTTTAACATATATCACTCTTGTTATATTAATCTTTAACATATATCTCTCTTGTTATATTAATCTTTAACATATATCACTCTTGTTATATTAATCTTTAACATATACCTCTCTTGTTATATTAATCTTTAACATAAATCTCTCTTGTTATATTAATCTTTAACATATATTTCTCTTTATATATTAATCTAAAAGAACACCCACAACAATGATATGTACATTTAAAAGCATGGGAAATTTGGACATATCATTAATGCATGACCCACAAATACTAATTAATAATATATACCAACAAAATACAAATTTAAAATAATAAAAAATCAGACAGACAGACAAATTAATTTCACCCCGACCTGACAACCCCGTGTCGTTAAGACAAATGCAATAATAACAGAGTTATTTTAACCGCTCACATACTTTCTTAGTCAAATTCAGCCGCTCCTTGAATTACCCAAATGGGTATCGAATTGCGTTCGGACAGCAACAAGGCACAGTACAGTCTCATTTTCAAGATAGTCATGTACTGGTATAATCATGTGGAAGTTTGAAGTGCTGGAGACCTTGTTGAGACGTTTTAAGTGCTGGAGACCTTGTTGAGACGCTCTCGTCGGCTTCTCGGTATAACTTCTGAGACTTACATATGTATGTTGGGAGTTCTACCGTGTCTGGATCTATACGTAGACACCCAGACAGTTTACATCTCTGACCAAGGCGGAATAATCGAATTTGCATATTTTACGTATGCTCCGTTGAAGCTGTCTTTTGTGTGGATTCCATTGCATATTAACACTGTTGTTTTTGTTGTTGTTGCTGTTGGTGGAGATGGTAGTAGTGGTAGTTCTGGTGGGTGTAAAGATGGATGGGGTGTGTCGATCGATTTACATATAATTTCACGTATGAATCTAAGTTATCATCGTCAAGTGTCTTGGCTCCTAGCGTAGTCTATCATACTTCTCAACAAATTACGATCCTCGACGCCATAGTTTGATTTCCTTCCGTGCCATGAAACAAGACTGTCAATAATTTTCTCACGCTGTCTTCCTCTTTCCCTATTTCCACAAATAGTTCTGGTTGTCACAACATGTTCCAGATTTTAATTTCTTATAGTGAGGCGAAAAAAATTATGACTACCCGTTACTGATGGTCATGATAAGTTGTCTTTGCAACTTAGCCTTCCTCAAAATGTTTAAATTGCTAATTCTAGTTGTCCATTAATCTACATACTGAGTGTTGTTCACGCTAGAAGCCACGTATATCCTTTCTCATACAGCTACAATTGGAGCCTCGCGGATCTAGTGGGTAGAGTAAGTGGTTGCCAGTCCAGGCTTTAATCTTCCAAAATTAGCGCTCGCGTTTTCACACTATAAGTCTTCAGTGTCTTCTTGTTAACATTTTCTTTCCTTTCAGGTATGTAGGTTAGGTGGGTAAGTGGGTATTTAGGTGGGTAGATATTATAGAAGGATAGATAGATGGGTAGATAGATAATAGATGGGTAGGTAGGTGGGTAGATAGGTAGTAGGTGGGTAGGTAGATGGTTAGATAGGTAGGTAGGTAGCTACGTTTGTAGGCAGGTAGGTGGGTAGATGGTAGGTATGCTGGTAAATTAGTAGAAAAGCAGGTAGGTAGGTAGGTAGATATGTAGGTAGGTTGGTAGATGGGTAGATGGGAAGGTAGGTAGTTAATTCCATGGCCGCAAAGCAATCAAGTAGAATAAACAGCAAACTCTCTACAGGCATTCCTAAACATATGTGTTCAGAAAATTCTTAGAATTAGCCAGTAATCTCTTTAAGACTCTGGGGAGGTAGGTAGTATATATAAATATATTGTTTTATATAAGATACTTATAATATAGTAACATATAAACGCAGGGAATCAGACCCTTTCCAAATAACATCTGGCTTGAAACAGGGTAATGCACTATCGCCGCTACTCTTCAATCTGGCTCTAGAGAAAGTTGTAAGGAAGGTAAAGGAGGAATGTGATATTGGAGGAACATCCAAGCTGCTTGGTTATGCAGATGATATAGATATTATAGGGAGAAAATGAACAAAAGACATTGGAAATATTGACTCACTTAAAGGAAAAAGCCCAACAGATGGGACTGGTTATCAACCAAGATAAGACAGAATATATGGTAATTTCAAGAGAAGTAATGACTAACAACTCTGGCCACATACAAATAGATAATATGACCATTAAAAGAACGGAAACATACAAATACCTGGGTACAATCTTCAACTGCTCCAACATCATAAGGGAAGAAATACAAACTAGAATCAATTCTGGAAATAAGATATACTATGCACTACAACATCCACTAAAATCAAATGCGCTATCTCGTAACACCAAAATCACAATATACAAAACACCGATCAGACCAGTTGTGCTGTATGGCTCTGAAACCTGGAGTACAACGAAAGGAGACGAAGCCTTGTTACAAACCTTTGAGAACAAAGTTTTAAGTCGCATCTTTGGACCCATTAGGGATACACAAAGTGGAGAGTGGAAAAGAAGACGTAACAAAGACATTTATGATCTGTTTAAGTCCCCGCTAATCACTGGTATCATGAAGGCTAATAGACTACAATGGCTGGGGCATATAGAAAGAATGGAAGATAATAGGGAAACAAAACTCGCTTACACTCAGGAAATAAATGACCGTAGACCCCGAGGTAGACCAAGAAGACGATGGAGAGATAATATTTATATATCTTCTTCTTCTTCTTCTTCTTCTTCTTCTTCTTCTTCTTCTTCTTCTTCTTCTTCTTCTTCTTCTTCTTCTTCTTCTTCTTCTTCTTCTTCTTCTTCTTCTTCTTCTTCTTCTTCTTCTTCTTCTTCTTCTTCTTCTTCTTCTTCTTCTTCTTCTTCTTCAGCTTTCCGAGCCATTGAGGTTCTTTGCTGCAAATACAATCCGTCTCCATTCGTCTCTCTGGTGGACCTTCTCTTGCCAGTCGTTGATTCCAAGTGCTTGTAGGTCTGTACATGTATTATAACACAGCTTGGATGTTCCTCCAATATCACATTCCTCCTTTATCTTCCTTACAACTTTCTCTAGAGCCAGATTGAAGAGTAGCGGCGATAGTGCATCACCCTGTTTCAAGCCAGATGTTATTTGGAAGGGGTCTGATTTCCTGCCTTTATATGTTACTATATATATATATATACAAGCACTTGGAATCAACGACTGGCAAGAGAAGGTCAACCAGAGAGACGAATGGAGACGGATTGTATCTGCAGCAAAGAACCCCAATGGCTCGGAACGCTGAAGAAGAAGATATATATATATATATATATTCTAAGTATCGCGATAAGTACACAGCTGCGATTATTGGAACAGTGTGTGTCGGTGGCTACGTTGTATGGCTTTTGTGTATGGCTCCTGTGTATGTCACCTGAGCATGGCTCCCAATGCTGAACAATTAGTAATGCAGTGATAGTGAAATTGCTAGCTGTTCTGTGCTGATGCGAAAGATGGACAATGGGAGAGAAGTTGGAATCATTTGAAAATTTTTTTTGGGGGGGTTACTTTAGAGGAATGTTGATAACAAGAGAACAATAGTTGGGGTATTGACAGATGGGGTATTGACAGATGCAGGAATCGCTAGATTACTCATCAAAAATATACGGAAATGACTAATGAAATGTATGTGATATATCAACAGAAAAGCAGAATAGGACAGGCAAAAGCTGCTTGTAAGGAAGAGAGTGCTGAAATGCCATATAGAACCTATATTGCTGTATGGCATAAAATGTTGGAACGTCAATGAACAAATTAGGAAAAAAAACTTGGAAGCAACAGAGATTTTGTTCCTGAGATGAATTCTGCGAATTCCTTGGACTGCCATAGTAAGTAACAACGATTGCTTGAAAGAAGCTAATAAAACTAGAACACTATATTCAACAATAAGCATGAAACAAACAGCTTTCTTCGGTCATGTGATGAGAAGATGGGCGATTGTGAACATCTTGACGACTGGAAAGATCAGTGAGAAAAGAGACAGAGACAGACCAAGAGAAATGATGTGGGATGGACGTAGACGGTGGCATGGAGGAATGTCATCAATAGAGTTAATCCAGAGCAACAAAGACCGAGATCTGTGGAGTGAGATGAACGCCTAAGCCATCAGGCGGGGAACATGGTGACGATAATGATCAACAGAAGACGTGGAATTGAGACAATAATAGACTTCTGTGGGAGGATAACTGGTAATGTGGAGAGAAAAAGACAGAGAATGATGCATGTGAACAGTTTAAATAGTTTGGAACAAATAGTATAAAAGCTCTCAATTTGATCAAAAATATCAGATGAAGGAAAGCAGTGTAGAATCTGGATAGCCCATGTTTGCTTGATGTCAAACACTATAAGGATTAGGCGATTAACAAGACAGACAGACAGGCAGACAGACAGGCAGACAGACAGACAGACAGACAGACAGACAGACAGACAGACAGACAGACAGACAGACAGACAGACAGACAGACAGACAGACAGACAGAAAAAACAACAAGAAAAAGAACAAGAAAAAAAAGAAGAATAAGAAGCAAAGGATGAGACCCGAATATATAAAACCGCATATGTTGATGTGTTGATTGTGTAATTGCTCATAGTATACACATTTCAATCTACATAATTTGAAAATAAACCGTTCTTTCATTTATAATCCAAATATCCGAAACATTCAACCTACATAGTGAAAGTCGTATTAAAGAGACATAACAGGATATATGAACAGAAGAATACAAATTCTATGAACGTCAGGAACATTGAAAGGCGGAAAAAAAATCAACAAACGGTGAATCATGAATGTAATCCTGTGGCGAGGCATCCTTTGCAAAAATACCAGAGGCGAAGTTTTGAATTTCCGTTCAAGTACTCTACGGCAGCTAACGGGAGAGAGATACGATCTTTGATTGGCCGAATTTGCTATCATTATAATTACAAAATTCCTGATAGCTGAATTAAGATTGGGATAAAATTGTAGGATAAGGGCCTGGTTAGGATTACAATCTGTTGTAATTATGATTTGTTGCTGTAAGGCACTGCGTTCTTCTCATTCCTGGCATTTCGAGTCTAGCAAAGTAGCTCCGAACCCACAGCCCTCCACCCACTTTATTAACTTCGAATCGCTTGGGACTTTTTTTCCCCCTGGTGTACACCTCTTCACATCACGTCGTCCGGCTCTTTTATTAGCTCCCATATTTGGCATAAACCTGCATGCTGTGAGTCATCCGAGGCTCTCTTAAAGCAAGAGTGATTGCTGTCTTGGGGACATTAATCTTTAGGTATATTCACATGGGAGACGGGGTAGCGTTGAGTTAGAAGTTCGCCTGCCCGCCTGGTGGTCATTGGTTCGATTCCCATTGGAGCTATTTCGAAGTTTTAAAATGGACCTGGCCAGGGTGACAGCTTGCCCGAAGCCATGTAGGCAATATATCAATATACAGTGTGTGTGTGTGTGTGTGTGTGTGTGTGTGTGTGTGTGTGTGTGTGTTTATATATATATATATATTAGGTCAGGTCTTTGTCAGATATGACTGAGCTACCGTATGACAGTAGACGGTACTACCTGCTTTCTGTCAGCGCCGAACGTTGGGCGGCGCTTACCAAACCCGACACCCCACATTGTGCCAACGGCTTCGGGCGGAAGAGCGCAATTGGGAGGGTACTAGCCTTATCCTGGTGCGAGGAAATGCAACCCAAAGACAAAATAAGTCATGGCAGGGCAGACCAGGCCCTAAGCTGGTCTAGGATCGAAGCTCCGACAGGCGGACAGTTAGAGCATTGCTTTGCTGATCCGGCAGCTTCTGCAGCTTGTCTTGTTCCAGATTACAGGTGTCAACTTTCCTCTGGAGTGAACTAGGCAGGCCGAGAGAGGGATCATGCTGCATGGGCAACACATGGTTTCTTTATTTTAGCCCAGGCTTTGTGCTATGGAGAGGCAATAACTCCATCCCTGGTCGTAACCGGTCTCGGAATCAAAGCGAGAGGCAACTGTTACGGGTTATAAGTCCTTGTCAGTTGGCGTAGATATGGGGCGCCACGCGTTGCCTCTCGGTGGGAGACACCTACAGGTGTCACTGATCAGCTACCGCCCGCCTCAAGCTGGGCAGCCCCCAGCCAATTGGGTGCTGATCCGCCACAGCCTGCCTGCTTCAATGGGTGCTTGGGGCTAGGACAAAATCTGAATCGCAGGCTGTAAAACCAATGCACCAGGTACTAATAAAAAGAATAGAAACCTCAAGCTACGGCTTGCAACCTGGAACGTGAGAACCATGTGTCCAGGATTTTCCACTGACTTGACAAATATTGACTGATGTGAGAAAAACGGCTGTGATTGATGCTGAACTCAATCGTCTTAACATTGATATTGCTGGCCTGCAGGAGACTCGCCTCGCTGAGGAAGGGTCACTCAGGGAAAACAATTACACCTTTTTTTGGAAGGGAAGAGGGCAGGCAGAAAAAAGGCAACATGGTGTGGGCTTTGCAGTGAAGAATTCGCTACTGGGAATGATTGATATCCCAGCTGGAGGTAATGAAAGATTATTATCACTGCGCTTGGCAACCTCTTGTGGATTTGCCACCATTCTCACTGCATATGCACCGACACTCGCTTCCTCTGATGATGTGAAGGATACGTTCTATGAGCAGCTAGACTCTGCGATCAAGGCAGTTCCAAAATCCGACTACATTTACATGCTCGGTGATTTCAATGCTCGTGTGGGCAAGGACTCGAGTTCATGGCCAGTGTGCCTTGGAAAATACAACATCGGTCGCATGAATGATAATGGGCAAAGGCTGCTGGAGCATTGCACTAGAAATGACCTATGTATTACAAACTCCTTTTTTAAAACAAAAGAGATGCATAAGGTCACATGGAAACATCCAAGATCCAGCCATTGGCATCAGCTGGACTTCATTATCACACGGAGACAACATCTGAACCATACATCATTAACTCGAAGTTACCACAGTGCCGACTGTGATACAGATCATTCTTTGGTTGTTGCAAGGGTTATACTGAGACCAAAGAGAATCTACACAGCTAAACACAAGTCTAGCCCCAGGATTAATATTACTAACACTCACGATCCTGGAAAGTGCTTTGAATTTCAACAGCAACTTGAAGACGCTTTCAATGATACATCAGAAAATTGTATAGTAAATGATAAATGGAGTAAACTTAAGGAAACTATTTATAAAACAGCGGTAGGGTTTACGGCACTGTGGATCATAAGAGGCAGGACTGGTTTGCGGCAAACAGCCAGATACTGCAGCCCTTGATTGATAAAAAGAAGATAGCTCTCTTAAGAAACAAGGAAAGACCAACGCGTAACACTCTGAGTGAGCTGAAGCAAGCGAGGAAGGATGTACAAAAGGCTGCCAGGCAGTGTGCGAATGACTATTGGATCAAGTTATGTGAGTCCATTCAAATCGCAAGTGATAAGGGAAACATCAGAAGCATGTATGAAGGGATAAAGAAAGCCTGTGGTCCAATGATCAAAAGAAGTGCACCGCTGAAAACCTTGACTGGAGAAATCATCACTGATAAGAAACAGAAGATGGATAGATGGGTCGAGCACTATTTAGAGCTTTACTCAAGTGAGACCAAGCTAGCGGATGATGCCCTCAACGCCATAGAGGCCCTGCCAACTCTTGACCACCTGGACACACTTCCCACTATAACAGAAGTTAAGTGTGCTATAAATGAGCTTGCATCTGGCAAGGCTCCAGGTAAGGATGGGATTCCAATAGAGGTAATCAGGAGTGGGCAAGACACACTCGCTCTACAGATCCACCAGCTTAATAGAGCTATGCTGGCGAGAAGGACAAGTCCCACAGGATTTCAAAGATTCAAACATCATAACGCTGTACAAGAACAAGGGAGATCGGAGCGACTGTAACAACTATAGGGGTATCTCACTTCTGTGTATTGTTGGGAAAGTATTTGCCAGAATTGTCCTGCACAGACTTCAAGTCCTGGGAGATCAAGTCTACCCCGAATCACAGTGTGGCTTTCGACAGAACCGGTCTACCATTGATATGATATTCTCATTGCGACAGATGCAAGAAAAATGCCGGGAACAAAACCAGCCACTGTTTATGCCTTCAGCGACCTCACAAAGGCATTCGATTTGGTCAGTCGTGAGGGTCTGTTCAAGGCACTAAAGAAGATTGGCTGCCCACCAACTCTTCTGTCCATTGTGGAATCGTTCCACACAGGCATGAAGGGTACAATCAAGTTTGATGGCTCAACTTCAGAAGAGTTTGAAATCAAGAGTGGAGTTAAGCAAAGCTGTGTACTAGCCCCCACCCTATTTGGGATATACTTTTCACTTCTACTGAAATATGCCTTTCGTGATCAGGATGACGGTATATACATTCACTCACGCTCAGATGGTGGCCTCTATAATGCTCAGAGATTGAAGGCCAAGACCAAAGTTAGCAGGGTGCTGATCAGAGAGTTGCTTTTTGCGGATGATGCTGCGATTACGACCCACTCTGAGGAAGAATTACAACATCTACTATCTGCATTCTCCAATGCTTGTTCTGAATTTGGTTTAACAATTAACAAAAAGAAGACACAGATTATGTCACAAGGTGCACATGATGTACCATCAATCTTTATTGACGACGCCGAACTGGAGATAGTAGACCATTTTACATATCTAGGATCATAGGTAAATAGCAAATTATCCCTCGATCAGGAAATCAACATCAGGATTGGCAAGGCAGCAACAACAATGAACATGTTAGTAAAAAGAGTCTGGGAGAACAGGAAGCTTACTGCCAAAACAAAAGTCCTCGTCTACCAAGTCTGTGTCCTTAGTACTCTTCTTTATGGCAGTGAAACCTGGACAACTTACTCACGCCAAGAACAACGTTTAAACAGCTTTTATATGCGGTGTCTGCGAAGAATACTTGGTATTAAGTGGCAAGACAAAATCACAAATACTGAAGTATTGGAAAGATCAGGTTGTGTTACGGTGTATTCCATGCTCAGTCTTCGTAGACTTAGATGGATAGGACACGTTAGGAGGATGGATGATGGTAGAATACCAAAGGACATCTTTTTTGGTGAATTGCAGACGGGTAGGAGATCTCAGGGTCGGCCTCTACTACGATACAAAGATGTGTGTAAGCGGGACATGATTGATACAGGCATTGATAATGCACATTGGGAGCACGTCGCCGCTGAACGTGTTGCATGGAGGGCAACTATCAGAAATGGAATAAAGACAAAGGAGAAAATGATTGCAGATAAAGCACACACAGAGCGTGAGAGACGTAAGATGGTGCAAAATGGTGGAAGTGACCATGTTTTCACATGCACCTACTGTGGGCAAACATTTGCAGCAAGAATTGGCCTTACCAGCCACACTCGCCACCGCCATGGATCGTAGTTATTAAGCCTTTTTGAAGCACAATGTACCAAACTATCGTCTGTCAAGACGGAAAGGTGCCAATGAATGAAATGAATATATAGGCACCTTGCCGTCTTGACAGACGATAGTTTGTGCTTTAAAAAGCATAATAACTTTTACCTATGGCGGTAGCGAATGTGACTGATAAGGCCAATTCGCGCTGTAAATGTCCGTTCACAGTGGGTGCATGTGAACACATGGTATATGACAAGGGATGGAGTTATTGCCTCTCCATAGCACAAAGCCTGGGCAAAAATATAGAGATCATGTGTTGCCCATGGAGCATGATCCCTCTCTCGGTCTGCCTAGTTCACTCCAGAGGAAAGGTAACACCTCTATATCTGGAACAAGACAATCTGCAGAAGCTGCCGGATCAGCAAAGCAATGCTCTAACTGTCCGCCTGTTGGAGCTTCGATCCTAGACCAGCCGCCAACCAAGGCTTAGGGCCTGGTCTGCCCTGCTATGACATTTTGTCTTTAGGATGCATTTCCTCGCACCAGGGAAAGGCTTGTACCCTCCCAATTGCGCTCTTCCGCCTGAAGCCGTTGGCACAATGTGGGGTGTCGGGTTTGGTAAGCGCCGCCCAACGTTCGGCGCTAACAGAAAGCAGGTAGTACCGTCTACTGTTATACGGTAGCTCAGTCATATCTGACTAAGACCTGACACTAATACTAATATATATATATATATATATATATATATATATATATATATATATATATATATATATATATATATATATATGTTTTAGTGCATACACCTCTCTTTCTCTCTCTCTCTCTCTCTCTCTCTCTCTCTCTTTCTCTCTCTCTCTCTCTCTATATATATATATATATATATATATATATATATATATATATATATATATAGAGAGAGAGAGAGAGAGAGAGAGAGAGAGAGGTGTATGCACTAAAACAAGCAGTAGTGAAGAAGAAAAACAACACATTTAAAATGAGGTAGAAATTACATCTCAAACCAGATAACAAGAAGTCAAAATAATCATTACCAAATTTCAACGCAAAAGTAGGAAAGCAGAGATCGGAAGATTGTTGGTGATAATGATTTAGGAATGAGAAATAAAATTTCAAAGAATGTACACAAACAAACGATGTGTTTTATATAAATAAGAGACGAAGATACGTATCGAAAAGCCCAGGTAAGAGCATATTCAATCAAATGAATTACATACCAGTTAATATAAAGTTTAGTATGTATTGATGTATATGAAACAATGCCCGGCGCTGACAGTAACAGTTATCACATCTTACTATGTTGACCAGTAACGATTATATTGTTGACCAGTAACAAAGATATTCTAAAAACAGATAGAGAAATAAAAATAAAATGTAATTTAAAAAAAAAAAAACGATAAATGGTGTTTCCGAGAAGAAGATAAATTGAATACCTAAAACACTAAAAACAATAATTAAAAATACCCCCCCCCCCCCCCCCCCCGTTAAAACAACAACAACAACAACAAACAAACTAAACATTTTATAAATGAGAAATGCTGAATAACTCCATCCATCAACCAGGGAAAGCGATTTTACCGGAATGAAGACGAAAAGCTCACAAGAAATTAATCATAAAGCTGTTGGGGCAAAAACAAACACAGGTTAAATGATAAAGACGAATATGATACGATCTATACAGAAATAAGAGATACATGTAACAGATTGTTAAAGAGGTTTAATTAAATAATATTAGAGATTTAAACATCGAAGTAGCCATTTACAAATACAATATTAGACGAAAAGAAGGCGAAACATGGCAGCCATACGTAGGTTTCAATGATGCCCTTTGCGTCGTAAGGCCTTGGCTACTGGTAGCCTCGTTATTTTCGTCAGTCACTCAGTCTGAAGTAAACAAATCTCTGCGGACTAGTAGCTTAACACAGTCGCAACACACATACGCGTTATCTTAACTTGCCGTACCGATGCAATTCTAGGATCACACATTGGGAGACCACCAGAGCAGATACATAAGGCGTGCCACATTATTATAGAAATCAGCAACATCTAATAGTAGTCAATTATAATCAGTAATCATTAACATCATCGTGATGATCACCACAATGGTTATCATCAACATTACCACTGCTACTATTTTCTACATGTGAACTTTGTCTGCACAGTCGCCATAGGTTCAGCTGTTGCAACTTGACCTGGCCTGATGGACATGGTAACATCTTCTCGATTACTTCTCCGTATACTTGTTTTACAATAGTAAGTTAGTTATTCGTGATTCCAACTTCACGGCAACGGGTGGTCTCCATTATGCTCCGTTCCTGTGCCAGTGAAAGTGAATAATATCACACAAAATGCTCCCCACTGCCCCTTGTGAAAATTGACACAGACAGGAGCCTCGACTAACCAACAACCCGCACAGATACACTGTGCATAATGCCGTCGTAAGAATGTCAACGCCAATAGTCTTCCACGAAAAATACAGTTCATCGTCAATAGAAGCGGCAGTCATCAGAAAACCAGCAGCCAGACATTTCTGCATAACGCAAATCAGTCAGTTCTGCGACAAAGCCGGCCGCCATTATTTTTAACATGCAGTTCACGGCTACAAACTACCGCGGACAGATGTAAAAGCTTTTCACACGAAATTCACTGCTCACAGTGTCGCGCCAAGCACTCAACTCAGTAGCAGGGCAACGGAACCATACACTTCCAGTCAGCATGAGGAAAATGCGACTGCAAACCGTAACCCCAGAGCATAAACACTCCATAGGCCTTAACCGTTTCAATGCCTATCCTCCATGGTCGGGACCGGAAGTCCAAAAAAATCATTTTATAATAACTAACGCATAATCATCATCCCCAAGTGCTTTGCTAACTGGCTTTGGTCATCATGCTCCTCACATTTCGCCATCTATATGAAAATAACCAATCTCCGCGCTAACATATTTCCATAAGAAAAACTGTTAGTAACTAGCTTTCACTATAAATGTTTCCACACGTGCCTGTTTTGTCTTGGACCAAACGCTGTCAACCTTTGCTCACTTAAGCACAATTTAAGAGCAGTCATCTTGTTATCTCATCTCACTTACACTGGTTTAGATTGCTCTAATCAGCTAGCCTTGGACCATGAGAATATGGTTCTCTTGGAATAATTAGACAAGCAACACAAACGACATAGAGACTCTTTATTTACATTGACGTTTAGGCAGGGAAAAAAAATAACACCCACACACACACACACACACCAAAATAATGCATGCTTTTATAATGAGACGCAGGTTTCTGACATAACCCACGACGAGAGAAAACAAAATGTAGAAAACCGTAGTTTGGGCAGTAGATAGATGAAACTTTCACCTCATCCTTCAATTGCATTTGGTTTCAAGTATTGGCACAATACCACAATGTAATATACAAGTAAATGGGCATATTATTAAACAAGTGACAGTTATCGGACAGTTATCTCGGAAGTCATAACTTCTGATGAGAGATGCCTTGGAGAGATTAGAACAAGAATTGCCATTGCGAAGGTAGCCTTTTGCCAGATGAAATACATTTTTTGAAATGTTACATATCCCTTACAGAACGTTGCAGTCAACACCAGCATTTTTCATTTGCTGTTGATGTACTAGGCAAGTTTTTAAGTTCAGTAGTTTACCATGGCTTTCTGAACGCCGGGCTCCCATACCAACACCTTATAACACAACGCGACACTGTCTGCTGCACAAATCGGTGGCGGCTGCGTTTCAAAGCCTGGTAAGCTGCTCACGAACCACGTTCGCAAGCCTTTGGCCACGGAGATCGGCCAAATATATGAAATAATAAATGTATACAATAAATAAATGAAATAACATACTGACCAATAAAAAGATATCAATTGAAACGGGAAAAAGAGATGTTGAAGTGCTACATAGAACCTGTACTTTTATATGGATGTGAAGCGTGCTCAATGAGCAGACAAGCTGAAAAACATCTGATGGCTGGGGGATTGTGGTTTCTGAGGAAAATGCAAAGAATACCATGGACAGACAGACAAACCGAATGAACAAGTCCTTCAAGAAACAAATGAAGATCGTAACCTGATTAGAAACATTAGACGTAGACAGTCAAAATATTTTGGGCATGTTATGAGAAGAAATGAATTGGAGACCTTGGTGACAACTGGCAAGATCGAATGGAAGAGACCATGGAGGACCATGGAGAAGACAAACTGCACTGTCCTTGATGGTTCATTAAATGTTTCTGTTCTAGTTACGACTTCATCCTCATTGTTTCTGCTAATTATTTCTTAAACTAATACTAATGGTATTACATCTACTGTACATCGATATCTTCACAGGCGATAGTTTGCTACATCGTGCTTAAAAAAAATGCATAATAACTACAACCCATTTCGGTAAAGAATATGACCGATCAGACCAATTCTAGTGGAATTGTTCATCCACACTCAATGCGTGTGAACACATGGTCATTTCCGCCATCATGCACCATCTGACGTCTCACACGGTTAGTAATTCACAAAGAAAGATGTTCTTTGGTCTTCTACCATGGTCTATCTTCCTAATGTAACCTATTCGTTTACGAAGACTGGGCATGAAACAAACCGGTAACCCGCCCGATCTTTCTAATTCCTTCAGTATTTGTGATCTTATCTTGCCAATTAATACCAACCATTCTTCGCTGACACCGATATGAAAGCTTTTGTTTTATCAGCTTTCTGTTCTCCCGAGATGTCTTTTTTAACCTCTTCATTGTTGCTGCTGGCTTACTATTCCAGAGTATCACTATTTTACATCAATCTGGTCAGGTTCACAAAGAATTAGTTCTAATTGTATACATTAACATACGCCTTTTTATTACCTAATTTAGAGAGACGTTGATTATAGCAATTTCAAGCTCATTGCATCAGTAGGATTACATCAACACAGGTGACCAGATAGATTACCAGGGTGACAATGCACAATAACTGGAGTGAAATAGGAGCCATATATTTTACCTGATCTGGAAGTCAGTCGGACATTGGGTTCAGGTCGGTTGACAATGAAATAATAAAACCCGGAGATGACACATGACCATCTTGGGGCAAATCTCAGCCTGTTGGCGTGTGTGGTTATGATTCATGATCTGGTTACATTTTATGTCTCCCCGACGGCTGTGAAGTTTCAGCACCTTTATATTATGTGTCTCCCCACAACTGTGAAGTTCCAGCACCTTTATATTTTATGTCTCCCCACGGCTGTGAAGTGCCAGCACCTTTATATTTTATGTCTCCCCACGACTGTGAAGTTCCAGCACCTTTATATTTTATGTCTCCCCACGACTGTGAAGTTCCAGCACCTTTATATTTTATGTCTCCCCACGGCTGTGAAGTTCCAGCACCTTTATATTTTATGTCTCCCCACGGTTGTGAAGTTCCAGCACCTTTATATTGTATATCTCCCCACGGCTGTGAAGTTCCAGCACCTTTATATTTTATGTCTCCCCACGGCTGTGAAGTTCCAGCACCTTTATATTTTATGTTTCCCCACGGCTGTGAAGTTTTCCAGCACCGTTACATTGTATGTCTCCCCACGGCTGTGAAGTTCTAGCACCTTTATATTTTATGTCTCCCCACGGCTGTGAAGTTCCAGCACCTTTATATTTTATGTCTCCCCACGACTGTGAAGTACCAGCACCTTTATATTTTATGTCTCCCCACGACTGTGAAGTTCCAGCACCTTTATATTTTATGTCTCCCCGCAGCCGTGAAGTTCCAGCACCTTTATATTTTATGTCTCCCCACGGCTGTGAAGTTTTCCAGCACCGTTACATTGTATGTCTCCCCACGGCTGTGAAGTTTCTAGCAACTTTATATTTATGTCTCCCCACGGCTGTGAAGTTTTCCAGCACCGTTACATTGTATGTCTCCCCACGGCTGTGAAGTTCTAGCACCTTTATATTTTATGTCTCCCCACGGCTGTGATGTTCCAGCACCTTTATATTTTATGTCTCCCCACGACTGTGAAGTTCCAGCACCTTTATATTTTATGTCTCCCCGCGGCCGTGAAGTGCCAGCACCATTACATCTATATATTCGATTTGGCACTAGATCGCATTGCGCTGGTTTTCATACAATTGTATAAGTACCGGACGTTCAAAAATCAATGGCAAACTACTGAGTGTAAACCTGCCAAGTAATCACAAATAGCCACAACACTCTGGGGTTTACTACGACGTCCTGTAAAGTTTATGTAACTAACTCTTTTTTTTTTATTATATTAGTTAAATCACTTTTCAATGAAACGACTCTGGGATCAACCCAACATCAAACATTGTATGGCGTCTAGTAAATTGAATGCTGTGAGCTCATCAGTGATCATTGAATCCATGCTTGTCCCTAGACCACTGAACGTATGTACCCAACAGTGTATCTCCAATATTCCTTGACGGCAGACAGTGTTACTTACTACACTTAAACACATCGCTACTTACAACTCTCCTTTTCAAATTGTCAGATGTTTAGACCAAAGTAAATTGGATTAAACTGTCTGATGGTTAAACTGAAGAAGGCCCTATTTTCTCCACGCCATCACACATCCCACACCCAACCTATCAAGTACCGACAGTCACACAATATGTCAGACGCAAATGAAATGGAGAAAAAAAAAGGAGGGAAATCCAGCAAATTCGATTAGCCGTGCGGACGACCCGAATCCTTCCTGTGGTGTCAAATTGCGCTTCTTTTCACAATCTCTATAAATATGAGTGTTGACTCACACCCCATTTGCTCAAATAGATGTCCATTGTGTGTTCTCCAGAGTATAGAACTATTGATCCCTGGGGATGATAAGGGAGAGAGGGGAGACGGGCCCTGGCAGGTTAAATATTTGACTTGTCCTGTAAGGGTGTGATCCTGTAGAGAAGGCTATACATGATCCAAAACGTGAAACGTTGGGACGAGAATTGCACTTCCTCCACCTAGAGATGCTATCAATTCACTTTCCCTCGGGCAGTTCCTGGTCATCGTTTGTGGTTGTGTTAACTCTGAGTTTTACGACTGGCGTGGTGTTCGTTTCATCGTTATCCTCATGTTTGCTTTTCTGTTTCAGCTTGTTTGCCACTATTATTGTCTTTATACTGGTTATTGAATAATACTTTGAATAGTAAGGTTATAGACGGGTTCTAAGAATATCTTGGATACATAAAAGAACTAATGCAACCATACGACAATATATGAATATTGAAAGGACGACAAAACACAGAACATTGAAGTATGTTGGTTACTTGAAACGTCATGAAAGTTTGGAGAGAACAATAATGGAGGGGTATATGCCCAGGAAGAGAGGAAGAGGAAGGCCAAAGACAAGATGGGTGCAGGATGTGGCAGATGATCACCAGAGGGGAGTATCAGACGCGGGACATCTTGCTTATGACCGAGAAGTTTCCCGGAATGTTGTTTTGGGATCGAGATTCTGCAAGGGACATGTTCACAGAATGAATGAACTGATTATTGGGGAGCTGCGGTAGCGGAGAGGAAAGACGTCCGTTTGTCGGGCAGGTGGGCATGGGTTCGATCCCAATCGGGACTGATTAGAATTTAAAACTTGACCTACGCTTCTAGGTCGATCCAGCCTAAAATGGGTACCGGCAAATGTCATTGGACGTAAAGACGGCCCGTACGATATTGACCATGTCACCCACTGACCATTTCACCAACTGACCATGTCACCCACTGACCATATCACCAACTGACCATGTTACCCACTGACCATGTCACCCACTGACCATATCACCAACTGACCATGTTACCCACTGACCATGTCACCCACTGACCATATCACCAACTGACCATGTCACCCACTGACCATGTCACCCACTGACCATGTCATCCACTGACCATGTCACCAACTGACCATGTCACCCACTGACCATGTCACCCACTGACCATATCACCCACTGACCATGTCACCCACTGACCATGTCATCCACTGACAATGTCACCCACTAACCATGTCACCCACTGACCATGTCACCCACTGAACACGTCACCCACTGACCATGTCACCCACTGACCATGTCACCCTCAGAGTGCCGATGAATCTACACGACCATGGGGATAGCACCATATACCCAATGCTCATTAAGGCGTGTTATTTACTTACTGACCCACTTACTCATTATTGGCGGGTAGGCTGACGGTCTACAAGTTAGATGTCCGCCTGTGCAATATTTGGATTTATACAAAGTAAGACTATGGTTGCATGGTCTATTCTGACCCAGATGTACTGGATCAGAATTTAAGACTCTCCAGACAATATAAACAGCTCAAAGAACCCGTGTACACGTTGCACAGGTCATCAATCCTTGTGAAATTGGAAATAAAAACAATGAGCCGGCCTAATCACCACAACCCAGGCCACAGTTTCAACATTCATAAACATATCTATGTCAGAGTATCCACACCATGTGTAGTTAATGCATACATATATTCTCTTCCCCACTGGTGATACGAGTTCGCGCACTGTGCGGAAGGTCTCCTCGTGTAATTAATTAGGAGAAACTGTGCACTTATGGAGATATATGTGTGCAGGGGAGGTGATCTTTGAAAACCAAAAACCATACTTATTATTGATCTGAATTCGAATCGAAGTTTGGACTGCTCTAATGGAGAATCACAGAGACACTGATCAAAGCAGCTCTCGTGGAGTCGTCCTGAATCAACAATTAGCAACTAGTTAGTGCAGATGTGGGATTTAAGAACAAACAAAGAAAAGTCGCTGAAAAATCGACAGGGTCGATTTCATTGCACCGGATTTTATCCCATATGACTCGGTTTCTTTCCGCAGCGCGGAAAGCGTCATACAAATCACAAACTCCGTAGCTCTAGCGACGACCCACAGGAGTCTCCGAAAAAATTTCACTCGTGAACCGAAGGACGCGGCCCAGAATCGAACCCACAACCTTCTGAGCCCGAGTCAAACGGCTTGACCACTTCGCCACGGAGACTCCCAATTTAAGAAGAAGTTTTAAGATATCGTGGATAGCGGTTAGCATGGCAGAATAGACATGAGAGCTTGCTTGTAAACTTTGGGTGTGCTGATGCCGAGGTAAAGGGTTCAACCCTACACCGGACAGTTGAACTAAAATATTAACTTCTCGTCCTTGATTTGGTGATGTAAATTACAGGTAACTCAGAAGTCGGAGTGGCTTCGCCTGATGGCGAGTTACACAGGTATTAGGGAGAGCTACACACAAGCAACAATCAGTTCAGTGCACAAGAAGTAGTATATGTGTATGGACTACGCTTGTGTTCAAAGTGAGCGGACAAAAGAGTCATAGACAGTGCGGCAAACAACCAGCCGAGGTAGTGACAAGTACAGATCGTACTAGATCTCTCTTCCAAACCATAAATGACAAGACACATGCAATGTATGGTACATATCAACGGCAGAGGTGGTGCAAATGCATTAGTCTTATGTAGGAAAATACTCGGTACATGAGGCAGGGAAGAAGAGAGAAACGTGGATGGGAAAAGATTACACAGCTGGGCAATAAACAATAATATAAGTAACATTAACTTCATCAAACTATCAAATGTCAGGAGAATCTCTGGTGCCAAGTTTTGATGCTGGATTTGTTTCAGAAATCCCGTTTGTCTGATAAACAGGGCAGCTGCAGGATACATTAGCCCCGGGTAAGATGGGTAAACTGTTGTATTGACCATATGCCATAGAAGCTTCTATTTCAAGATATCATAGAAATAGCACCTGCAAATACAAATTCATGCGAGAATATCAAACATTTACGTGCAGATGTAATCCCAATGATGTCTTTGTTTCAGACGTGACCCAGTTAGTGGCGCTAGAGCCCAGCTTCGACTCTCCGATGGCTAATGTGACCTACAAGGAAATGGAGACGGCTGTGTTGCCGTGTTCGGTGAAGTTTCTGGGCAGACATCAGGTAAGTCAACACCTCAAGGACAATTTTAATCATATTAAAGCACATTGGGCATTTGGTGCTAGGCGCAGATCTTTATAGACCAATAAACACTTGGTGGGTGATGTAGTCAGGATTACACAGGCCGCATTTACTTCCCAACACATTTCCTGATTCTTATTTATGGCTGCCTAGATCTGGGAGCCAAGGCCAATTTTTCTACAATTCGAATCCACCCATATCTAAACCATGACCACCTGACCGGTAGCCAAGCGTCTAGCCGCTACGCCACGTGACTCCCAATTAAATGCCTTGGTATAATATATAACGCACAAGTATACGTCTTCCTGTGTAAATATTGTTGTTTGTATCAGTGTTCGTAATCTGTGCATTTGATTATTTGTACCTTTCCTATCCACAAAAGTGTTCTTCACCAATTTCCATTTTTTGTTCAATCTTGTTCCTCTTATTATAATTATGAGTATAAATCTAGTGGTGTGACTGGGCTACCGTATGACAGTAGACGGTACTGCCTGCTTTCTGTTAGCGACGAATGTTGGGCGGCGCTTACCAAATCCTTCACCCCACATTGTGCCAACGGCTTCGGGCAGAGGGACGCAATTGGGAGGGTACAAGCCTTATTCTAGTGCGAAGAACTGCAACCTAAAGACAAAATGTCATGGCAAGGCAGACCAGGCCCTAAGACCTTGGTTGGCAGCTGGTCTAGGACCGAAGCTCTGACAGGCGGATAGTTAGAGCATTGCTTTGCTGATCCGGCAGCTCCTGCAGCTTGTCTTGTTCAAGATGTATTGTTGTTACCATTCGTCTGGAGTAAACTAGGCAGGCTGAGAGAGGGAGTATGCTGCATGGGCAACACATAGTCTCTATATTTCATCCCAGGCATTGTGCTATGGAAAGGCTATAACTCCATTCCTGGTCTTAAACAGTCTCGGAATCAAAGCGAGAGGCAGCAGTTACCTGTTATAAGTCCTTGTCAATTTGCGTTGAAATGGAGCGCCACGGGTTGTCTCTGACGGTGGGAGACACCTACAGGCTTCACTGATCAGCTACCGTCCGCCTCAAGCTGGGCAGCCTCCGGCCAATTGGGTGCTGTTCAGCCACAGCCTGCCTGCTTCAATAGGTGTTCGTGGCTAGGACACAATCTGAATCACAGGCTGAAAAACCAATGCACCAGGTATTACTACAAAGAAACATAGAAACATCAAGCTACGGCTTGCAACATGGAGCTTAAGAACCATGTGTCCAGGATTTTCCACTGTCCTGACGAATATTGATGATGTGAGAAAAACGGCTGTGATTGATGCCGAACTCAATCATCTTAACATTGATATTGCTGACCTGCAGGAGACTCGCCCCGCTGAGGAAGGGTCACGCAGGGAAAACTATTATATATTTTTTTGGAAAGATAGAGCACAGGGTGTACAAGAAGCGGTCTTTGCAGCGAAGAATTCACTACTTGGAATGATTGAAATTCCAGCTGGTGGAAATGAAAAAATATTATTATCCCTGCGCTTGGTAACCACTTGTGGCTTTGCCACATTTATCACCGCAAATGCACCAACACTCACTTCCTCTGATAAGAAGGACTTATTTTATGAGGAATTGGACTCTGTGATCAAGGCAGTACCAAATTCTGACTACATGTATATATTCGGTGATTTTAATGCTCGTGTGGGCAAGCTCTCGAGTTCATGGCCAGTGTGCTTTGGAACATACAACACAGGTCTTATGAATAACAATGGGAAAAGGCTGCTGGAGCGTTGCACCTGAAACGACCTGTGTATTACAAACTCCTTTTTTTTAAAAACAAAAGAGTGACATAAGGTCACATGGACACACGAAATATCTGGCCATTAGTATCAGCTAGACTTCATTATCACACTAAGACAACATTTGAATCAAACAACATTAACTCGAAGTTACCACGGTGCTGATTGTGATACTGACCATTCTTTAGTTTTTGCAAGAGTTATACTGAGACCAAAGAGAATCTACACGACTAAACACAAATCTAACCCCAGAATTAATATTATTAACACCCAAGATCCTTATAAGTGCTTTGAGTTCCGACAGAAACTCGAAGACACTTTCACTGATAAATCAGAGAATTGTATAGCAAGTTAAAAGTGGGATAAATTTAAGGAAGCTCTTTATAAAGCAACTGTAGGGGTTTGCGGCACTGAGGTTCACAAGAGACGCGTAACACTCTCAGTGAAATGAAGCAAGCTAGGAAGCATGTGCAAAAGGCTGCCA
The DNA here is from genome assembly GCA_014155875.1 of Cepaea nemoralis. Lineage (NCBI taxonomy): Eukaryota > Metazoa > Mollusca > Gastropoda > Stylommatophora > Helicidae > Cepaea > Cepaea nemoralis. The sequence goes on from JACEFZ010024752.1 coordinate 115,217, forward strand.
GGCAGTGTGCAAACGACTATTGGATCAAGTTATGTGAGTACATTGAAAATGCAAGTGACAAGGGAAACATCAGAAATATGTATGCAGGGATAAAGAAGGCAAGTACAATGATCAACAGATGTGAATCACTAAAAACTATTACTGGATAAATCATCACTGATAAGAAACAGAGCACTATTTGGAGCTTTTCTAAGCGTTTCCAAACTAGCGGATGATGCCCTCAACGCCATAGAGGCCCTGCCACCTCTTGACCACATGGACACACTTCCCACCATAACAGAAGTTAAGTGTGCTATTAATGAACTTATATCTGGCAAGGCTCCAGGTAAGGATGGGATTCCAAAAGAGGTTTTCAGGAGTGGGCAAGACACACTCACTCTACAGATCCACTAGCTAATATAGCTATGCTGGCAATAGGGACAATTCCCACAGGATTTCACAGATTCAAGCATCATAACACTGTACAAGAACAAGGGCGATCGGAGCGACTGCAACAACTATAGGGATATCTCACTTCTGTGTGTTGTTGGAAAAGTATTTGCCAGAATTGTTCTGCGCAGAATTCAAGTCCTAGGAGATCAAGTCTACCCCGAATCACAGTGTGGCTTTCGACAGAACCGGTCTACCATTGATATGATATTATCATTGCGACAAATGCAAGAAAAATACCGCGAACTGAATCAGCCACTGTTTATTGCCATAATCTACCTCACAAAGGCATTTGATTTGGTCAGTCGTGAGGATCTGTTCAAGGCACTACAGAAGATTGGCTGCCCACCAACTCTTCTGTCCATTGTGCAATCGTTCCACACAGGCATAAAGGGTATAATCAAGTTTGATGGTGCAAATTCAGAAGAGTTTGAAATCAAGAGTGGAGTTAAACAAGATTGTGTACTATCTACCACCAGCTTTGGAATATACTTTTCTCTTCTACTGAAATGTGCCTTTCGTGATCAGGATGATGATATATACATTCACTCACGCTCAGATGGCGGCCTCTGCAATGCTCAGAGATTAAAGGCCAAGACTAAAATTAGGAGGGTACTGATCAGAGGGTTGCTGTTTGCAGATGATGCTGCAATTACGACCCACTCTGAGGAAGAATTACAATGTCTGCTATTCCAATGCTTGTTCTGAATTAGGTTTAACAATTAGCAAATAAAAAGAGACAGCTTATGTCACAAGGTGCATATGGGGTACCATCAATCTTTATTGACGTACCACGAATTGTAGATAGTAGACCATTTTACAGTAATTAGGATCAGAGGTAAATAGCAAATTATCCCTAGATCAGGAGATCAACATCAGGATTGGTAAGGCAGCAAAAACAATGAACAGGTTAGCAAAAAGAGTCTGGGAGAACAGGAAGCTTACTGCCAAAATAAAAGTCCTTGTCTATCAAGCCTGTGTCCTTAGTACTCTTCTTTATGGCAGTGAAGTCCGGTCAACTTACTCACAACAAGAGACACGTTTAAACAGATTCCATATCTGGTGTCTGCGAAGAATACTTGGTATTAAGTGACAAGACAAGTTGTATTGGAAAGATCAATTTGTGTGGCGGTTTGTTCCATGCTCAGTCTTCGTAGACTTAGATGGATAGGACACGTTAGGAGGATGGATGATTGTAGAATCCCAAAGACATCAATTTGGTGAATTACAGATTGGGTAGGAGATTTCGGGGTCGGCCTCTACTACGATACAAAGATGTAATGTAAGCGGGATATGATTGATACAGGCATTGATAATGCACATTGGGACATGACGCCGCCGAACGTGTTGCATGGAGAGTAAATATCAGAAATGGAATAAAGACAAAGGAGAAAACGATTGCAGATAGGTCAGAAACTGAGCGCGTGAACAGTAAGATGGTGCGTGATGGTAAAAATGACCATTTGTTCACATGCATCCACTGTGGGCAAACGTCTACAGTGCGAATTGTTCTGATCAGTCACATTTCGCCGCCGCCATGGGTTATAGTTATATGTCTTTTTGAAGTGCATTGTAACAAACTATCGGCTATCAAGACCGCAAGGTGCTAATGACATCTAGTGACATGGTTTACAAGATTGAATATACGAAATTCTTCGCATTCAGTTGCTATTGGTCTATTCGGCAGATGTAAAACATAGATTTCAGCATATCACTAGGTATATATCACTGTTATAAAAACTATTTAACCAACCATCCATCCATCATGTGCCATGCCGATAAGCATGGGCGGTCATGTTTTGCCATCTCACTCGATCACTAGAGTCGTGGATCAGCTCCGTGTTCCTGTCTCGACCATGCCACGTGGCCAGGCCATTCAGGTATTTACTACTCGGTCTTCCCCTTGGTCTCTTCCCTTCGATCTTGCCAGTTGTCACCAAGTTCTCCAAGTAATGTCTTCTCATAACATGCCCACAAAATTTTGATTGTTTACGTCTAATTACTCTAATCAGTTTACGATCTTCATTTGTTTCTTGAATGACTAGTTCATTGGTTTTTCTGTCTGTCCATGGTATTCTTTGCATTTTCCCCAGAAACCACATCTCCATAGCCATCAGATGTTTTTCAGCTTGACTGCTCATTTTCCACGCTTCACATCCTACAAAAGTACAGGTTCTATGTAGCACTTCAACACTATTTTCCATATGTGGAAAGAATGGGATCGGCAGGGTTCTGGAAGAATCTCAAAACTGAGAGGGAAGACCAGGAGAACTGTTAATCAGATAGCGGTGGGAACGATTAATAGTGTGACTTTTCGGCTGGCTGTTGAACGAGGGGACGGAGCACATATGGGAATGTCCTGAGTGCAATGATGTCGGTTCGTAGCTCAACTCAACTCAACACTCTTTTTCTTGTTTCATTGACATCTTTTAATTGGTCAATATGTTTTTCATCTTGCAAAAGGCTACCTTCACCATAGCGATTCTTGTTCTAATGTCTTCAATTCATCTCCACTATTTAACAGTTTGCTGATATTGCTATTCCACATTCTCATAGTATTCCTAATTTCTCTGTTGTGATTTCATCAGGTCAAGCTGAGTTGTCCTTTCTTCACATTTTATGTTATCACAATTGACATCCTGCACATTGGGTATGCCCATGAGTGCTCAGTCCTCCAATTCATTCATTCAGTAGCATGTCCTTTGTCGAACCTCGTTCCCATAACAACCTTCTGGGAAACTTCTCGGTCATAAGCAAGATGTCCCACGTCCTGATACACCCAATCTGGAGATCATCTGTCACATCCTGCACCAATCTTCTCTTTAATCTTCCTCTTGCTCTCTATCCGGGCATATTTTTTTCAGCATATCCTTTACAGGACATTGCAGTCAACACCAGCATTTTTCAGCTGCTGTTGATTGATGTCTTGGCAAGTTTTACATTCAGTAGTTTGCCATTGCTTTCTGAACGACCGGCTCACATACTTAAGTAAGTAACGCGACGCGATCTGCTTACGAATCTCGCGCAGCTGTGTTTCGTACGAGAGTATAGGGATAATGGACAACGTCCTTAACCCCTACGGCCAGGGAGACCAGCATTATTGTTCTCTCCAAACTTTCATGCCATTTTAAGTAACCAAAATATTTCAATTTTCTTTGGTTTATCGTCTTTAGTAGCCAACCTTCTACAATATTTTGCACTTTTCGTATGGATGCACTTGTTCTTTTCTGTATCCAAGATATTCTAAGAACCCGTCTATAACATTTATATTCAAAGGCATTTATGCGCTGTTCAGTTTGTTTCGTCCTCCAATGCAGCAGTGTATATAAAGTATCTCTACTCACTGTTCTCAGTAAATGTTGGTTATAATATCTCTTCTCTCCCCTGCGAAAACAGCATTGACGTGGATGGCCAGGCTTCACTCCCAGGTAGTTTCCTCTTCATGTTTGTCAGAGTCAGTGTCTTCGTTATGAGTATAGGAGACTTACTAAGTTACTTTCTTCTGTTAATTCTTTCGCCATCATACACATATATCTTTTGTATTCATTCCATCTCTTTATTATAGCTCTTCTTCTATATACACTTCCTGTTTTTCATGTAAAACATCCAGTGTTAAATCTTATTTTTCTACAGTCAACTGACTGATTTCTCAGTGCATATTGTTTTCGAACTTAAATAGAATTTAATTCAATTTTGTTGCATTGCTCCTTATTTTTCTGCTGTCTTTATGTGTTTATTTCTCTTTTTTTTATTTAGCTTACAATATTTTCCTTTGCTATTTATTCTTTCTTTTCTGTTGTCCATCAATTTTAAGATTTTTTGTCATCAATTTTTTGTTAGCTTTTAGTTTTTTCTCCGGTAATATCTCTTTGCGTGTTTTATTAATAGAGCCCCTTAACATTTCCCATTGTTTGGTTATACTTTGTACGAGGATAAGTTAATAATTAAGTCACAAATAGCTGTGGAAAAATAATTAAATATGATAACAACTTGAAACCAATTTATTTGTATACATACATTGTCCCTTATTTCTCAACAAAATTTCCACCAACATTGATGCACTTATCCCATCGTTTTATCAGTCCTCCCAAACCGTTGCATAGAACCGCGTGCTCTGTTTTCTAAACCACGTTTTCACCTCACATTCAACTTTGGCATCATTCGCGAAATGTCTCCCGCAAAGGTGAATTTTCAGTGTTTATGTCGACAAATGTTTGTCCTGTAAAACGGTGCATAGCTGGGTAGAAAAAGATACGCAGGCGAGTCAATAAGTAAGTAACACAGTTTTGTGGGATGGCAGGTAAATGAAAACAGAGCACGCTCAGTTGCTCTATGCAGCCGGTTTGGGAGGACTGATAAAACGATGGGATAAGTGATTCAATGTTGGTGGAAATTATGTTGAGAAATAAAGGGCAATGTATGTATAAAAATAAACTGGTTTCAAGTTGTTATCATATTTAGTTATTTTTCTACAGCCATTTATACTTACTTATTAACTTACCCTCGTATGTGAATTATTGCATTGTATCTGTATTTCCACAATTATTCCATATCGTTCTTGGATTTCTTTATCTACCTTAAGAATATATTTATTATGTCTCGTGATCTTAACCTTTTTTTTTTAAATTCTCTTTACAGTCGAACATGTCTGTGTCCAAATAGTGGAACGTGATCATTTTTGCAGTCAGTGTAAAGCATTGTCTTCACATTTATTTATGCATTTCTAAGTTTTTTATTGCCGACTCTGCAGCGAAAGATACCGCGTTCGAAACACAGCTTCAGGATATTTGAAAGCAGATAGCTTTGCGTTGGTTTTCTTACAATTATGTGAGCGTCGGTCGTTCAAATAGCTGAATATTTACTTAACGGGTCTTTTTGTAAAGACGTCTCTCATTGTGTTTGTGCCAGGTATTTCCAATAATCATATCCTTTATTTTTACTCATTCTCTCAGGTTTCCCCCTGCTCTTTTCTTATTCCTAAACCACTGTGAGCACTAAATCTTCCATTCTCTCCTTTCTTACTATTGCGTTGAAAAGTCTTAACAAAATTTCATTTGGTTTCAGTAGTCACCCTTCCTACTTCATCAAAATATTACCATATTTCTTCTTCACGACTGCTAGTGATCGGCACACACACATGCTCGAGCGCGCACACACACACACGCAGGCACGCACACGCTTGTGTGTGTGTGTGTGTGTGTGTGTGTGTGTGTGTGTGTGTGTGTGTGTGTGTGTGTGTGTGTTGTGTACTAATTATATCCATTATTTGCCTTTAATGTTGACCATAATTGCTATTTTTAAATACTCCAGCAACCATTAGCTGATTTAGCTATTTCCACATCAAACATTAGACCTACGCATTTTTCGTCTTTATCACCTCCTGAAAATATTATTGTTTGTGCTTTGTTACTTTGCAAGATCCTTTTCGCCTCTTCTCAGTCTTGTTTAGGATATTAATTTTAATATTTCTAAAATGTTGTATTCCATTATCCAACTTTCCTAACTAAGCTATGATCCTGACATTCCACGTTCACATACACACGCATTTAAAATGTTGTGTGTCCTTTGCAGGATGTTGCTAAGAACACTGTGTTGATCTGCTAGGTAATAGTATGTTCAATAGGGTCTTAAGAAGAAAAATAATACTCAAGACGTTGCTAGAGATATATGCAGAAGATACTTCTTGAGAGACAAAATGAGAACAGAGAAGCAGTTAGCGGTAAACAAGTATGTACAAGAACATTGTTGAGAAGACAAATAAGACAAGAGAATCAGCTAGACATACATGTATAAAAATTTTCTCGAGAAGACGAGATGCAACAACAAAACAAAAATCGATGACATTTTCCCGAAGAATCAGTAGAATCCAAGGAATGATTGCTCTATAGGAAACTCCTTATACATGCAACGAAGGCATTAATAAAGGACAGAGAGAAATCACACAAGCAATTATTGTTTACTTAGTGCTGGCCTTTTCAACCTGGCTTAATGACTCCCCCGACTGTCATATTAAATGTCAGTCAAAGCTCGATAGGATATCCACAAGACAAGAAGCCTGGCGTAGCTCCGTTCCCCGTATTGATTAGTAGCAATGGTTCGGTTCATCTCCAGCGTTCATTGGTATTCTCGCGACTTTCAGCAAGATGACTATGACTCACTAAAGACTTTACAACTGCCTTTGGTATTACTATAATGATTGTTATTACAGTATTCGCAATCAGTGTAAACGTAAAATGGAAATACATCAATCAATCAGGTGCCGTCTCCACAATGAAGGATGACTGCAGTGGTTCTCCAACACTGTCTGTTTTTCGCCATGATTGTACATTCTATCAGAACTGTGTTCGTCCATCTCTTGATGTAATCTTCCCACTTGCATCGTTGTCTACCATTTAAATTGCTCGATTACCTTCACTTTACCCTCTAGTGCCGGTCTCTCTGGCCGAGGGGTTATAACACTTTCTCCGTAATCCCGTTTATCACGCAGAGTCTCGTAGCGGGGCGAGAGCTGGGAGCGGTTCGATCCCCGCTGGTGACTTGCGGGATAACTGAGCCGGCCGCTCAGAAAGCAATGGCAAACTACTGAGCGTAATCTTGCCAAGAAATCAACATACAGCTGAAAGATGCTGATGTTGACAGCGATGTCCTGCAAAGGATATGCAAAACATTTTTTTACCCTCTAGTATGATTTTCATAAAAATGTTGTCTTTTAAACGTGGTTGAAATATTTAACTTATGTTTTTTTAATTTCTTTCATCAACTCTCTTTTCATTCCCAGTTTTGTTTCTAATCAATACGGTACTTCCAAACTTGTGAAAATAGATGTGAAGTGTGGGCTATGAGCAGACAAGATGAAAAACATCTGATGGCTGTGGAAATTTGGTTTCTGAGGAAATTGCAAATAAAACAATGGACATATAAAAAAACCAATGTCTAGGTCCTACAAGAAACAAATGAAAACCGAAAACTGATTAGATAAATTAGAAGTATACAGTCACATTTTTTATTGGCCACATTGTGAGAAGAAATAAGTTGAAGAACTTGGCGACAACTGGTAAGATCGAAGGGGAGAGAACAGAGGGAATGAAGAGAAGAAAAATACCTAGATGGTTTGGTCACATGGTTTGATCGAGACAAGAACACAGAGCTCTGGTGATCGCATGAGATTGTGAAACATGACCGCCCATGCTTATCGGCATGGCACATGATGGTGATGACGAAATACGCTATCTCCCCTCTCCCCTGTATATACAAATCTTCCTGGTTTCTTTTCAGCATTATTCGACTTTCTAATTGTTTATTTATTGTTCAGGCTTACGCACCATACAGTAGTGATGAATAAACACACATTTTAAGAGTTCTCATTTTTGGACCAAAAAATGTGTTCAACAATATGAAATCGGTATTAACATCTAGAGCACTGGATCTCAACTTATTTTGGCCCATGCACCCCGTCACTATATTTTAAGAACGCCATTCCCCCCTTTCGTGTTTCCTCCCTATAATCTCCATCCCCCTCCCCGCCTCTACACAGTGTCCGTAACAATGGAAGCTAAATTTAATAACTCATACTGGAACAATTCTAGACGTCTACATAAAACGTGATTTGCGGGTCTACTTACGTTATAAAATGAATGTCAGAAGGGCGAGAAGTACAGAACCGTAATATATGGAGGGAAAAACAATATCAAGTGATCGGTTCTTGTATTAACGTGATCTTGAAACAATCTTAATTTCCCCCCCCCCCCTCCCCGGAAAACCCTACAATTGCAACCCTATGGAATTCCCCACCGGTTGAGAACCACTGATCTAGAGAGTTATTAACAACGTAATTATTAAAAATAAGAATTCTCAAAATTGATCTAAATGGCAGATCGAGAGTCGAATCATGCTGCATGGACAACACATGATCTCTAAATGCAGCCCAGGCTTTGTGCTATGGAGAGACGCATGAAAGAATGAAATTTTAGAGCCGTTGTGCAAGACCCACACACGGTTAAGACATTTGCTTGTCATATTCCGAGGTCTTCGTTTTGTTTACGCTTAGTTATTCCAGCTCAGACTCACATGGAAGTGGTTTAATCATTATTTAAGAATTTGTTAAGTTCGGCAAAATACTTGTAAGCTGTATAGTCATCGACATAAATACAGAAAGTAAGTCATATGAATGCTACATGTAAGATACAGTTGTTTCAACAAGATCATGCACGTAGCTCAGTAACAATATATGAGAGCTAATCAAAGTGGGCCGGTCTCTCTGGCCGAGGGGTTACAACACTTTCTCCGTAATCCCGTTTATCACGCAGTCTCGTAGCGGGCGAGAGCTGGAAGCGGTTCGACCCCCGCTGGTGACTTGCGGGATAACTGAGCCGGCCGCTCAGAAAGCAATGGCAAACTTCTGAGCGTCTTGCCAAGAAATCAACAGACAGCTGAAAGATTCTGCTGTTGACAGCGATGTCCTGTAAAGGATATGCGGAAGAAAAAAAATCTACGTGGAGAATGTTGGCTATATATTGCATGGTGTCAAGCGGGTGCTTCCGAAGTACTAAAGTGTACGTTACATTGCACTGAGAAGTACAAGTGAAGAGCTTTTATTTAGTCTATAAAGTCGAAGAAACAAAGGTTCAGTGCTAAAACCGGTATGATCTGAGGTTCCTATGCTTAACAACGCACCCGGTGCAGGTTGTGCAGCATTGTGTAGTTGAGAGAAAGAGATTGTTATCAACATTACATCATAGCATTGGCCGATAACGAGTGGACATGACAGACTTACAACTAGTCAGGATGCCAACAAAATGAGACCCTTGGAATCAGGAAGCTGCATAGCGGTAGTTACAGCTACTGGAATGGTCTGGCTTGGAAGCTAAAACAATGGGAGCAACTGCAGAGGTATTGGGGAAGAATTGACTGCCACCCCTTTCACACAGAAGGCGGAGAAAGGGTAAAGAGATTAGTTTTACTACTATTGATCCGAATTTCCAAACAGTGTTTCAGGGAACCGAAATCAATTGTGCCGACAGTGCTGCCACACTTTTTATCAGTTGCCTCTTGTTCAGAATGTCGTATGCCATCACCAGAACTTGGGCAACGTGAATAATCGTATATGTGATGCACGCAATCTTCTATTGTGAGACCATTCCGTCGTATGTGTGATACACGCAGTGTTCTACTGTGAGACCATCGCGTCTTAAGTGTGATACACACAGTGTTCTACTGTGAGACCATGACGTCGTAAGTGTGATACACGCAGTGTTCTACTGTGAGACCATCACGTCGTATGTGTGGTACACGCAGTGTTCTACTGTGAAATCGTCACGTCGTATGTGTGATACACGCAGTGTTCTACTGCGAGACCGTCCTGACGTATGTGTGATACACGCAATGTTGTACTGTGAGACCATTCCGCCGTATTTGTGATATACGCAGTGTTCTACTGTGAGACCATCACGTCGTATGTGTGATACACGCAGTGTTCTACTGTGAGACCATTCCGTCGTATGTGTGATACACGCAGTGTTCTACTATGAGACCATCCCATTGTGGTGTATCTTCTCATCATTCAGGAAACTCTCTTTCTCTCTTTGGGTTATACATCTTCTATGAACAATATTGAGAGTATTATCCTGTCAATATTCCATCGTCATTGAGTTATTAAACTTCGGCTTCATCTACAACATCTGACAACTCAAGCGGTAAAAGGAACAGTGTTGACTGAAACAATGTATGATTATGTTGGGCGGAAAGAAAGACACCAGGAATTGAACAAGCAATTTTGAACGAGATAACAATTAGAAGATTTGAAATTCTGGGCAGATACAAATGTCCACACATTTAGGGAAATGTAGAAGGCAAACGTGCATGAAGAAAAGAACAAGAAAATACGATGGCTTATTAGAAAACACTAACGGATGGACTGCACAAATGATATACTCTACCGAAAAAGAGAAAGACAAAACTTCTGGCGATCTATCGCAGCCAATCTTCATGTGAACTTGGCTACTGACACGAAGCTCTGCTTTCAGTTATGCACCAACAATAACAGCTGACAATATAATCATCATCCCCCTTCATGCTGAGCAGACTGGGCGATCATGTTCCATCACAAACATATCTAAACGCTGTGTTCTTGATAATGTCGACTAGTGATCGTTATCTGTGCCACTCAGTCAACACACCCAGCATTCTCTCTTTCTCATCTCTGTCTGTCTGTCTGTCTGTCTGTTTGTCTGTCTGTCTCTCTCTCTCTCTCTCTCTCTCTCTCTCTCTCTCTCTCTCTCTCTCTCTCTCTCTCTCTCTCTCTCTCTCTCTCTTTCTTTCTCTCACTAGTTGTAGACCTCTGTCTCTAGGGTCTTCGATCTTCCTGGACTCAGTGGCCTCATAAAGTTAGTAGGTATGGTCACTGTCTTCCACTGAGGTGTGCAATCAATCATCCTTTTCATGTGGCCTCTTACTGTTCTTGGATTTTGAGTTAACGAAACAAGTGTGTCAAACCAAGCTGAGAATAATCAAAAACGACGCCACGCAGTCGTGAAAAGTATACTCCTACTTGAAAGCCTCTTCTCAATTGTCCTGTCTTGCGGTCCCTGCTGGTTGCTGCCATTCAGAATAGGAAGGACCACTGACAGACAGTCCTCATGGTATTGAGTCTTGAAGAATCGTTTCTATAACAACTTCACTCCGACACATGCAAGCTTAGAAATGTTTCTATACCAACTTTACTCCGACAGATGTAAGCTTAGAAAAGTTTATATACCAACTTTACTCAGACAGATGCAAGCTTAGAAAATATCTATACAAAACGTTCTCCGGCACATACAAGCTCTTGTCGTGGATTGAACTTTATTACATAGGATTTCACATACTTATAGAGAATTCACATCTAACAAACCTAACAGCCCCTAACTTAAACCTAGCACCCTCTCCCTCATAGAAACAGATTTGGTGGTCTATGTAGTGAAGTGATCAATTCATCTTCCATGCGCTCTGGGGGTCGTCCGTTCAGTCTTAATTTCCGTCATTTGATTCACCAGTGCGTTTCCGAAACCGCTGAGGGTCGTCGTCGGAGCTACGAAGTTCGTGCTCCATGCATCTCTTTCGACAGGCCACGCTGCAGTAGCAGACGGAGCCTTATGTGATAAAATCAGACCTCCTTTAATGAAGATTATTGACCGAGCCTAATGTGATTAAACCCAACCTCCATTAATGAAGGTTATTAACCGAGACGTATGTGATAAAATCAGACCTACTTTAATGAAGGTTATTGACCGAGACTTATGTGATAAAATCAGACCTCCTTTAATGAAGATTATTGACCGAGCCTAATGTGATTAAACCCGACCTCCATTAATGAAGGTTATTAACCGAGCCGTATGTGATAAAATCAGACCTACTTTAATGAAGGTTATTGACCGAGACTTATGTGATAAAACCCGACTTCCTTTAATAAAGGTTATAGACCGTGCCTTATGTGATAAAACCCGACCTCCTTTAATGAAGATTATTGACCGAGCCTTATGTGATAAAACCCGATCTCCTTTAATGGAGGTTATTGACCGAGCCTTATGTGATAAAACCTGACCTCCATTAATGAAGGTTATTGACCGAGCCTTATGTGATAAAACCCGACCTCCTTTAATGAAGGTTATTGACCGAGACTTATGTGATAAAACACGACCTCCTTTAATGAAGGTTATTGACCGAGACTTATGTGATAGAACCCGACCTCCTTTAATAAATGTTATTGGCCGAGCCTTATGTGATAAAACCCGACCTCCTTTAATGAAGTTTGTTGACCGACCCTTATGTGATAAAACTTGACCTCCTTTAATGAAGATTATTGACCGAGCCTTATGTGATAAAACCCGACCTCCTTTAATGAAGGATATTGACCGAGCCTTATGTGATAAAACCCGACCTCCTTCAATAAATGTTATTGACCGAGACTTATGTGATAAAACACGACCTCCTTTAATGAAGGTTATTGACCGAGACTTATGTGATAGAACCCGACCTCCTTTAATAAATGTTATTGGCCGAGCCTTATGTGATAAAACCCGACCTCCTTTAATGAAGTTTGTTGACCGACCCTTATGTGATAAAACTTGACCTCCTTTAATGAAGATTATTGACCGAGCCTTATGTGATAAAACCCGACCTCCTTTAATGAAGGTTATTGACCGAGCCTTATGTGATAAAACCCGACCTCCATTAATGAAGGTTATTGACCTAGCCTTATGTGATAAAGCACGACCTCCTTTAATGAAGGTTATTGACAGAGCCTTATGTGATAAAACCGACCTACTTTAATTAAGGTTATTGGTATTCCATAGAAATATTAGGGGTTAGCGACTTTCTCCGTAATCCCGTTTATCCACGTGAGTGAACGCAGCTGTACGAGAATCGGTAGCGGTTCTCGCCGCGCCCATTACTTACGGGATATGTGAGCCAGCCGCTCAGAAATCAATGGCAAACTACTGAAAGTAATCTTGCCAAAAAATCAACAACAGCGATAAAAGGCTCTTGTTGACAGCGATGTCCTGTAATAAATGTTTTGCATATCCTTTACAGGACATCGCTGTCAACATCAGCATCGTTCAGCTGATTGTTGATTTCTTGGCAAGATTACGCTCAGTAGTTTGCCATTGCTTTCTGAGCAGCCGGCTCACATACCCCGTAAGTTACCGACTCGATTCGAACCACTGCTGATTCTCACCGTCGTCACGTTACTTACGAGAGTATACGAGATTACGGAGAAAAGTCGCTAACCTCTAGGCCAGGAAGCCGGCTTGTCCTGTAATAGGATGTGCGAAAAAAAAATAGAAATATGATGACTTGTTGTACGGTTCTGGACTGTTAGTCGCTTGTGTGTTATAAATATTTGGCTGTCCATGACAATGTGAATCTAGTACAAGTAAATGTTCTGATTGGTGTTTGATTGAGGACACTGCGACATTTTACTCACAACATCCATTTTCGACAGAATATTATTCCATGCAATGACTGAGAAAATGAACATAAAAAACGCAATCTGATGTAACAAACACTGAGCTTAATGTTTTCTTTTCGTAGCTCTGGAATTTGTGTCTAATATATTATTTAAAACCGGGCTGCCTGGGATAGGGGTTATCGACTTTCTCCGTAATCCCGTATACTCTCGTGAGTAACGTGACGACGGCGAGAATCGGTAGCTGTTCTAACCGCGTCGGTAACTTACGGGGTATGTGAGCCGGTCGCTCAGAAAGCAATGTCAAACTACTGAGCGTAATCTTGCCAAGAAATCAATAATAAGCTGAAAGATGCTGATGTTGATAGCGATGTCCTGTAAAGGATATACAAACATTTATTATTATTATTCTTATGTTATTTAGAAGTGTCACCATTTTCACATAATCGCGATCTAAATGGCTCCACTGCTTATATCCTACTTGCACCCTTTCATCACTTACATATATCAGCGTTAATCTACGAATATTGCACTTCAGTATGTTCCACCTGCAAGAGGATGCAGAAAGAAAAGTTGTGTACAATTCTTGGATACTGTTTGGAAAAAGAAAAAAAAAACCTACTGTTACAAATGTTACTTTTATTCATTCGTCATGTCCCATGCCGATACGCGTAGGCGGTCATGTTTCGCCATCTCACGTGATTACCAGAATCGTGGATCAGTTCCGTTTTCTTGTCTCAACATTGCCACATGGCCAAGCCATTCAAGTATTTTCTTCTTTGCCTTCCCCTTGTTTTCTTCCCCTCCATATTGCCAATTGTCACCAAGTTCCCCAATTTATTTATTCTCAAAACTTGGCCAACAAATTGTGGCTGTCTACGTCTAATTCTTTAATCAGTTTACGATCTTCATTTGTTTCTTGCAGTACTTGATCATTGGTTTTTCTGTCAGTCCTTGGTATTCTTTGAATTTTCCTCAGAAACAACATTTCCATGCCAGTCCATTGTGTGTGTGTTTTTTTTTTTTTCATTTTCCCCAGAAACAACATTTCCACAGCCATCATATGTTTTTCAGCTTGTCCGCTCATTTTCCACGCTTCAAATCCATACAAAAGTAGACATCAACACTCTTTTTCTCGTTGCAAATGGCATCTTTTCATTGGTCAGTATGTTTTCCATCTTGCAAAAGGATTGCTATTCTAATCCAGTGGTTCTCAACCTTTTTTGGCCCATGCACCCCTTCACCATATGTTCATAATGTCATTCCCCCCCCCCCCCCTTCTGATTTCCTCCCAATAATCCCCCCCCCCCCCCCCCCCCGTGCAACTACACAGTATACGTAAAAATGGAAGCTAAGTTTAATAACATATACAGGAACAAGTCTAGACGTCTAAACAAAACGTGATTTGCGGGTCTACTGACCTTATAAAACGAATATAAGAAGGGCGAGAAGTACAGAACCGTAAAGAATGGAGGGAAAACCAATATCAAGTAATCGGTTCTTGTATTAAGCAGATTACTGTTTTCGATGAAAAGCTTTGCGATGGCGACATGGATCTCTCTCTCTCTCTCTCTCTCTCTCTCTCTCTCTCTATATATATATATATATATATATATATATATATATATATATATATATATATATATATATATATATATATATATATATACACACACACAATCCGGTGCAATGAAGTCGACCCTGTCGACTTTTACGCGACTTTTAAGCATGACGAGTTAGCCAGTCTCACGCCAACCCTCCTTAGTCACAGGACACAGTGTAACTATTCTTTGCTTTCGTTATACGCCCCAGTAACACACAGGCGATTTGCATAATGCCGCCGCCAGAATGCCAACACAAAATTCATCCACGAAAACCACAGTTCATCGTCGATGGACTCGGCAGTCACCGGAAAGACCTCATTGACCCGGGTTTTCTCACATGGCTCGGTCTTTTACCGCAGGGCGACCCGCCGAAAGCATCGCACAAAGCACGAACTCCACAGTTTCAGCGCCGACTCCCAGGAGTCTCCTGAAAAATGCATTAGGGAACCGAAATGGCAAATCAGGCAATTCAGTAACAGCCGGTAGCCATTGTTCCGAACATGTAGGTCACTGTACAGGACAGATGTAAAAGCATTCCACGCGAATTTCCCAGCTCACAGTGTCGCCCACGCATTTACTCAGTAGCAGGGCGACGGAACCATGTACTACCAGTCTAACATGAGGAAAATGCTATTGTAAACCTTAGCTACAAGCATAAACACGCCACAGGCCTTAACGGTTCAATGCCTAATCGCCATGTTGGCGACCGGAAGTCCCTGTAAAGGATATGCGAATAAAATAGTTTGCCATTGCTTTCTGAACGTCATCGCTGTGTTTCTAACCCGGGTAAACGGCATTACGAATCGCGTCTCCTACGCCATAGCCACGGGGACCTGATTATATATTCTTATAAACATGCTATTTAATTATTCGCTTTAATAAGATGTCGGCGCAGATAACATGGATAATAATTTCACTCCACCGATACACACACCCTGCACTGTCTCCTTCTCTCACACACTCCACACTTCTAAACACCCCCACCAGACGTGTCTCAACAGCTCGAGTGATCGGTAAGAAGTGCGGTGCAAGACGTGTATGATTACAACGCCCAAACTGTTTTCTGTGGTGATGGAGAAAAGATCGACTAGGCAAATATTTCCAGCATCAAAGGCAACTCAGACACACATTTTGCTTGAACGTCAGAGGGGACAAAACTATGTGCAAGACGAGGGAAACGGGAAATCTATCCTGTTTGTGTGTAGGCCTGGCAGAGACAGGGTCCAGCAGAAGAGGAGTGATACAAATTTGCTTAGTGGGTTTGAAATACCGGACAGGAATTTGTAAATACAAAATGGAGACTTGAGTGACACGTGGGGAGGAAGAGAATGTTTGAATGATTGGATCAGTGCACAATCATGGAATGACGAGATGTACACCGGTGATATGATTGATGTACGGTTGGTGATGTTCAGAGGCGTCATGTTGTAATCATCGTCAACATCTTCATTATCACTGTCATCATCATTGTCATTATCGGCATCACTATTATTATAATTTCCATCATCAAGATTATTATCATCATGATTGTTATCATCGTAATCATGACAATCATCATCATTGTTAACAGCATCAAGATCACCGGTCATCGTTATCATTATTACCATCATCACTATCATCAACATCATCGTCATCATGATCATCATCTAACTAGAAGTGGCATCACGTGTATAGACTATGCTTGAGTTCAAAGCGAGTAAACGCAAACATAATTACCAACATCATCATCATTATCACCATCACCACCATCATTACCAGCATCAAGATCGCCGCTATCATCACCATTATCATCATTATTATCATTATCATCATCATCACTATCAAAGGCATCAGTGTTTGAAAGGCGAAGTTGCTTAGAGATCTCCATATCCACCTCTTGAAGTTTTGCAAAAACTCGTTCAATTCACGGTATTGGCTTTGTCGAATTTTACAAAAAGAACAAACAGTTTGCTACACTCTGTTCATCCTGATATAGTGGGCCAGACGTTTAGCCCACTTGGTGAAAAGCAAAACACTCCATGGACCCGTGTCCTCGGTCTTCTTTCACCCGTTATCCTCCATTGGGTAGGTAACCAACTCACTCCAAACTGTCATATCCTTATATGTCCCAATAAGCCTCGTCCATGTCCTCAAAATATTATTCATGTCTGTCTGGACTTCTCCTTTACATTTCTTTTTAAGCTCTGCTGTGGACTTGTTCATGGTTGGTTGCCTGCTTCTTCTTCTGTGTTCCTCATGAATGTTCTTTTGGATGTATTTCCGTTGTGCCTGTTTACAGCAGAGCTGCGATAATTGCACCTTTCGCCCGATACATCCGAATTCTTGTTGACCGGGTTAACCTTCCCGGAGTTGGTTGGATTTCTCAGCTAAAGAGTTTTCCACAGTATGTGAAAGCCATCACGACGCCAACCTCCCTTCATTGCCTCCTTCGACGCGTATAGCAGGTTAGAGTTTGTTACGATTCTTCGTTTTCGAAACACAGCTGCAGAAGATGTGGGAGGAGACCGCCTTGCTTTGGTTTTAATGCAATGGTTGGAGTGCCGGTCGTTCAGAAAGCAACGGCAAACTACTGAAAGTAAACATGTCATGAAATAACAAACGGCCAAGAAATTGCCTCGGTTGACTGCGATGTCATGCAAAGGATATGCAACTAATATTTTTTTCACCATACTCAAGTTTGAGACATCGATGCTACGGTGTTTGTGTACGGTGCTAAGATTACACTGTGTGCTCTTTGGACGTGGACTTAATTACTTATAGAGGTATCGGGACGCAATGTAATTGCCCCTTAAACAAATCGAAACCATCATGTGCCATGCCAGTTCTGAACATAGAATAAAACTGAGTGATAAACAGTATCGTAGAAGCTCAAATACTTTCAAAACAGAAGTCATAAAAAATATGTTACGGGATTTATTGCCTGGCATAAGTCGCCGCGTTTCGTCGGGTCTTATTGTAAAGTTATAAGTCATATGAAGTGAATAAATGAATAATACATGAACTGAAACAATAAAAACACATAGTCATAGGTATTGTTCAAACGTGGAGTTTTTTTTTTTTTTGGTTTTTTTTTAAATCTCCACGGTAATTTCAAATGAAAAACGAACTTTTCCTGCTTGCACAAAACCGACCGGAATCGCCGAATTGCTAAACCCTTATTATATCTGAGCACTTGTTTATTGTTGGCCAAATTCTTATAGGGTGCATAGTCCCTGCGTGCTCTGCAAACTTGTATTCTGTCTTCAATGGTTGGAAAATCAAGAAGGTAGCGCATAGCCCTGCATGCTGCATCTCTTGTACATCCAAGAATAATGCGCATAGCTTCATTCTGTATCCTTTCCATTCTTTCTATCTGCTTACGGCTGAGAGTCAGGATTGCCATCGCATACTCCAAAACAGACATGACCAGCCCCTCATAAAGAAGCCATAGATGGCGCTGCTCACAGTTTGCTGCCGCCATCACTCGCATCGCAGCCAAACCCCGCTTGGCCTTTGTCATCACCTGGTCTATGTACTCATTATAAGCAAGGTTTCGATCAAACCGTATCCCCAGGTAATTCATTGCCTGCGTTCTTTCCACCGTCTCTGAACACAGCTTTACAGTTGGTGTTGGAGTGTCCGGCTTCAAGATAGCGACGGACGGTCGTGTTGTTTTGTGATCGTTCAAATACTTTGGTGACATTAAAAGTCACACTTATGTGGAAGGAAGATTCATGCAAGGCACGTTGTGTGCAAGTCGAGACTGGAGCTGACCAACACCACAATGCACATATAGCATTAATGACATTCTGAACATTAACATTCTTTGCCCGAGGCATATGATCGGGCAACAGATCGAGATTCTTTCCAGCCTAGCTATGACGAATGCGACGTTCTGCAAAGGACTTGTCAATGCTGCCTTCGAGGTAGGAGAGGAGATATCACAACCAACGCCTAATAGGAACAGTGAGCACAAATAATTTGGATTGACTGCATCATCGGAGGACTGACCATGTATGGTAATGCCCAATATGCAGTGACATCATTCAGCATAATATAGCATAGTTAAATCGTAGTTTTTAATCAGCCCTTTCTTCTGTCTTCGTATACATTGTGATCCCTGCAAAGTGGATCTTGACAGTGATAGGTTGATGATGTCATAGTCGCTTACAATATTATTTTTTTTGTAGCTGTTTAACTAATTCAGTGCGAAACACAAAATAGGTTTGACCAAACATGGTACACAATCAAATTAACGAGTATCATAATGTAAGTTTCCTTTCACTGAGCATTAAAACTGCGGATGCACGAAACAAAACAAATAACATAATGACCCTCGTAAGGCGATATATCGTCCTTCTGTCCAAATAGGGTGTTACATTTGGTTCTATATTATCCTTTGGTACTGAATCAATTAAGCATTCCACACATATCTTTCTTTGTCTTCCTCTGCCTCTTTTGTCTATAATTTTCCAACATAAGATTAATTACTCTACTTCACGTCCTCTGTGAATTTTTTTTCCGCATATCCTTTACAGGACATCGCTGTTAACACCAGCATTTTACCGCCGTTGTTGATTTCTTGGCAAGATTACACTCAGTAGTTTGCCATTGCTTTCTGAGCGGCCGGCTCACTTATCCCGTAAATCACCAACGCGGCCAGAACCGCTACCAATTCTCGCGCGCTGCGAGACCCTACGTGGATAAACTGGATTGCGGGGAAAGTTGTTTAACTCCTCGGCCAGAGAGATCGGCCCTCTGTGAATATGCCCCATAAATTCCCATGGCTTTTCCATAAAGATATAACGACTGATCTTTCAACGCAGGCGGATCAGGCAATCATATTCCTTCTGTTTGTTTTTAATATTATTGATAACTTCAACCACTTATTGGTTTTTCCATAGCACTCTACCAACCCATCAAGCATGTTCTGCACATGTTTTCCTTTTCTCTAGCACTCTCGGTATTCCTGTTTGCCATAAAATTCTCTTGACCCTTCCGTCTAATAACGTATTCTGTAAAATACGATTGTCTTGCACTTATAGCTGATAAGCTTTTATCTTTCTGAAATTCCTCCATTAGCACTTGAATATTGATCTTCTCATCCATCCGTGGAATTCTCCAATTGAACCGCATGTTAATAACCTTCAGTTTCCTGCTAATCTTTGTATTCTGTGTCCATTATTGTCAAACATACAGTCAGTTGAATGGGGTTTACGTAAAAACATAATGTTCACTTCCTGCCTTCAGGTATAAGACACCTATCACATCCAATATACGCTGCTTTTGCTTGAAATGTGTTGTCTCCTCTCGCAGTGTTATATATTTCTTATGTTATCATTTACATAACCGGCGCGTTGGTAGCATCGTTAGGGTGTTACTCTGATAATGTCATGCGCGTGGTAGTGCGAAGGTTCGACGCCTGCGCTTGTCGTCCGCTAAGAGAAGGAAAGACTGGCAATCATTCTCACCATGCATTAACGCTTACAAAATGTAATGTACATATCGGGCCCATAGCCTGTTCCTACACAAGATAACAGAAACGCTCCCATAGAGCATCTCCATGTCCATCCATGTCCATAGCTGCAGCCTTCAACTACAACATTGGCATATCTGATTATACCTAGGGCCACGAACCATCATCTGGGAATATACTTACTTTACTAGCGCCTATATTTGTGGTTGATCTACTTGGACCCGCCATAAGCTACACGCCTGTCAAATATGTTGATTGAGTCTTAGTGGTATAGCCCTAGGTGTGCTTGCTTACAAACCAGTCACGGAATATGTTCCCTGGCAGGGAGGACATTATTTGTCTTCAATCAATCAATCAATCAATCAATCAATCGACCAACCAATCAATCAATCAGGTGTCGTCTGCACAATGAAGGTTGACTGCAACACTGCCTGTCTCTCGCCTTGACTGTACATTCTATCAGGCTGATGTTCGTCCATCTCTTGATCATATCCTCCCACTTGTATCCTTGTCTATCTCTTGCTCGTTGGCCCTCAACCTTGCCCTCCAGTATGGTTTTTATAAGAGTATCATGTGTTTTAACGTGGCCGAAATATTTCTCTTGCCTCCTTTTTATTTCTTTCATCAACTCTCTTCATTCCCAGTTTTTCTAGAACCTCTGGTTTGAATGTTTTTTTCCCATGAAATACGACATATTCTTCTGTATATCCACATCTCCAGGGCTTCTATGCGACTTTCTAGTTGCTTGTTCAATGTCCAGGCTTCCGCGCATACAGTAGAGTTGAATATACGTAGCATTTGACAATTCTCATTTTTAATACGTTATTAATCTCTCTAGATGTTAATACTGATTTCATGCAATTGAAAGCATTTTTGGCCATTCCTATTCTCTTTTTAGATTTCTATTTCACTTCTAGCATCATTTGTTATTATATGTCCAAGATAGGAGAAACTTGTTACTTGTTCTAGTATCTCCCCGTTTACTGTGATGTTCATTGATGACCTTTCCTTGTCACTGCTAAGTATCATAGTCTTTGTTTTTGTTTTTTGGATGTTAATAACTAAGACACATTCTGCACTGTGCCTGTTTACTTGTTCCACTAGGTCTTGTAACTCTTGCTCACTTTGTTCTAGTAACACGGTATCATCAGCATATCTAAGATGTTTATGATTCTTCCATTGATGTTAAGTCTAGGCATTCAACTTGTTTAAAAATTATTTCTGTGTATAGAATGAAGAGGCTTGGGGAAGTAAACTTCCCTGCCGTAGTCCTCTTTTTAATCTCAATAAGCGACGAATAGTTATTTCCGCATCTAATAGACGCCACTTGTTCCCAGTACAAGTTACTAATAAGTCTGATGTCGTTACAGTCTACTCCAATATCTTGAATGCACGTAATTAGTCGTTCATGTTGTACTCTATCGAAAGCTTTCTTGTAGTCTATAAAACAAACATATATACTTTTTTGAACTTCTATATATTTTTCAATTAACATCCTCAAACAGTAATTGCTTCTCTGGTGCCACTGTTTTTGCGGAACCCAAATTGTTCTCCAGCTACTTCCTCATCTATTTTATGTTAAATTCTTTCTTGTATGACCTTGAGTAGTATCTTAGTTATGTGGCTCTTGAAGCTTTTGGCTTCTTCGGTTGTGTGATGAAAATCGATGTTTTCATGTCCTTGGGGATGTACACAGTATTACTTATATCATTATATAATTTTGTGATAGTATCAATGCCTAAGCTGGATAAGGATTTTATCATCCCTGTTGTTATCTTGTCAGGATTTGCAGCCTTTCCTTCTTTCATTTTATTTAAAATAGCCTTTTCTACTTCAGCCTTTAATATTTTTGGTCCATCTTGAGTATTATATAATGATGGTCTATTGACCCTATTGTCGCAGAATAAATCTTCTGTGTCCTCTGTCCATCTTTTTTATTATGTCAGTGTTATTAATTATAATTTCTCCATTTTTCTCCTCTGATACAACCGTTTCCTGTTATATTATTATTCTTCTTTGTAAATCTTTTTATATGTTCATATAGTTCTTTCGAGTTGTGTTTTATTTCCAGATCCTCTATTTCTTTGCATTGTTTCTGCAACCACTCTTATTTTGCAACTCTGCACATGTGACGTATTTCTCTAGCTATTAATATGTACTCTGGGGTGTTCTTTGCTTTCTTTCTTTCTTTGAGTCATTTTACTCAAGATTTCATCGGTTATCCATAATTGCTTTTTCTTATTTATCTTCACTGGCAAGGTGGTATTTGCAGTCTATATAATTTTTTTTTTCCTGTTTATCTTCAAACACCGCGGCATTAGGTTGACTCCGCTTCATGCAATATGTCCCAAATCATTCTGAAAATATTATAGTGTTTACACAGGAAAGAAAGACGGCAACAACATTATTTGACCATCCGTTTAACTATCTGTCGTCATAGCCGCCTAACCGACTGTCCACCTGTCCGCCTGCTCGTCTGTCTATCTGTCCGTATGCTCCCTTGCATGTCTGCCCATCTGTCGGTCTGTCCACATGTCTTACTACTCGCTTGTCCGCCTGACAACCTACCACCCTGTCCGCCTGTCCGATTATCTGCCTGCCTGTCTGTCCTTCTATTCGCCTGCCCGCCTATCCGTCTGCCCTTCAGCCCGCCTGCCCGTCTATCAGTCTGCCTTTCTGTATATCTATCCGTTTGTATGTCTGTCTGCCTGCTTGCCTGCCTGCTCACCTGCCTTCTTTATTTTCTGAATTAGTCGTCGTTTAGTCGTTAGTTTAGTCGTTTGATCAACATCATGGCACACGGGTTTAACCCATAAGTGCTCCGTTTTCCTCCTAACTCAAACCTGAGTCTGGAGAAACTCAGTTCAATGCACGAACTCCGCAGCATCAGCGAGGATCCTGATCCTGATTCTTTGTTTCTGAATTGATGTATGTATGCGCATCTTTCAATATGCACGACTGTCTAAAAATATAGGTAAAGTTACAGAAGAAGTAGAAAGTCTCCAAGTCTTTTAGGGTGTGAAATCCTAGGTCTCCTTAATATATTCTAGGGTTTTGTATAATGAGATGAGGTAATCAGTTCCATTCTGTGTCTCATTTACCCAGACTAATCCTTGAACGTTGAAATTAACCACTACCCATGTGTAGTCTCCTGGATTGATTTCATAGTCGTAGGATCGATAAAAATATAATCCTACCGCTACTGGGGATTGAAGTCAAACATCTTTCCGGGTAATCAATCAATCAATCATGTGCCATGCCGGAAAGCGTGGGCGGTCATGATTCGCCATTTCACTCGATCACCAGAGTCGTGGATCAGCTCAGTGTTCCTGTCTCGTCCATGCCATGTGGCCAAGCCATCCAGGTATTTTCCTCTCGGTCTTCCTCTTGGTCTGTTCCCTTCGATCTTGCCAGCTGTCACTAAGTTCTCCAGTCCATTTCTTCTCATAATATGTCCAAAAAATTTTGACTGTCTACGTCTAATTTCTCTAATCAATCTACGATTTTCATTTGTCTCTTGTAGTACTTGGTCATTGGTTTTTCTATCTGTCCATGGTATTCTTTGCATTTTCCTCAGAAACCACATTTCTGCAGCCATCAGATGTTTTTCAGCTTGACTGCACATTGTCCAAGTTTCACATCCATACAAAAGGACAGGCTCTATGTATCCCCTCAACACTCTTTTTCTCGTTTCAATTGACATCATTTTATTGGTCAGAATGTTTTTCATCTTGCTAAAGGCTACTTTCGCAATGGCGATTCTTGTTCTAATCTCTTCAAGGCATCTGCCATCAGATGTTATGACTGTTCCGAGATAATTGAACCGATTCACTTGTTGAAGAATATTCCCATTTACTTGTATATTACATTGTGGTACTTCGTTCTTCCTAGTGACGACCATAACCTGTGTCTTCCTACAATTTAATTCCAACCCCAGCTGCTCACTGTGTACAACCACAGCGTCTACTAATTGTTGCAGATCCTGTGCATTGTCTGCAATCAATACTGTATCATCTGCATATCTAATGTTATTTATGTTTCGTCCTCCAATGCTGATTCCATTTAGGTCTTCTACATTTCTGAAAATATTTTCACTGTATAGGGAAAAAAGATCTGGAGACATTACACATCCCTGCCTAACACCTCTCTTAATAGGTTGGTATTGTCCTACTTCATTATCAATCCTTATGGCAGCTTGTTGTTTCCAATATATGTTTTTTATAAGTCTAATGTCTTTCCCATCAATTTGTAGATCTGCAAGCATATCCACAATGTTGACATGTCTAACTCTATCAAAAGCCTTTGTGTAGTCAATAAAGCAAAGATGTATATCCTTGTTTACTTCTAAAGCACGTTCAATAACTGTTCGCAGCATATACACAGCATTTACTGTACCCTTTCCTTCTACAAAACCACATTGTTCTTCCCCTATTTCAGGTTGTATTTTCTTCCTCACTCTTTGCATGATAATTCGTAACAAAATCTTTGTGATGTGACTCATTATACTAATTGTTCTATGTTGATCACATTCTAAGGCTCCTGATTTCTTTGGGATTGCAATAAATACAGAATTACATAATTCAGAAGGTATATCTCCAGTATCATATAATGTGTTCAGCAGTCTAGTGACTTGCTCTAGTCCAAATTCTTCTAGAGCTTTAATCATTTCTGTTGTGATGTTATCTGCACCGGGGGCCTTGCCAGCTTTCATATGCTTAAGAACATTTTGAACCTCCATCTTTAAAATTGCTGGTCCTTCATTATTAAATCTAATAGCATACTGTTCCTCTCTGTTATCATTATACAGGTCTTTCACATAATCTGTCCATACATGTAGAATCTGATCTTTTTCTATTATGACTTTGCCATCTTTAGTTTTTAGACAGCCTGTTGATGTACTTGTTCTTTTATTAGTAAGTTCCTGAATTCTTTTGTGCACTAATTTGGTATTTTGACTGTTGTGTTGTTTTTCAATTTCTAAGCACTTTTCCTCAAGCCATGATTCTTTTGCCTTCCTACATAATATTCTGACTTGTCTGTGAATTTCTTCATATTTGGCAGGATTATTTTTGTTGAGTCTTCTTGTTTCCATTAAGTGTAAAATTTCCTCAGTCATCCATTTCTTACGACCCACCTTCTTTAATTTTGGAATAGTTGTTTCTGCAGCCACATTGATTGAATTCTTTAACATTTCCCATTGATCATCCACATCCTGGAATAGGATCTCTAGATCAGACAATATTTCAAATCTGTTCTGTACTTCTATGTTGAATTTGTTTTGTATTTCCTTGTCATTACTCAATGTACACAAATCATATTTAGTGTTCCCTGTTGTATACTTGACTTTCTTCAACTTTATCCTCAATGTTCCTGTGAGTAGTCTGTGGTCACTATAACAATCAGCACTGGGAACTGTTTTTGCTACTGTTAGCGCGTTTCTAAATCTTCTGCTAATGAGAATGTAGTCAATCTGGTTTCTAATCCTGCTATCAGGACTCCTCCAGGTCCATAATCTTCTAGGGTGTTGCTTGAACCAGGTGTTTCCTACAATCATTTCCTGTTCTTTTGCCCATTCTACTAGTCTGTATCCTCTTTCATTTCTCTCTCCTAAACCATAGTTTCCTACTGTGTATCTATCCCCTTGATTTCCTACTTTTGCATTGAAGTCCCCTATTATGATGTTTATTTCTGAATTTTTACATTTCTTTAAGGCAGACTCTATGTCATTATAAAATTCCTCTACACTATCTTCACTGGACTCTCCTGTTGGGGCATATACTTGAATAACATTTATGTTAAAAGGTCTGCCACTCAATTTAACTAGTAGAACTCTGTCCGACACGTCCCAATATCCCTGAACAGACGTTGATGTTTTCCGGTCCAAAATTATTGCCACTCCCCTATGTCGATCCTCACCTCCAGAATAAATAATCTTAAAATCTTTATGTATCTTGATGCCTGCTCCTGTCCATCTCGTTTCGCACACACCTAATATATTAATTTTTTCTCTTTGAATTTCTTGTGTTATGTTCTCTAATTTTCCGTCGTTGTTTAACGTCCTAACGTTCCATGTTCCTAATTTTAATGTCTCTGTCCTTGTCTTGCGATGATCAGTCTTTAAGCGAATCATAATAAACTAGGCAATTTCAAAGAGGTAGTTTGCCGTTGCTTTCCTCTATGGCAGTGACCATACTGGCCGGATGACCGGGTAAGCAGGCCCACAATCCGGTATACGCGTGTCTCTATCACTAGTGTTGGTCTACAGCCGCTGACAGCACTAGCTGACCACATTTCCTGTCCACGAGTTTCCGCCCTTGTTTGTATGCCGCATTGCCCGGTCAGCCATTCTGTCACGCCTGAGAGCACACGCACACAATCAGTGTTTGTACCAGCCTCCAGAAATACCAGATTAGAGTGTGGATTATTTTTACAAATGACTGGTGATCGCATTTAATTTTTTATGCTCAAGAAGCAGAAAATCTACAGAGAATAGAACAGCGGATGCCCACAAGATGGCTGCTCGTCAATGCCTGATCGCCTTTGTTTGATTAGTTGGCCAAGTCAAGGAAGCTCGTGAATAGAAAATGAAATTTTAAAGATCACTGCTTGACTTGACATTTATCGACGTAATAGAACAACTGATGTCAATGTTTGTAAATTGGATGGTAAAACTACATGGCAAAAGCTTTATTTAAAGTTTAGAATAAACACAGATGGACCAGAATAGCCTCAGTCCTGACGTATTTACTTAATGGTGACATGTATCTGTGGATTGTTGGTGGTTCCCTCTTCTTCTTCTTATGCTTCTTCTTTTAATTCTTCTTCTTCAGCAATAGCTCATAATAGCAATCTCTTCAGGTGCATACTACGAAGTTATATATCATATCAAGTTAATAAACGCACAATACTTTGGCTGAAATACTTCAGAATTATCTCGCCAATGGCGTAGAGGGCGGAGCGAATGAGCGAACGAGAGAGAGAGAGAGAGAGAGAGAGAGAGAGAGAGAGAGAGAGAGAGAGAGAGCGAGAGAGAGAGCGAGAGAGAGAGAGAGAGAGAGAGAGATAGAGAGCGAGAGAGAGAGCGAGAGAGAGAGAGAAAGAGAGAGAGAGAGCAAGAGAGAGAGAGCGAGAGAGAGAGATAGAGAGAGAGCAAGAGAGAGAGCGAGAGAGAGAGCGAGAGAGAAAGAGAGAGAGAGAGAGAGAGAGAGAGAGAGAGAGAGAGAGAGAGAGAGAGAGAGAGAGAGAGAGAGAGAGAGAGAGAAGCGGCTATAGAGAAGAAATGGGTGTTATGCTCCCGCTCAATAGATTGTCTACTTCCTGTTGCTTTATTTCCAAGTTTACAGTTCACGATAACCATTGTGTGCCTTGCAAGGTGGCATAAGAGTTTACGTGTCTTGGTCGATGGTGTTCTGGTTCAGTACTGTTGATGTTGTTCCTCCTTCAAACAGTCTTAGACCATCCACCATCATGTGTTTTTAGTTTGCTTCCGTGTCTTCTACTCCTGCATTTTCCTGACGTCGCCATGTTTTCCAATGCCTGTTATCGCCTCATACACGATTGGGAATCTCCGTGGCGAAGTGTCTGCACCACCTGCCTCACGCTCCGAGGTTGTGGTTTCGATTCCGGGCAACTTCGTTCGGTTCACGAGTGAAATTTTTGGATTGTCACATAAGTATAGTAACGGGATGGTATACACTACTTTAATCATTGGGTAGTGGAACGGATGTTTAGCCTTATCGGACCATTTCAAAACTCTCGGAGGGCCAGCGTGTACACTGCGTACGTTAAATATCTGTCGTCAGTTGAAAATCGAAAAGAGCAGGCCGGTGACACCGCTGCCATGGTAACATTTCCACATTAGAAAAGCTGTCCATAAAAATTAAAAGATGTGTTATACTGTTATAAGCACGTTTATAGGATTTTTATACTGTTATAAACACATCTATGGGATGTTTCCTACTGTTATAACCATATTTATATGCGGTATTAAACTGTTATAAACATATTTATAGGACGTGTTATACTGTTATAACCATATTTATAGGATGTGTTATACTGTTATAATCATATTTATATGATGTGTTATATTGTTACAACCATATGTATATGATGTGTCATACTCTTATAAACATATGTATATAGGATGTGTTATACTGTTATAACCATATTTATACGATGTGTTATACTGTTATAAATATATTTTTATGGTGTTTCATACTGCTATAAACATATTTATAGGATGTGCTATATTGTTATAACCATATTTATATGATGTGGTTTGCTGTTATAAACACATTTATAGAATTGTTATACTGTTAGGACTATGTTTATAAGATGTGTAATACTGTTATAACAATATTTATAGTATGTTTTATACTGTTATAACCATCTGTATATGATGTGGTATACTATTAAAACCACATGTGTATTATGTGTTATACTGATGTAACCATATTTATATGATGTGTTATGCTGTTATAACTATATTTATATGATGTGTCATACTAATAGAGGCATATGCATATGATGTTTCTTACTGCTATAAACATATTTATAGAATGTGCTTTACTGTTATAACCATATCTATATGATGTGGTATGCTGTTATAAACACATTTATAGAATGTGTTATACTGTTATGACGATATCTATAGGATGTGTAATACTGTTATAACAACATTTAAATGTTATTAGGATGATTTATACTCTTATAACCATTTGTATATGATGTGGTATGCTGTTAAAACCACATTATATGATATGTTATACTGTTATAACCATATTTATAGGATGTGTTACACTGTTGTAATTATATTTATATGAAGTGTTATTCTGTTATAACCATATTTATAGGATGTGTTATACTGGTATAACTATATATATATATATATATATATATATATATATATATATATATATATATATATATATATATATATATATATATATATATATATATATATATATATATATATATATATATACATATATGATGTGTTATACTGGTATATCCATGCTTATAGAATGTGTTATTATGTTATAAACACATTTATGAATGTGTTATACTGTTATAAATACATTTATAAGATGTGTTATACTGTTATAAACACATTTATGGGATGTGTTATACTGTTATAAATACATTTATAGGATGTGTTGTACAGGGTGTTTGTAAAGTCTCAATACACTTTATATATAGAACAGCTGTTTGTTGGGAATTATGTTTTCCGTCTTCTACTACGCTAGCCTACGGGACACCCTTGGGCAAGGTGGAGTACCCGTTTAGCCCCCCCCCCCCCCCAACAGGGTAACGTGAAGCCATGAGATCAGGTGGTGGATTGGACTTGGGAGCAGCTGACAGATAGTTGTTGGTTATGGTTTCAAGTCGGTGACGGTGGGCAGAGGATCTCTCAGTAGAGACAATGGCTACGGTCATCCGATCAGTATGATCACTGCCAGGAAGGAAGAATGGTAGACTTCCCTCCTTATTGATTCCCGGGCAGAGGAGGCTCGTCAGCCTTGGTTGGTATCTCTTCTAAGAGAAGGAACTCTAAATCTCAAACCTCCGCTGCCTTGCGGGTATACCCATATGGGAAAGGCTTCGGGAGTAAACCCTGAGGACAAATCCGGAGATGGAGTCCCTAAGGCAGTTCCATGTTGTAAACAACATAGTTCTGGCAACTCCTGCGACGGCACCGATGCCAAGTTGCATTGGCTACTGCCTTTCCCTTGGTCAACATCGGCGACGTGGAGAGGGGGAACCTGCTACTGGGCAACAGCTGGTTCTCCGATTTCCATTGCCCAGGCTTGTGCCCTGAAGAGGTCACTTCAGCACCGTGTAAAGCGGTGACACAACACGGGAAGCAGCATTTGCCGGTTATAAGTCTATAATGCTCGATTGGCGTAGAGCAAGGCGCCAGGGGCTACTTCCGACGGTGGGAGAGATCATCGTATCTCACTAGACAGCTACCGCCCGCCTAAGCTGGGCAGCCCCCAGTCAATAAGGTGTTGTCTCGCCACGGTTCATCTGCTTCCTGAGGGTGTGTGGAGCTTAGGGGAAAATCCTGACACATGGACCGCAATCTATACACCTAGCAACAAGAAAAAAACAAAACAACCAGCCCTAAGGCTGGGAACATGGAACGTAAGAACCATGACCCCTGGCATCTCAGACGATCTAAATGAGATTGTGGATGCCCGCAAAACTGCAGTGATAAACAACGAACTACTAAGACTGGGGATAGACATTGTCGCCCTGCAAGAGACCAGACTCCAAGAATCTGGAAGCATCAAGGAGAGGGACTTCACTTTCTACTGGCATGGCAAGCCGTGCGGAGAGACCAGGGAGCATGGAGTTGGCTTCGCTATCAGAAACAAGCTGCTTAATTCCATCATACCACCAAGTGATGGCACTGAAAGAATACTGAAGCTCCAACTCCAGACAGAGGCAGGCCCAGTTAGTATTATAAGCGTTTACGCCCCAACACTAACTGCAGCATCAGAATCTAAAGACAAGTTCTATGACGACCTTAGCAAAGAAGTCAGTGAAACACCAGAGAAACAACATCTTTTTATCCTGGGGGATTTCAATGCCAGGGTTGGCTCCGACCACAAATCTTGGCCTTCATGTCTAGGACAGTTTGGCGTTGGGAAGATCAATGACAATGGACAACGTCTCTTGGAATTCTGCAGCCACCATAATCTGTGCGTGACCAACACCTTCTTTGACACGAAACCTCAACACAAGGTGTCATGGAGGCACCCCAGATCAAAGAACTGGCACCAACTCGACCTGGTGCTCACTAAACGCAGCAACCTCCGCAATGTACGGCTGACTCGCAGCTATCATAGTGCTGACTGCGACACCGACCATTCACTCGTCTCCAGCAAGGTGAAGATAAAGCCCAAGAGAATCTACAGAAGCCGAACAGACGGAAGACCACGCATTGACACCAGAGGCACCCAAAATAAAGAGAAGGTCAACAAATTCATGCAGGCTCTAGCGGATTCTCTGCCTGGCCCCACAAACGGAAATTCCACCGAGAGATGGAGTCATTTTCGCGACACCATCTACAATACAGCACTATCAACATTTGGCAAGAAGCAAACTAAGTCAACCGACTGGTTTGAAGCACACTCTGAAGAGATGCTCCCAGTCCTGGAGATAAAGAGACATGCATTCTCAATGTATAAAACATCACCTTCAGAGAAAACACTGCAGGCATTGCGAACGGCCAGAAATAGAGTACAACAGATGGCAAGAAGATGTGCGAACAGGTACTGGCTACAGCTCTCTGCTCAAATTCAAACTTGTGCAGACACTGGAAATATAAGAGGAATGTACGAGGGCATCAAGCAAGCTGTCGGTCCATCAAAAAATAAGATGGCCCCTTTACGATCAACTGAGGGGGTAATCATAAAAGATCGAGCGAAACAAATGGATCGCTGGGTAGAACACTACTCAGAGCTATACTCAGTGGATAACACTGTCAGCGAAGAAACTCTGGAAGCCTTCGATCAACACTCTGCCATGCATGCCCTGGATAACGAACCTTGCCTCACAGAAATCAGCGAAGCACTAGACTCTCTCAAATCCGGCAAGGCACCTGGAAAAGATAGTATTCCACCTGAAATTTTAAAATGTAGCAAAGAAACAATCATCCCAGAACTGTATGCAATATTTCAGCTCTGCTGGAGAGAAAAATCAATACCACAAGATATGAAAGACGCAAACATCGTTACCCTTTATAAAAACAAAGGCGACAGAAGCGACTGCAACAACTATCGCGGCATTTCCCTACTCAGCATTACAGGCAAGATTTTTGCCAGAGTAATCCTTAAAAGATTACACATTCTTGCTGAAAGAATCTACCCCGAATCGCAGTGCGGATTTAGACCCAACAGGTCCACCATCGATATGATTTTCTCACTCCGGCAGCTCCAAGAGAAGTGCAGAGAACAGAGGAAGCCATTATATATTGCCTTCATCGACCTCACAAAGGCATTTGACCTCGTGAGCAGAAGCGGCCTTTTTAAGGTCCTTGAAAAGGTTGGATGTCCACCCACC
Source organism: Cepaea nemoralis (assembly GCA_014155875.1). Lineage (NCBI taxonomy): Eukaryota > Metazoa > Mollusca > Gastropoda > Stylommatophora > Helicidae > Cepaea > Cepaea nemoralis. Next base: position 147,714 of record JACEFZ010024752.1, read on the forward strand.
CTTCTTAGTCTCGTGAAATCATTCCACGAAAACATGCAGGGGACCATTTTATTTGACGGCTCAACATCCCAGTCATTCAGCATCAGCAGCGGAGTAAAGCAGGGCTGCGTGCTTGCTCCTACACTCTTTGGTATCTTCTTCGCTGTTCTCTTAAGGCAGGCATTTGGGACTGCCACTGAAGGCATATACCTCCACACAAGATCTGATGGCAAACTTTTTAACCCATCAAGACTCAAGGCAAAGACCAAAATAAGATCAAGATGTGTAAGAGAACTACTTTTTGCAGATGATGCAGCACTGACTACTCATACAGCAGAAGATCTCCAAAGGCTCATAGATCGTTTTGCAGCCGCCTGCAAAGACTTTGGGCTCACCATTAGCCTAAATAAAACACAGGTGATGGAACAAGACGCTGGTGCGCCCCCGTCAATCAAAATTGCTAATTACGAATTGAAGGTCGTCCACGATTTTGTGTACTTGGGGTCGACAATATCAGATAATCTTTCATTAGAGACAGAAATCGACAGACGCATTGGAAAGGCAGCCACAACATTTTCCAGGCTAGCTAAAAGAGTTTGGGAGAATAATAGACTAACAGAGCGTACAAAAGCTCAAGTATATAAAGCTTGTGTTGTTAGCACACTACTCTATGGGTCTGAATCCTGGACCTTGTACTCAAGACAGGAAAGGAAGTTGAATTCCTTCCACATGAGATGTCTGAGACGTATCCTGGGCATAATATGGAAAGACCACATAACAAACAAACAGGTGCTTGAACGAGCAGATATTACCACAGTGCACACCCTTCTCAAGCAGAGACGCCTCCGGTGCCTGGGCCACGTATCTCGAATGGAGGATGAACGTATTCCCAAAGAACTCCTTTACGGAGAACTAGCCACAGGAAAGAGGCCAACCGGAAGACCCCAAATGCGATATAGGGATGTGTGTTGTGTAAACAAGATATGAAAACCATTGGAATAGATCCAGACACGTGGGAGAGAGTTGCAACAGACAGATGCTAATGGAGAAGAGATGTACGAAACGGACTGGTGCTCTTTGAGCGCAATCTGATCCAACAAACTGAGGATAGACGGCACAGGCTCAAAGCGCAGTCACTTACTGCGGGACTTGCCTCGTCTTACAGATGCGGAAACTGTGACAGGGATTGTCACTCTCGCATTGGACTATACAGTCACCAGCGGTGCTGCCAGGCACCTCCCAAGCGGCACAACTCTATAGTCCTTCAGGACTGAAAGAGGCCTACTACAACAAAGAGCTCTTCTACATACAAAGTATGATGAGAATTAAGAATCACCCTGTAGTATAGGGTGTAATATAGGGTGTGTTAAACTATGTTACACACATCTGAATGATCGCCGTTGCTACAGAGTTAGTGCAATGTCCTAATATTTTCTGTGTCTGGTCTGCAGGAGAATGTGGCAATTATTGATATATCTATGTGCAATGAAAATGATTTTGTACAGACTACGGTGAAGGTAAAATTTCTGCAGACTTGTTCTGACATTCTTTGAAAGCGACTTATTATTACATAGGATACTTTTCACCGTCTGAGAGATCAACAAGGTCGACTGTGGTCGAATGGATAAGAGAGCTCATTCTAAAACATCCGGTGTGCTGACGCCGATTTCAACCCTACATATGTCAATGGACTAAAATGTTGACTTCTCGTCCTTTACTTGGGGACATAAAGTACAAATACCTTAGAAGACGGATTGGGTTCGCATGATGGCGAGGGACACTGGTAATAGGGAAAGCTAAATCACAAGCAAACATCAGTCTCGTGCACTAGAAGTAGTAGTAATAAAGCGAGCGAATGCACACACAAATATCTTCTGAGATGTAGACATTCAGCTTGGATTATTCTGATTTAGTCGACGTCTCTGACTAAGGGTTAGTGAATGCAGCTTCAAAAGTTATCGACATTCCGGACAAAGGGTACGAAATCTGCCGCAGGCAATTGGGAAGCAGATTTCCGTAGAATGAGCGTCGGCCATTTAGGAAGCAATGACACACTGTCCTGTACATTTTAAAAAATTACATTCTGATTTTATCTTTGCCCCACACCTTCCATTTGCTGTTGTGACTGATATCGCATGTTAGTGTTATCGTTTTCCTTGATACAACCATTGTTTCTGGGGTTGTTTTTTTTTGACATTGAAGCATTTTTTTTTAACTCTCTATTCCTACACTGTCCAACAATGCATATCTTTTGCGTCTTCTGCTATCAAAACTATGCCATCTGCATAACGCATGTTGCTGGTAACCTTCAACTCTTATTTCTACTCCACCTGTGATTCCAAAGGGTCTGTGGCAAAGGAGTTACGAATGCAATTCGTAATCCAGCATGCCGCGTTCGTAACACAGCTATCAGCGATTTGGAAGCAGACACCCTTGTGTTGGTTTCCATACAATGGTACGAGTGCTGGTCGTTCAGAAAGAAATGACAGACTATTGAACATAAACTTTGCCAGGAACCATAAACAGCCCAAAAATGTTGACTGCCACGTCCTGTAAAGGATAGCAACTAACTTTGATCCCATTATTATGTGGTTATAGTGACAACCGCTGGTAAGACATACTTTACTGATTTCTTGCTGTATCTGCATATACTTGTTCGGTTTATTTCCTATTTCATTTTCCAATTGCTGTTACCAGTAAATATTTTCTTTTTATTATTCTGAGATCTTTTACGTCAATTTGTGTACGCTGCAACATTTTAATAATTTAAATCGTGGTGCACTTCATCAAATGCCTTGGTGTAATCTAAAACCCACAAATACTCGTGTAGTTGTTTCTATATCTCAACTGTCATCTCTAAAAGTGTTTAGAATATAGATATTGCTTTATTTCTTCCTTTCCATTCCTCAAATCAATACTGTTCTTCACCAATTACCATATTTATTTTCCTTCTTATTCACCATCAGTATAATTCTGAGTAGAATTTGGTGATAAGGGTTATGAGGTAGATTCTACAAAGTTCTTTGCATTCAACTACTACTAATCTCTTGTCTGGAGCTATAAATACAGATTTCAGTGTGTTGTCTTGTCTCTTGTCTGGAGCTTTAAATACAGATTTTCAGTATATCCTTTATTTTGTACATCCTATTGTAATACTGGTCAAAATTTAATATTTCTTTTTCTCCTTAACCTTGCACTTCATATTACTCTGCCCTCATTTCTGCCAGGTCAACAGCTTTTCCTTTATTCATATTTTTAATAGTTTCTGTGACTTTTTCGACATTATGGATGACAACTGTGAGCGGCCAATTCTGATCTTTCCATGGAGCATAGGCGCTCAACCAACACAGGCCAAGTCCTTTCGTGTTGTCAAAGGACTGCTTCATAAGAGATGTTGAATGAAAGAATGTATGTCAGACGGGCCTGCGTGCCCAATTCTTAACCCTTTGAAAATAAAGATTTTCGTTCGTTCGTGACATGATTATGCAACTAAAATTTTCTATGCGATGCGGTTGCCAGTGCTTTACATTCTATTAGTTCTGCATCAGGAACAGAACTGCGAAATGTTCTCCACGTTCATTGACCTTACCAAGGCTTTTGATACAGTCAGCAGAGAAGGACTGTGGAAGATTATGGCAAAATATGGCTGTCCACGAAAGTTTGTCCAAATTGTGCGACTATTTCATGATGACATGCAGGCAAGAGTACAGGAAAATGGTGTACTGTCTGAGCCCTTTCCTGTCACCAATGGAGTGAAACAAGGATATGTCCTGGCACCAACACTGTTCAGCCTCATGTTTTCACCTATGTTGACGAATGCCTTCAAGAACAACGACCGCATGGATGGAAAGTTATTCAATCTCAGAAGGCTGAAAGCTAAAATCAAAATTGACAGCAACACCGTCAGAGAGCTCCTGTTTGCTGATGATTGCGCTCTATACGCCAACTCAGAGGCGAACATGCAACATAATGTTTCAGCTTTCTCACATGCCTGTGCCAACTTTGGGCTCAATATCAATTTGGAGAAGACTGTAGTTATGTACCAGCCAGCTCCAGAGAATAATCACACTGTGCCGAATATCAAAGTGAATGGTCATAGTCTAAGTGTTGTGGACAAATTCACCTATCTTGGCAGCACTGTGTCACAAGCTGCCACAATTGATGATGAAGTGAATGCAAGAATCTCCAAGGCCAGCGCGGCCTTTGGCAGACTGTACAAGAATGTATGGGACAGAAATGGAATAAGTCTGCAAACACAGCTGAAAGTCTACAAAGCAGTTGTATTATCAACACTGCTATATGCTTGTGAAACCTGGACTGTTTATCAGCGACACGCTAGGAAATTAAACCACTTCCACACAGTCTGCCTTAGGAAGTTACTGAAGATTAAATGGCAAGACAAGATCCCAGACACTGAAGTCCTAGAAATAGCGTCCATGCCCAGTATCCACACTCTACTAATGAAGAATCAGATTCGCTGGGCTGGTCACTTGACTCGCATGCCAGATCACAAGCTCCCTAAACGAATATTTTTACGGCGAGTTGCGTTGTGGTAAACGCTCCCAAGGCGGTGAGAGGAAACGCTTTAAAGACACTCTGAAAATCTCACTCAATGCTTTTGGAATTCATCATGACACCTGGGAGACTGCAGCCAGAGACCGAAATTCGTGGTGTGCATCATTACGCAAGGGTGCAGTCACTTGTGAGGCAACCAGGACTGCAAGAGCTGTGAGGAACAGACAGAGCAGACAAACACTGCAGAAAATCCTCCTCCACAAACGTCAAGCATTCTTTGTCCACATTGTCAAAGAACATTTCGAGCCAAAATAGGCCTTATCAGCCATCTCAGAACCCACGGCTCCATACTTTGAACCCCACTGGATGAAATGAATTGTCATCATCATTCTTGATGGACAAACAACAACACAACAACAACAGTTCTGCATCACATTATATAAGTTCTGCTTTACATTCTATTAGTTCTGCTTTACATTCTATTAGTTCTGCTTTACATTCTATTAGTTCTGCTTTACATTCTATTAGTTCTGCTTTACATTCTATTAGTTCTGCTTTACATTCTATTAGTTCTGCTTTACATTCTATTAGTTCTGCTTTACATTCTATTTGTCCTGCATTACAGTTTATAAGTCACGCATTACACACTATTAGTTCTGCATTACACAATAATAGTTATGCATTATATTTTGTTAGTTCTGTTTTACATTATATGAATTCTGTACAACATACTGCTAGTTTTGCATTAAATTATATTAGTCCTGTAGCGAAGTAAGCAGCGTCCTCTGCGTGTTGCAGGTGGTCTGGACAGATCAGTGGTCTACTTTGTTGACGTACGAGGACCGGCGCATCATTGACGACGAGCGGCTCAGTGTGGAGAGGCCGTTTACCAAAGACTGGAACCTGCACATCAGGGAGGTCAAGTTCAAAGACCAGGGACTCTACAACTGTCAGATTAACACCAATCCTGTCAAGATTAAAACTGTCAATCTTAAAGTTCAAGGTAAGCTTCTTAAATTCAAGAATGTGATCTTCTTCATCTCACAATCATCATCATCATCATCATCATCATCATCATCATCATCATCGTCATCATCATCATCATCATCATCATCATCATCATCATCATCATCATCATCATCATCATCATCCATCACAGCATCATCATCATCATCATCATCATCATCATCATCATCATCATCGTCGTCGTCGTCGTCGTAGTCGTCATCATCATCATCATCATCATCATCGTCGTCGTCATCATCATCATCACCATCATCATCACCATCATAAGTATTATCATCATTATTATCAACATCATCAGTAATATCAGCACCATTATCGTCATCAGCATCATTGGCATAATCATCATCAGCATCATAATAAGCATCATCATTAGCATTACCAGCATCATCAGAATAATTGTTATCATAATTAACATTCATCGTCACCATCATCAGCAATAGTATTGTCATAATCATCATCATTATCATCATCATTATCATCAGCATCAGTATCATCACAATTTTCATCATCAGCAGCAGCAGCATCATCAACATCATCATCATCAACAGTAATATCCTTGTCATCATTATTATCCTCATCATAATCATCAGTATCATCATAATTATCATCAGCATTTTCGTGGAGGGATATTGTGTTGGCATTCCGGTGGCGACATTAAGCACAGTGTACCTGCGCAGGCTGTTGGTTTGTCGAGACTCCTGTCTGTTCCACTTTTCACATGGGGCAGTGAGGAACATTTTTTGTGGTATTCACTGGTGTCATGCTTAGAAGTGCACTAAATTACTATTTAATGGATGGGTTATCACTAACATCTTCTCCTCTGTTAGACAGGACATTATACATAAAATTGCCTACTATCAGGAGATTGATTCATTGCTCATACTCCTTCTCAGTATGTGACTTCTCATCACTCAATCCACAATCATTCATAAGAAATCATAACCATACTTGCATGGATGATAATTAGGCATACTTATGTGACTCACAAATGATAAATTCACATATTTAATACAATGAAATCACAATTGAATCAGCACATGAATGCTTCCACCGAATACACAAGATTATATGATACACATAGAGAACTATTTAACATCCCATGTGCTCGTGTACTGTTTCTATTACGAATTACACTAATTCCTCCTACTAGTGATTGCACATTTAAAATAGTTCCTTATTATTGAACTAAGTATTCTAGCCTTCTAAATCCTAAGTTAATCACAAACTCCTAAATCATTGCTGATTTAGCCTAACTGCTTAATGAGTAAAATGTACAACCTAGGTCCAATGCTTATGAATTCACAGAAGCTGTCTAACTAGAAGTAAAAGCCTCTCTATGGTTTAACCAAGTGCATAATTTATCTATGAACTACAACATCTGAATATAGTGTTTAGGTCTCTCCGGAATTAAGTTCTTAAGAACTAACCACATTGTTACAACACATCAATTTACCATCTTCTGGGAAGGAGCATGACTAACGTAATATGTATTACAATGTGCTTACCTTCAATATAATTGAATGTCTTCTTCAAACATAACGTCAGCAGTTTCAGGCTCCAGACTCGGTTTTGGGTTTCCAAGTTGGCTGACTGCTTATAGGCCGATACATCTCTTTACCTCTATTCGATTTGCTAATCTTAAGATGGATGGTTTAGTAGAGGATACCATGCCGCCAGTGAGCCGTCTCCTGTTGTCACGCTTGTTGAAGTTTTTTCCACACACTAGCCTTCCGCCGGTCTCCACGCCATATTTAAAGCCTCTCCTTTCTCGATTGGGACTATGACGTCATGACCAATGCAAAGCTCTGTTTAGACTATATTTAGAATATTTTTGTCCCCTTTAGGAATCAGCACCCTTTCCAACTTGGGGTGATGCAAATTTCATCCTTTGTTTTAAATATCGGCGCTAATTCCTTCCTTCTTCAAATTTGAATTTGAGTATGATGGTGGTGGTTGTTGGCGCTATTGCAAACTGGGGAGGGGGGTAGTACGGGGAATTTTAAACATTTAAACAATTGTGGCGGTTGCAAGATGTCTGTATACTGCAGTCTTTTCTTTCTGTCCGTGAAATTCATCCTAGTCTTCTAAAGATGCATATTTCAGTCACTGAAATTGTGTTTATATTTTAGTCGGGCGCCAGATGTCTATTCTATAAAGCAATATTTAAACATCATAACAGTTAATAGGATTTATTTATATTGTTTTCTTTGGCATTTGAATGGAAAGGGAATTTGTCAGCTTCAGAGAGGAATTGCATAGAAGTCACATTTGGATAGATGTGGCCTGGGTGGATGCGGGTACGAAGCGTAGATATCTTTTAGTCAATTGGATTTAGTAATAGATAAAAGAAGTACCGGCTGCAGCAGGATATAAAAATATGAAATGAAAACAGTTAGGTTTGTGTAAACTAATGCAAAAAAAAAAAAAATGAGGGAAAATAAACACAGAGGCAGTGTGCCTACCTTAAAAAGAAATCACGTAATTAACTGGGTGAAAATATCAATAATAGTAATAAAACAAATGAAATAAAAAAATAAAAAAAATAAGTCATACCACAACACAACGAATCGACTGTGTGTGTGTTTATTGTTTCTCAATTTAACCCAGGATTTACACATACATAATAGGACGTACTTGGATATATAGCCCAGGCTGTGTTGCAATGTCAGGCAATACGAGGGGCTGTTACCTTCAAGAGTGTCAGTAATTAGGACACTCGTGATGTACAAGCGAGATGTTTTGAAGACGTTGTATGAGCGACAGCTAGTTGACAACATAATAACAGACAACAACATTTGTAAGTGTGCTTGAGTTTTCATTTATATGTGGTTCAGCAAGGATGGATGCATTAGGGACTATTTTGACACGTATGCAGTTTACGCTATCAATCCTGATGTATGGAAGTTAATCTTAGACAATTAGCACACTAGTAAGGATTTATGTGGAAGCCGCAAAAATGTGGTTTCATAGAAAATGTTGAGAATACAATGGATGGAATAAAAGCGTATCAAATAAATCTTGCAAGGAATTGACTCGAACAGAGACGTGGTAACTAGATTCAGAAGAAGACAGTCCGCATTCTTTGAGAAAACGAAAGCTGGAGTTCGTTTTGACAAAGTGAAAGCTGTAGCGACAGGGAGCCAGGGGGAGACCAAGAGCGACGACAATAGTTAGTCTTAGATCATGGCATGGAGGAACATCCGTATGAGGGCTGACTGGAATTACATGAGACTAAACAGGCATGCTGACCAACGCCAAATGGCAGGGGCTATAAAAAGACAACCTGTAGATTAATGCAACATCAGCACCTGTACCCAGCGACACAGGCAGACCGCGCATCTATGGGTTTGACCAGCGTACTCTGATGTCGATTCTGTAGACAGGAACCAATGCGATAAATAATTAGTTTCAAGCTTTAGAATGCCGGCTCCGTGGCCGAGGGGTTAGCAGCTTTCTCCGCTAACCCCGAATGCTCTCGTCACGTGACGCGACGAGAATTAGCAGTGGTTCGAATCGCAAAAGTGACTTATGAGAGTATGGAGCCGGTCGCTCAGAAAGTCGTGGCGTGCTGATGAGCGTAATCTAGCCTAGGAATCAACATACAGCTGAAAGATGCTGGTGTTGACCGCAATATCCTGAAACAGGATGGAAACGCGGGAAAAAAAAAAAAAAAAAAAAAAAGCTTTAGAATGTACTTGTCTTATCATTTTAATATTATTGCCATGTCGCGCGTGCCATCTTCTGTCATCGTTTGCCCAAGACAGTGTACTACCCTACATTGTCCAGTCAGTCATGACGTAACATCATCATTTGCCAAGCTGATAACCGTAAGCGGTAATGGTTCGTCATCTCACACGATTACGAGTGTCTTGAATTAGGTCTGTTTTCTTGTAACGATAAAGTCACGTGGCTAAGCCATCCAGGTACTTATCTCTTTGCCTTCCCCTTGCTCTTCTCAATCAATTTTTCCATCTGTCACCGAGTGTTCAAGTTTATATCTACTCATGACTGTCTGTCAAAACTGTCATCTACCGCCTTTAGTACCTCGCGGTGTAGGACAGGGAGATCCTAAACCCGGGGTGTCAATGCCGCCTGGCTCTTGCAGTCGCCGCGAACTATGCAGGTTAGGATTCCTTTTTGCTCCCGACAGAAATAAACTCACATTTTACTGAGGATTCGAATCAGGGTCTCCCGGAAGAAAACCTGCATTTTAGCCACTTGGCCAGCTCCTCATAACATCATTATCATGTATATGAATTCACAGAAAGCTATTTCAGTTATACATTGTGTATACGAAGACGTTTTTACAACGATTACTGTGTCAGTCATTAACAGTTCATTATGTATGTATATATATATATATATATATATATATATATATATATATATATATATATATATATATATATATATATATATATATATATATACTACAAACGCCAAGACTAGGATGGATATATCTATTTTAGTCATTAATTATATATACATTTAAATCATCTGGATGAAAACTATTTCAATAATACTTTATTATTTGAATGCTCACTTTTAGACGACAGCTACTTCAGTTATCAATCAGCCATTATATTTCAATTTTGGGGCGACAGCTTTTTCAAAAAGTAAAACACACACACACACACATACACACACAAACACACACACAGACACACTTACACACACACACACACATACACACACACACACACACACACACACACACACATATATATATATATATATATATATATATATATATATATATATATATATATATATATATTTTGGAAGATAGCTTTTTTCAATCCTCAGTCATTTTAATATATAGCAATGCCAACGTTTGAATGATAACTATGTTAATCATCAACCATTCATTGTGTATAGCAATACTAACGCCTGGACGATATCTATTTTGGTCATCAGTCATTCATTATGTATAGGAATAATAACTTTTCGACTATAGCAATTTCAATCATAAATCAGCAAATTATAAATGTAAATGTAAACTTTTGAAGCATAATTATTTAAATCATTCATTATGTATACGAATTCCATTTTTTTTCGACATAGGTCTTTTAATCTTTTAATCAACTATTCATCCCATGATGCTGGACGATAAAAGTGGAAGATAATGATTATGACGATAATGTTCTTTTAATCATTGGTTATGTATATTTGAAACATTAATCGCTCATCAATGTATATGAATGGCAATAACTGTACTTATTTCAATCATTCTTTATGTATGTGAATGCTACCTTGTGGAAGTTATGTATTTAAGTGAGAAGCAATGCATTAATCTCGTGTTTGATTCATACATCAGAATGATTACTTATCGAGTCAACTCACACTTCCATCGTTATAATGCATGGTTTATCAATTTCAGTTCCCTCCAAAATCCACAGCAACGCCTCCACCGACGCCCTGGTTGTCAAGGAAGGCACAACAGTGACCCTAGTGTGCAACGTCAGTGGCATCCCCATGCCAACTGTCACGTGGTATCGCCTACTGGCCAATGAGAAGGGAGAAGATAAAAAGAGTGAGTTCTGCCCAGGCACAACTAGTAAGGCATTTTCTGGAGTGGGTATTCCGTTACATTTCGTGTGTTAACTTTCCTGTATTCAAAATAACCATCTCACCTTGTCCCCTTTAGCTATACATTTCGTGTGTTAACTTTCCTGTATTCAAAATAACCATCTCACCTTGTCCCCTTTAACTATACAATTCGTGTGTTAACTTTCCTTTATTCAAAATAACCATCTTAACTTGTCCCCTTTATCTATTCATTTCGTATGTTAACCTTCCAATTAACCATCTCAACTTTTCGTCTTTAACTACACATTTCATGTGTTAACTTTTCTGTATGCAAAATATCCACCTCAACTTATCCCTCTTTATCTATGCATTTCGTGTGTTAGCTTTCCAATAATTTAAAATAACCATCTCAACATTCTCGCCTTTATCTATACATTTTTCTAAGAGAAAAAAAAAAGAACAACTTTTCTGATAACTACTACCACAATGGACATTGCTGCTGATGGTGATGATGGTGCTACTACTGCTGCTGCTGCTGCTACTACTACTATTACAACTACCACCACTACCACTACTACTACTACTACTACTATTACAACTACCACCACTACCACTACTACTACTACTACTACTACTACTACTACTACTACTACTACTATTGCTACCACTACTATTACTACTACTAATATTACAGCTGCCGTCCTCCTAGGCCCTAGGGGTTAGCGACTTTCTTCGCAATCCCGATTATCTATTTGAGCAAACGCAGCTGCGCGAGAATCGGTAGCGGTTCTCGCCGCCCGTTACTTACAGGATATGTGAGCCGGCCGCTCAGAAAGCAATGGCAAACTACTAAGTGTAATCTTGCCAATAAATCAACAACAGCGGTACAATGCTGGTGTTGACAGCGATGTCCTGTTATAGGATATGCGAAAAAAAAATAATACTGATGCTATTACTGCTGCTGCTGCTGCTGCTACTACTACTACTACTACTACTACTACTACTACTACTACTACTACTACTACTACTACTACTACTACTACTACTACTACTACTACTACTACTACTACTACTACTACTACTACTACTGGGGGGGGGCTGAGTGGTTTCGAGGTATGGTGTCCGCCTCGAGTGCTGGAGGTCCCGGGTTCAAGCCCCGGTGAGGACCGGGATTTTTTCACGTGGACTTCCAGTAATAAAATTTCCCCTGGTCTCTAGGTAGTGAGATCGGATGCCCGTGTGTATTGTTGCGCACGTAAAACATCCCTTGGCAGTATCAAATCGAAAAAGAGTAGTCTAACGGCGCTGCTCGCGCAAAATTTCGAGTTAAAAATCTACTCAAAGTATTTCAGGATCCTCGCTGATGCTACGGAGTTCGTGCATTGAGCTGAGTTTCTCCAGACTCAGGTTTGAGTTAGGAGGAAAACGGAGCACTTGATGATGATCCAACGACTAAACTAAACTAAACTTAACTAAACTACTACTACTACTACTACTACTACTACTACTACTACTACTACTACTACTACTACTACTACTACTACTACTACTGCTGCTGCTGCTGCTGCTGCTGCTGCTGCCGCTATTACCACTACTGCAAGAAACACTACTGCTTTTACTGCTGATCTTGCTGAAACATATAATTTAGAAAAAAAAAAAACATGAACACGACACAGAAATACAGTTAACAAAAAAATTAGACATATAAAATGTAAATAATAAAAGTGAACATTATCTTGACAAATAAGGAACTACATGGGATCCATGTATAGATCCGAATAAACTGAATGTCGCTGTTTGCACCAGCAGCATAGGGATGAGGGGGAAGGGGGGGGGAGGGGGGGGGAGGGGTAAAAACAAAGAGAAAAAATGTACCAACAACAGTGAGATGTAAATTCGTGAAGCTGAAGAAGAAGAAGTTAATGACACCTCTATATGACAGCCTTATTTGTATTTTGTCATAAACGTGTTAATAAAATTCTCCATAAAGTGGTAATCTCGCCCAGCAGTATCTGATGAGCTATCATGAGAAATCAGTTAACTGGATAAAACGTAATATTTTCAGGATTAGTTACTTTTACGTTCAGTGACATGGGTCTCTGGTGTAGGATTCGTTTTGTGAGAGGAGTGTTTATTGCCACTGTTTATTTCCACAGGGATTGGTATTAGTGGAGAGGTGCTGCTCATCCACAACGTCAGCCGGCATTGTGGTGGAGTCTACGAATGTGTGGCTTTTAACGGCGTCCCGCCCGCGGTCAACAAACTCATCCAAGTCAGCGTGGAGTGTAAGTAAATAGCCAGGTAGCCTGTCAGCATCTCATTAAGGGACATTGGAAATCTGACCGTACTTTAGTTGACCCTAGGCCAATAAAATCATAGCTGTCATAACTATCAAATAATCCCAGGACTACAGGGAAAATGTCCTCGACCTTCGGTAATTTCTGTCGATTTTCTGCATCGTTAAGTTTGCTTGAACCGGATTTATAATGGAAGTATTACTAATATGTCTTCTGTTCCGTTTTAGTCCTTCGGTCTTGTTTTTCTTTCCTTATTGTTCTTATCTCTAGTTACTACTTGTCTGTCAGGGACTTCCGATTGGTATTACCTCCCTCTGTGAGATTATTTTCCTGTGTATTTTATGCTTCTTGAAGGCCAAGACCAAAATTAGCAGGGTACTAATCAGAGAGTTGCTTTTTGCGGATGATGCTGCGATTACGACCCACTCTGAGGAAGAATTACAACATCTACTATCTGCATTCTCCAATGCTTGTTCTGAATTTGGTTTAACAATTAACAAAAAGAAGACACAGATTATGTCACAAGGTGCACATGGTGTACCATCAATCTTTATTGACGACGCCGAACTGGAGATAGTAGACCATTTTACATATCTAGGATCAGAGGTAAATAGCAAATTATCCCTCGATCAGGAAATCAACATCAGGATTGGCAAGGCAGCAACAACAATGAACATGTTAGCAAAAAGAGTCTGGGAGAACAGGAAGCTTACTGCCAAAACAAAAGTCCTCGTCTACCAAGCCTGTGTCCTTAGTACTCTTCTTTATGTCAGTGAAACCTGGCCAACTTACTCACGCCAAGAGGAAACGTTTAAACAGCTTTCATATGCGGTGTCTGCGAAGAATACTTGGTATTAAGTGGCAAGACAAAATCACAAATACTGAAGTATTGGAAAGATCAGGTTGTGTGACGGTGCATTCCATGCTCAGTCTTCGTAGACGTAGATGGATAGGACACGTTAGGAGGATGGATGATGGTAGAATACCAAAGGACATCTTTATTGGTGAATTACACACGGGTAGGAGATCTCAGGGTCGGCCTCTACTACGATACAAAGATGTGTATAAGCTGGACATGATTGATACAGGCATTGATAATGCACATTGGGAGCACGTCGCCGCTGAACGTGTTGCATGGAGGGACAACTATCAGAAATGGAATACAGACAAAGGAGAAAATGATTGCAGATAAAGCAAACACAGAGCGTGAGAGACGTAAGATGGTGCAAAATGGTGGAAATGACCATGTTTTCACATGCACCTACTGTGGGCAAACATTTGCAGCAAGAATTGGCCTTACCAGCCACACTCGCCACCAGCCATGGATCGTAGTTATTAAGCCTTTTTGAAGCACAATGTACCAAACTATCGTCTGTCAAGACGGAAAGGTGCCAATGTTATGCTTCTAGTTTGTAACAAATTCATTCTGGCTGGGTTTTTTAAATAGTACTTTGTTGTCTGGTTTGTTATCGCTAGTTTTCTTTTCGTTTTAATTTGGAAAGGTATCCCGAATAATCCGCTACGCAAGTTATACTTGTATTTTACAACCAGAAAGTCAACCGCAACGTACGTCGTAATACATATTGTATGTGCAGCTCTAATGGGATGGTAGATAGATAAATACCTGGTTATCTTGGCCATATGAATTAACAAATTTCGCAACCTTTCATTGGTAGAGTTGAGATTTATAGATCTGTTTATGTTTCACGGTCGTGGATCCAGGTGTACAATACATCTGGCTAACACACATATATACACAAGACCAAACCCGACGGTGATGGATACTTAAAATCGAGATCCAGTGTGGACAGTTGGAATGTTAATAATCTACCGACTTGTTGGTAATGGTCAAATGCAAGGTGGTAACTGATTGGTGCCCAGGGTCCATTTATAATATTGACCTATGTGTGTCACAGATATAGTGTGTATGATTCTGGCAGACATGCATTGTAGCTTTCGCCGGCGCTATAGAGTTCGTGCACTCATCTCCTAGTTCGTGGACACCTCCTAGTTTAACTTAATATGTAGGAAGTCAAAGCACTAAACAATAATTGCAAGAGTCATGACGATGGCTGTTCAGTTTAAATAATCCATCAGTAAACCTAGCAGTCCATCAAATAATTAATCAGCTAATATATCTAGTACCCAACTGGCAAATGAATCAATTACCACAACCCACTACTGGCAACGCCGGCTCCGTGGCCGAGGGGTTAGCAGCTTTCTCCGCTAACCCCGAATACTCTCGTCACGTGACGCGACGAGAATTAGCAGTGGTTCGAATCGCAAAACTGACTTATGAGAGTATGGAGCCGGTCGCTCAGAAAGTCGTGGCGTGCTGGTGAGCGTAATCTAGCCTAGGAATCAACATACAGCTGAAAGATGCTGATGTTGACCGCAATATCCTGAAACAGGATGGAAACGCGGGAGAAAAAAAAACTACTGACAACGCTGATCGTATTCCGGTACGAACCTAGGGTCTTGTCCACATCGGATTGGAAGCACTATACTCGAATTTGGCTCTCTTTTGAGTCGTCAGTAATGCATATCCCCGACCGGATCCGGATCGAGCTCCAGATTACTGACGTGTGAGGCGGGTGTGTAACAATGGTTGACGTTGTGATATTCTAGTATGATAATTTGGTCGCGTCTAGCCTAGGCCGTGTGGTCAAGTGGTAACAGACCCGCCTCATACGCCAACGAAGCGGAGTTCGATCCCGGGTCCTGTCGGGGATATGCACTACTGACTAGCTCAAACGAGAGCTAAACTCGAGTCCAATGCTTTCAATCCGATGTGAACAAGGCCCAAGGTTAGTACCGGAATACGATCAGCGTTGCCAGTAGTGCGTTGTGCTCAATCTTCAAACTTCAAATCCTGAAACAACCAAATAAAAATGGCTAAATCAATAAACTAATGAATCAGTAAACCAGTCACTTAGCTAATTAACCAATCCAGCAACCAATCAATTAATCTGTAATTCAAGCAATCAATCAAATGATGAATCGGTCAATGAATCAAACAACATTGATGTGGGTTATTTATATAATCAAATAATACAATTAAAAGATCTAGTAACCAACTGACAAATCAATCAGTTATTATATCAGTAAACTAATTAATCAGATAACCAGTCAATTAACGAATCAATCTATCCGATAATCAATGAAGTAATATGTCATTAAAGCAATCAATCAAATGATGAATTGGTCAATGCATCAAACATTGATGTCACTTATTTAAGCCTGTTATTACTGGATCTGTCTCTGCAACTTTCTTTGCCCTGGCATCCACAGTCCCGCCAGAGATCAGTCTACCCAATAAGAGAATCGGCCAGGACTTGGGCAAGGAAACCATCCTTGAATGCATCATAACCGCCAATCCACAAGCATTGGGCTACTGGAAAAAGAACGGAGAAGAAATGAAAACAGTGGTAAGTAATAGATACCATGTCATGTCATATCATGTCATATTAATAATACTGAAGCGCATGTCAATTATAATTAGAAATATACAACATGCAACAAATGAAAGTGATGGATAGCGTAGAACATAAAAGTCCGCTTATTGAAAAGCTGCGCTTGACTGCTGTTTCTGCGAGGATGCGAATTAACTGAGGAAGTGAATGTTTGTGGTTTCTGCGAAGAGGGTTGAGAGTATCATGGGCATAGAAGAAAACACCCGAAGAAGTATTAAGATCTGCGGGTATTCATCATCATCGAGTGCCTACCCCGCTGGCGTAGGCATTCATATCTCTCCACAGATCTCGGTCTTTTATGTTCTGGATCAATCTGTGCTGATGATATTCCTCCATGCCACCGTCTTAGTCCATCCATCATTTCTCGTTGCCTGCCCCATCATTTTTGTCATTGATCTTTCCAGTCGTCACGATGTTCTCCAATGCCTCTCTTCTCATCACATGACCAAAGAATGTTTGTCTCATTCTTATTGTTCCAAGTGTTATAAGTTTGAAGAACAATTATTAAAACTCGCCATAACCTAAGAACAAGACAAACTGAAGTTCTGCAAGACTCCAGCTACCTGATGATGTTCAACAAAAGCGTGGCCTAATGGAAAAGAGCGCTCAATTGTAAACATCCGATGAACTGATACCGAGGTAGCGGGTTCAATCACTACACCGGTCAGTTGGACTAAAGCGTTGACTTCTCGTGCATGACTTGGGGACGTAAATTACAGTATCTCTAAAGTCGAAGTAGGTTTGCCTTATGGCAAGGGACAATAGTAATAGGGCAAGCTAATCCACATGCAACAAAAAAAAAAATGTTCAATGCACCATAAGTAGTAGCACGTGTATTGGTTACGCTTGATTTCAAAGCGAGCGCAAAAAACAAAAAAATAAAAATAACATTTAGACATAAACAGAGAGATTAGCCTACTTGAGACAATAGTATGTGTGAGAGACATGGGTAGACAGACAACTGTGAATATAGAACACTCAAACACCTTGGTAACACATAATAATGTAGTCATCGCTAACGTCATCATTACATCAATGGCAGAGATTATTGGGCAGTCATGATAGCCGTGTCTGTCCCAGCGATGCACCTGAAAAAGAAGTGATAGAAGACACATATTTAACTACACAAGTTCTTCGTCTGTCCTACTATACGTGTATAAACTTTCTGCTTACGTTTCTACAAAGCATCTATTCTCTTTGCACGGTGCACTCAATTAATAAGATCAAAATTTCAGAGTTCACACATTTCCAGCCGAAATCACGCCATAAAATATCTCATCTCATCATGTTCCCCTCGACACCTTGCGCTGTCGAGATGATGTATAAACAGCGTGAGAGTGCCCGCTTATGGGCTTCATGTATCAATATTCCCATGGACTATGTTATTCCCTGCGTCCATCGTTTACGTGGTCGGCCTCTTCCTCAGCTTCCCTCTGGTCTGTACATCATTGCTTGTTGTGGTATACTGTTAGTTGGTAACCTACTTGCCATAAAATCATTTAATTATATACGTTTAATTTACAAAAGGGAAGCATTTTTTCTTTATACATATACCGTATGTATCTGATTGCTTGCCTTTACTATTTTCCCATATATTTTACCAGTTATCAATAAGTTTTCGAGTTAATCTCTCTCCATAAGGCGTCCAAAAAAAGATTATCTATTTAATCAATTTACGGTTTTCACGTGTTTCTTGTAATACTGTCTCATTCTGATTTATACCCGTCCATGGTATTCTTTACATTATCCTCACAAACCACATTTCCACTGCCATATATGTTTCTCAGCTTCTTTGCTTTAATGTCCATGAACATTAGAAAACCAAGCCATAAACAGAATATTTATGACAGCTGTAATTCCAGTATATACATATAGATCCTAATTGGTGATTCGGAGTTTGTGAACTGTGCTGAGATTCTCCTTGTTTGATTTATGATAGGAGACCTGTGCATTTCAAGAGTTATGCGTGTGCAATATCAGTGAACCTTTAGCAAAACAAAAACAAACCGAACAAACTCATCTTGCATTCAGTAAATTTCGCATGTAATCTAGCAATGAAACTAACCAATAGTTAAGGACTCTTTTTACATGACATAAGCCTAAAGAGCATATGGTCATCATCAGCATCTTCCACGTTTGCTGTCAAATAGCTGACGTCCAACAGCCCGATAGGTGGCGTTGGGTAGTGTCATACTGGGTGATTGTACAATGACTTTGTTGTCGTCAATCCATTTTTTTTTCTCGGGCGTCCTCTTGCTCCCGTATCAGATCCTCTTTGATGTAGCGCCAGTGGTTGTAGATGATGGTATTGCATTCTAACGAGATGGCTGAAACATTTGATGTGCTACTTTTCTATACGAGTGAGTGGCACAAGGTGTTGACCTACTGCCTATCTGATAATATATCTTATTCGTTCTCGAATAGTAAGGATATTTATTACCAGCCCCATATTTTTATCAACAAATCGTCGCTCGAGGCGTGACATGTTCAATATTATAACTGCAACCGTTACTGCTCAAGACATGTCCTGGTTAGCCTTTGATGCTGGGTCAGCCTGAAAATCCAGGTCAGTTTAAAATATCCGCCTTGATCCGACTTCGACCCCATAGCCACATGGCAAGCATGCAGGAGTGGATTTGATAATAATGCAGTTTAAAATTTGGTACTGTAAAAAAAAGACAGTTTAAACAAAACCATACTATACTTGACCCACGAATTCATATTGTCTTTATAGATTATTTATCATTTAATTTTAAAATAATGAAATGAAATTTAATATTGGAACAAGTTAGTTGCCTATCCTTTACAGGACGTCGCAGTTAACCCCAGAATTTTTGGCTGTTATTATTTCTTGGCTGGTTTACATTCAGTAGTTCGCCAATGCTTTCTGAACTACCGGCACTCATACCATTGCATGAAAACCAGCTAGTGGTGGTCTGCTTCCTAATCACGGCAGCTGTGTTTCGAATGTGGTATGCGGGATTACGAATTGCGTTCGTAAAATCCCTGCGCCACAGCGCAGGCTGTGATGAAGAAAGATGATATTATCTCATGTAGTTACGACTCATGAAGTGATGAAGAAAGAAAGATGATATTATCTCATGTAACCACGGCTCATGAAGTGATGAATAAAGACGGATGATATTATCTCATGTAGCCACGGATTATGCATTAATATTCAGAAATATGGTTTGTTACATCTTTTATAATAACAAACAATAATTATGTTCTAGCGGATATTTAATGAATGAATATATAACGATCTTGTTTATGTTCTAACTAGAGTGGTAAATACCGCATTGAGCCATACACAGAGGAAGATCATTCTATTACACTGAGCCTGAGGATCATGTTCATAGACAAGAATGACTACGGAACTTACACATGCGAGGCCTCCAACAAGCTAGGCAGAGACACTAATGCCATGACTTTGTTCGGTAAGCTCAAACGTCCAGAAATCGTTGTTTGTATGTTAAGTGTTAGGTCTTCACATATTTTATGTTATGACATAATGGAGTGGCGGTATCTAGTTTCCGTTCCTCCTCAGACAATTCAAAGAAAATGTACAAATTTATGAGGTAAACATTTCATGATACTTAGTCAATCCCAGAGCCTTGCTCGTAGAATTATTGAATTCTTGTCATTGCTGAGAATTGAGTTTGACTATTATCAAGGGCACCAACCGCGGAATCTATTTAAAGGAGGTTTAAAGAGTCTTAACAAGTCGACTTCATAGCACCGGGTTTATCCCTTTATATGGTTCGGTCTCTTTCCACAGGACGGCCTGCCGAAAGCGTCGCATAAAACATCTTCTCTGTAGCTCCAGAAAAAGTCCTATGAGTCTCCTAAACTATTTACAACTAATATGTAAGTAAAGTGCGCGAGGATCGGTAGCGGTTCTCACCGCGTTAGTGACTTATGGAGTATGTGAGCCGGCCGCGGAGAAAGCAATGGCAAACTACTGAGCGTAATCTTGCCAAGAAATCAACAATCAGCTGAAAGATGCTGATGTTGACAGCGATGTCCTGTAAAGGATATGCGAGGTAAGAAAAGGTCGATTTTCGACGCGTTGAGGCTTGTTAGGTTAATACTGCTTCTCACACATGTTTACAGATCAATCGGTCCCTTGTGGATGCTGTGGTAGCCTTTACTTCTGATCACAAATCCATGTACCTATTTTAAGCTGTTTCAACCCGGAAGCCCATGTTAATCTTTTCATATTTCCTAGTTTCTAAAAGGATTTGAACATATGACCACCAGGTCGGTATTAGTCACTACAATATCCATCTCCCAGGGGTTCTGGGTTTTCCAAAGAAAATATTGAAAACTGTATGGTCTTTTTATAGTCCATGTCGTGGTGCGTTGGTGATCATATCTGTCCACAGCCTTCTGTCTCCTGTTGTGTCAGTCATTGTTATACCAATGTTCCAATATGCTATGTCAAACTGTTCATCATCTCCTTTCTCTCTCTCTCTCTCTCTCTCTCTCTCTCTCTCTCTCTCTCTCTCTCTGTGTGTGTGTGTGTGTGTGTCTGTCTCTCTCTTTCTCTCTCGCTCTCTTCTTCACTCTCTTTCTTCCTCTCTGTCTCTCATTACCTCAGTATCTTGCTTTCTTGCTCTCCCTCTCCCCCCTCTCTCATTCTCTCTCCCTCTCTCTTCCCCTACCCCTGTCTTTGATACTATAGTGAAACTATATAACATCTGTTCCAGAATATTCAGTGTATCGCCACCCTCACATTGAGACGACCACAGCAACCCCGACCACCAGCGCCACCACTAGATCAGAGCCCACTTCAGCATTCCTGCCCCTACTGTCCCACAACCAGCAGCAACTTTACCAAAGTTTCCACCCGACTTCAGGTCCCGAATATGTTGAGGAGGGACATGTGATGCGTGACTCCAGGAGACCAAACACCATGTCCGTGGTCGACCAGATTCGTCCTAGGGGTAGGTTCAAGTGTTCTCAGTTTATAAGTTGTCTTCTTGTATGTATAGTAACTGTTAGTTTGCATTTTTACTTTCTTACTATGCATAGAAACTGTCAATTGTTTATATTTACTCTATTACTGTATATAGAAACTGTCAGTATGGGATAAATCCCGGGGCAATAAAGTCGATCCTCTCGACTTTTAATGCAGTAATGTGTGGCTGATGGTTTTCTAGTGACTGTCACTTCTATCGACGATGAACTGTATTTTCAGTGGAAGTATTTTGTGTTGGCATTCTGACAGCGGAATTATGCACAGTGCACCTGTGCGGCTTGTTGGCTGCCGAGACTCCTGTCTGTTCCACTTTTCACATTGGGCAGTGAGGAGCATTTCGTGTGATATTCACTGGCACAGGAACGGAGCATAATGGGGACAACCCGTTGCCGTGAAATTGGAACCGTGACTAACTAACTAACCAACTGTCAGTTGTTTATATTTACTCTATTACTATGTATAAAAACTGTCAGTTGTGAAATTTACTTACTTACTGTATGTATAAACTTCAGTTAGTGTATTTACTTCTTGTACGTATAGAAACTGTCACATGATATATTAACTTCACTGAAATAAATGGAGGAAGACAATAGGAGAAAGTAGGAGGCTACGGCGACGATGAGGACAAAGAGGTCGACGAGGACAACGAAGAAGAAGAAGAAGAAGAAGAAGAAGAAGAAGAAGAAGAAGAAGAAGAAGAAGAAGAAGAAGAAGAAGAAGAAGAAGAAGAAGAAGAAGAAGAATGAGAAGGAGGAGGAGGATAAGGAATGGGGAGGAGGGGGATGGGGAGGAGAAGGGCAAGAAGAGGAGGAGGGGAACTGAAGGGAAAGAAGAGGAAGAAGAGGAAAAGGAAGAAGGAACAAGAGGAAAAACAAAGAAGGAAGAAGAGAAAGAGGGAAGAAGAAGGAAGTTGGAGGAAGAAGGAAAATGGAGGAAGAAGGAAGAAGGAGGAAGAAGAGGAAGAAGGAAGAGGAAAAATGAAGAAAGACGAGTAAGAAGGAAGATAGATAAGGAGGATGAGGAAGAAGGAGGAAGAAGAAGGAAGAGGAAGAAAGAGGCAGAAGAAGGAAGAAGTAATAAGGAGGAAGAAGGAGGAAGGATGAAGAAGAGGAAGAAGGAAAAACAGTAAGAAGGAGGATGAGGAATAATTAGGAAGAAGGAGGAAGAGGAAGAAGGAGGAAGAGGAAAAAGGAGGAAGAGGAAAAAGGAGGAAGAAGAAGGAAGAGGAAGAAGGAGTAAGGAGGAAGATGAAGAAAGAAGGAGAAAGAAGGAAGAAGAAGGAAGAAGAAGGAAGGAGAAGGAAGAAGAGGAAGAAGGATGAAGAGGAAGGAGGAAGAGGAAGAGGATGAAGAGGAAGAGGAAGATGAGAAAGAGGAAGATGAGAAGAGGAAGAAGAAGACGAGGAAAAGAAGAAGAGGAAGAGAACGAGGAAGAAGATGAGTGGAAGAAGAGACGAAGATGAAGAAGATGAAGTGAAAGAAGAAGAAGAAGAAGAAGAAGAAGAAGAAGAAGAAGAAGAAGAAGAAGAAGAAGAAGAAGAAGAAGAAGAAGAAGAAGAAGAAGAAGAAGGAAAAAAAGAGGAAGAAGAAGAAGAAAACGAGGAAGAAGAAGAAGAAGAAGAGGAAGAAAAAAACTACTGTTAATTGATACCCTGACTATCCCTATTTGACGTCACTTTTTATACATTGAATCTTTGTATGTATAGAAAACTTGTAATTGGTATATTGGCTTCATGCATATATTGAAAACTGTCTGTGAAGATTGCAAATTAAACAAGTCGTTACAGTTATGGAGCCGCAAGAACAGCTAGTAAATACAAAGAATATATGTGTAATTGTGTGTGTGTGTGTGTGCTCGCGCGCGCGCGTGCGTGCGTGCGTGCTAAGGAAAGATGGGCATTCGTGGCCACTACAGGCATCCTTTAATAAATGCATTCGTTACAGCTAACAGTACTGTTGATGAATAACAAAACACTGTTTTATATACTTTTGCCATTTCTATTACAGTTGCAGCGTCCTCAAAATCCAGCTGCGCGCCGTCACTGTCATGTCATGTCTACGGGCTTTGCGTTTTGATCATATCTGCCGGTTCGATCAAAGCACGCATGTCGACGGATACATTTTCCGAACTGGCTCTTTTATGACCTTTAGATTAGGTTACACGTTTGTAAGCTTACCTGGACAATACACTGGACAAAACTAATTGCCAATGACTGAGAAGAGTATTAATGTCCTTGAAAAAGTAAACATCGCTACATGGATATGTCTTTAATATGTATTTTTCACTGTGTATTAAATTCACCTGAATTATAATTGAATAAACTGCAATTTACCAGGGCTATCAGTACTTTAGCCGAGCTGGCTAACGAAGTGGATAGCGGACTCCGCTGGTAATGTCCTGAGCACATTCGGACGCCGGTTGGACACCTGGGCTGGTAGCTTGTCACAGTGAGGGAATGTATGACCGCCTCTTCCTCTTTGCTCTAAGCCTACAACATTTGATTTTTGTTGTTGTTCGCATATCCTTTTAGAGGACATCGCTGTCAACACCAGCATCTTTCAGCTGATTGTTGATTTATTGGCAAGATTACGCTCAGTAGTTTGCCATTGCTTTCTGAGCGACCGGCTCACATACACCGTAAGTCGCCAACGCGGCGAGAACCGCTACCGATTCTCCTCACGTGAATATACGGGATTACGGAGAAAGTCGCTAACCCCTAGGCCAGGGAGCCCGGCCACAACATGTGATGGTAATGTCATATCACAGACCCATATCAGGAAACTACTATAGGAAACAGTTTTTACCTGCACAATAAAACTGTTTGCTGTTAACAGGGAGGGTTGTAAATATGTGTAAAGATTTGATGTTAATATTTAACCACACACACACACACATAACCTAATAAAATGTCTTGTTTCAAAGACAGTCTAAACAGAGGAAGATATAGTATAGACAGACACGAGTTTGCACAATAATGTATTCACGTTATGTAGCAAAACTAGAGCAGTCTTGAGACACATGAGGATTACAGTTTTCTGAGTTACTGATATAATAGAGTTTTGTTCACTGTGATAGTTATGATAATTTGAAACACACACACACACACACACACACACATACACATACACACACACACGCACGCACGCACGCACACACATACACACACATCGGTATTAACACACACGAACATATCAACATTACCACACACACACATACAAACACACAAACACACACATGCACAAACATATATATATATGACAAGGGTATGCAGCAGAGCAGTGGGTAGCACGCGTGACTGCCGGCCCAGTGGTCATGATTTCGAACTCCCCTAGAGGCGGGAAAACATGAACCCGGGTTCCTAGATCGGCTCAGCCTCTAGTGGTTGCCAGGAATTTTTGTGGTAAGACGATGCGTATTTAAAGGAGTACAACAACTGTAATTGATGAAGCATGGTTGAACGGCTGGACTTCTGGAGAAACCACGAGGGAGCTGTACACATATTTACTCATTCGGGAGAAACCAGGAGGGACGTGTAGACATATTTGCTCATTCAGGAGAATCCAAGAGGGAGGTATATAAATATATGCTCATTCGGGACAATATACATCATCTGACAGAAGTATTAGAATACGATTTGATGACTACGATCACAACATACTAACTTATATTGACATGAACATGAACATACTCCCAACTCAGTTCACCCGTAGTGATTACTTTGTACATATCTTTACCATACTGTACAACGTCATCTCTTTGAGTGCCCAGTTCTTGCAGATGTCACGATATCTTCACCTCCACGAAAGTCAGATAAGCGAAACAATAGTTGATGATGATCATCAAGTGGCATACTGATGAGAGATGGAGAAAGTGGTTCTCCATCTCATATGATCACTACAGCCTCGAATTAGGTCTGTGTTGTTGCCTCAGATATGCTATGTGATCGAATGTCTTCCCTTTAAGTGTTGTCGAATTATAATTTACTGGAGACGCACAACAATGGTTTCCCACTTGCATTCAACCGGCTTGCCTGCTGTTTATCTCCGCTGGCCTTTGTCTAAAACGACGAACACTGCGAGGCAACAGAGGCGAGAGATAACAAGTCAATGGCGGATAAGAGGTGAAATTAATAAAGACAAGAACATAATATTACAACCTTGAACACATCAAATTTCTTGACATGCACCTGAACAGATTGCCAGTACAACTGACTCTGGAGTTGCCTGCTTTCTATATACGACACTGACGAGGTTCACCATTCCAAATGACCGGTTGAATCTGCTATCTCGGCATTAGCACACCGGTTGTTTAAGAACTGGCGCTCTGATCCATTCGGCCTTGCTGATCCCCACATTCTGTATTAATGTGTTCATATTATGTTTGTGATTGCGGGAATATACTTCCCGCATGTATTTTTGATGTTTATATGTTAAGTACAATCCTCTTATGTGATTTGTTTTCGTATCATTAAACAAAAATCGTTCATTCATATATTCATTCATTTCAACTGTCTTTCATGAAATATTATTTCCAAGAAATCATAATGAAATACTATTTCCAAGAAATCATAATGAAATCATTTTTACGTTTAATATAAATATCGAATCCTTACGGTACACTTCCAAACTGTGTAGATACTTGATTATTATTATTGCCATCGTATTATTATAATCGTCATTATTGTCATCTCTTGATGTTTATCGTCAGTGTATCCCAAGTGTTGCTGTATATCCTAGATACAACATGGAAGAAGCTGAGTTAGAGCAGTGGCTAGCAGGCTCGTCCACCCCCACATTGGTCATATGTTCACAATCCAGACGAAATAAACACAAAAGTGGGGGGGGGGGAGGATTAAAAACATGGACTTGGGCTTCTATCTCGAACCAGTCTGAAATGGATAACAGGAAATGTTTGAGACGTAAAGCGGCCGGCATGATATACCATACTCGCCTCATGGCGTGGAGGCGGCTCTTTATTTATTGTATGTGCATGCTGATATATAAACTTGTTACCACAAAGAGCATCCACTGAAGCAGTAGGACACACAGAATTTCTGTTTATGCGGTCACTAACGCCTTCTTCACTCATGACAGCATATACTACAGTACTATAGTGTGTAACTATAAATCATGGTTGGCTGGTTGGTTGTGTGATTGACTGTTTGTTAGTTCTAACTCGAAATTCCGGTACATTGGTGTTATGATCACCTGAGTCCAGAAAATATTTAGCATCTATCGGAGAGATTTGCAATAGATAATTTTTTTCTCTATCCTGTACCAAAGCACTGCAGAGTTCTTCTTGCCCTCTTCAAACTCAGAAACCAGTGGAATATGAAGAGACCAGAAACTTCAAATCTGCAGACAGGCATAATGGGATGTAACTATGTCTTTATTTAGCACAGGAGACCCGAAGTAGCTCAGATCAGGTCTACGCAGATGATTTTACTTCTACGGATTTTAGGTATGTCATTGTCAGTAGACTACAACCCAATGCCTAGATGTAAACAAAATTATAAGCATGCAACTATTGGTGGATGTAAAACAAACACCAGCATACGTAACCAACGACGCATAAATACTAAAACATCATCAAAGTTTAACAATTGAAACATTTTTTTGTGTGTGGAACAGAAGGGACACATGCAGTACGCATGGGTAAGCAACATGAAGAACAGCTGTCTGAAATACTAATCAACTACGGACATTCAGTAACTGGTGACAGCGGGAATATTACACACATCATATACAGAATCACTAATACCGAGTTTATGCAGATAACTGCAGACATGCAGTAACTGGTGACAGCGAGAATATTACACACATCATATACAGAATCACTAATACCGAGTTTATGCAGATAACTGCAGACATGCAGTAACTGGTGACAGGGGGAATATTACACACATCATATACATAATCACTAATACCGAGTTTATGCAGATAACTGCAGACATGCAGTAACTGGTGACAGCGGGAATATTACACACATCATATACAGAATCACTAATACCCAGTTTATGCAGATAACTGCAGACATTTCGGCGAATCCAGAAATGGGGAAAAGACACTGGCACTGGATAGAACATTTATTTAAATAAACCTGTTAACAGTATAAAATGAAAGTTCTTTCTCTGGAATCCAGTTAGCAACGGTAGGGAATGACTGGCTAATTATTCCACTATGCACTCCGACGTACAAAATGACATGGTGCTAATATTGCGCATACAACGTCGCCGTTTTGAGAAAGAGAGGAGATACCAGAATTAACTCCTTACGGAGACAACGAGCGGATGGCTGCTGCATCACGATGGGAATGCCCAAAGCTCAGTAACGTCGTTAAAATAACATAACACAACGTCACATGCACACAGAAGACATATGCTGCGAGGCTTTTTATTTTTTAAAGTCAATTTTTTTTATGTAGTTAAAATATGCAGAAATCTACAGCTTGTTTTACAAGTATGGGAAAGCGTATTTAGCGTTCTTTTAAACGGCAGTAAGGATGTATATCCTACACACGGCATATTAATTAGCACACAGTAATATTGTTTATTGAACTGCTTTAGAGAAGTGGAGTATCGCTATCGGGACAGACTTGTAAGCTATCCATCCCTCTCGGCAGATATGGAAATGCATGGATGTTAACTACACCTTTCGACTCTAGTTAGACACATCTTATACATTACTCCAATCGACATGCAGCACTAGCTCCACTATATATATATATAAACACACACACAGATAAAAAGGGGGAAAGAGAGAGAAAGCGAGAGAGAGAGAGAGAGAGAGAGAGAGAGAGAGAGAGAGAGAGAGAGAGAGAGAGAGAGAGAGAGAGAGCAAACGAACGAACTTTAGTTCCAAGTTGTTAAGAACTGGGTTCGTAGGCCAGTCTAACATTCTGCCCTTCTAATCTCTCTGTTCTCATACATTATTTGATTCATACATCACTAATGAAGCTAATCTTAACAATATACATGTATGCTTTTTAAACACACGGAAAATGTGCAATAAACAATAATACATGACTCACTAAACCTAACGTTTGACAAGGCAATTATAATTAGCTAAAATAGATGTAACGTTTCACAATTAGGTAAATCTTTACTACACTAATTATTATTATTATTATTATTATTATTATTATTATTATTATTATTAATAAGGTGTATAGTATGTACTGAAATTGTGTTCAAATAGGTTACAATTGTACGTATCGGGAGGGACCAGTGGCCATCTTTGATTTGTTGTAGATGTGCTTTGTATAAGTCTATCACGGGCTTCCGGACATGTAATACGTTTAATAGATTGCTATGTAGCAAATAAGATAGCTAATACATAATATATGCCTTTGAGACTCACAAATCCACAGCTGTCATACGCTCAGTTATCACTAACAATTGTAAGATATGCACAAAGCTCTAAACACCTTTATCGTTACTCTCTTTCTCTTAATCACAACAATGATATTTCAAACACTGAATCACTTTTAAATTTCTAAGTAGTATTGGCAGCCTATAACACCTTCTGAATTATACATCACTCTCATTATCATATATGAGTGCTCATCAATGTATGTTCCATATATGACATGAACGATATACCGGCATTTTTAATTACAAAAAGGCTGCCTGATTTTCGAGAAAACAAGATTCTTTGAATACACCATAGCCTATATATTATGATTATTGTACATGTTCTTTGTAAAATAAACATTACTATTCATTGGATGTTTTACATATGTCTTGAGTTTTACTGTTTCTATAAAATATGTCGTTTTCCAAAGCACATAAAGGGGACATATAAACAAAATATATAGAAAAGAAAACTTTCCCTTATGTGAGAAGACCAGACAGTAGAGGCACGAAGAGACACAGACACGTGCATTAAACTTAATTAGGTTGGCAGTAACAATGTATATGCAATATCAGCGTTATCAAACCGTAAGATAACTGACAGCAATGAAAGGTCAAATGTGTACAGATGAGTAAACTTAATAAGAAATACCGACTTCGTCTATAAATATATTGGCAATACGCTGAACATCTGATGAACAAACGAACGAAAGGAAAAGCAAACTTTATTTTTAAAGGGTTAAGAATTGGGCACGCAGGCCCGTCTAACATTCTGTTCCTCTGTCACTCTCCACCATACATATTTTTATCCACATATCACTTATGAGGCTAACCGAGAACAACAATATAGAAATATTCATTATAAAGACATGGATGATATGCAAAAATCTATAATACATGACTCACTATTATTAATTATTAATGTTGCAATTGTTATGAGCTATGGGGAACATACTGTACTACCAATAGGGGACAGGCTTTTATTCTAATGTGTTATTATTATTATTATTATTATTATTATTATTATTATTATTATTATTATTATTATTATTATTATTATTATTATTATTATTTTGAGAAAGGATCGGGGTTCAGTTTTGACTCAAATCTCACTTGGCATCGCTGGGGTAAACTTGGACATAGACATCAGTCAATCCAGTGCACAGTTCATTGACAACAGTATTTCTGCGTGAAAAGTGTTGTATTCTTCTACATGGTGTCGACAGGAAAGAGCGACACTTAAAGACAGCTTATTTGTAAGTTATAAAAAAAAAAAAAAACCACACACACGCACCCAAGCACGCACGCACGCACGCACGCACGCACGCACACACACACACACACACACACACACACACACAAACGCACACGCACACGCACATAAAAGAATGGGCTCTACCAAATCAATATTGACAAGTCAGAAAGTACAATGTCGGCATTTCTTTTCTGATATGATATTACCATCTTTCATTTGTTGTCCACACTAATTTAGATTATTGCTGGCTCATATCTCCCACATCTATCACTATCAAGCTCTAAAACCATTGGATCCCATTCGGCGATGAGAAGTCTTCATCTTGAGTGATGAACAAACATGTAAACAGTGCGACAGAGAGTGACCATCGGATCTAGCCAACAATCAGTTCTCAGAGGAAAGACCAGACAGACGCATAATCAGATTGCAACTGTGAGACCTGGACACTTACTAAAGAAGCTGAAAAACGCATAAATGCCTTTGAGTATAAATGTTATAGACGGGTTCTAAGAATATCTTGGATAAAGAAAAGAACAAATGCATCCATACTTGTACTTCAAGAGCTGCATATTGAAGAGGGTTGGCTAATAAAGACGATAAAACAAAGAAAACTGAAATATTGTAGTCACTTGAAACGTCATGAGAGTTTGGGGAGAACAATAATGGAGGGGTATGTGCCCGAGAAGAGAGGAAGAGGAAAGCCTAAGAGAAGATGGGTGCAGGATGTGGCGGATGATCTACAGATGGGTGCATCACACTCGGGACATCTTGCTTGTGATCGAGAGGTTTTCCGGAAGGTTGTTATGGGAGCTAGGTTCTGCAAAGGACATGCTGCTGAATGAATGAATGAACTGTATTAGTATTGGGACTCTTTGCTGGTTGTTGAAGATGAGGACGGAGCACATATGGGAATGTTCTGAAGGCTGTGATATCGGCTCTTGACTCAACTTAGCTCTACTCAACACAACTCAACTCAACTAACTAATATAAACAGTGAAACAGGCGAACCACCTAGCCAAAGAATACATAACTAGAACTCGAATAATATTCTAACACACAGACTCAAATAATGTAACAATAATTAGAGTGATGGGTAGCAAAAGTAGAAATTAAAAACTGAGATGTAACAGGCGGATTTAAGAAAGAACATAACAAAATAAGGAATTTGAACTGAACTATTTAGAGAATAAGCATACATTATATGAGCATTTTGTAAGTGTTTTAAGTGGTGCAACAAAGAAAAAATGGGTAATAATAATAAGAAGAAAATGAAGAAAAGATAGTATTGAAAAAGAATTATTTTAAAAATATTAAAACACTAAACTAAAAACTAAAGTAGACGAAAGTTTCGAACTTGAGGTCATAACCCGAAACTGCCTGCCAGCTTTCTCAAGGTAAATTCATCACATGCTCCCATGGTCTCACTTTACCTTGGTTGGGGTGGAGGCTGGGATAAACGGGTACTTCATCTTGCCCAAAGATGCCCAGTACTCTACAAGACGAAAGGTGTGCTTTACCTCTCATTCGATAGGGTGCCTCGCCACTCCTTGCTGGAACCACACTTAAAATCCAGTCTTAAACATCATTGAATAGGCTGTTGGATCACGCGTGATGTGTACCTAGTATTATTTCAATCTTCAAATTATCTCTACCTTGCTGGTTAGCTGGAAGACGTCAGGAAGACATAACTCTTACACCGGAAGCATAGACTTTCAGTTGGTCTGGACTTTGAAATAAACTTAAATCTAACCGATGAGGCTGCTGTGGGGACCTATCTCACCCCTAGTTCTGAAGTAGGGAGCCGTCGTAGCGTAGTGGCTAGACGTTCGCCTGCTGATATGTTGGTCATGAGTTCGATTCTCATCGAGTCGGGTTTGAATTTTAAAGACTGACTGGGGCACCAAGTCGAAGTAGCCTAAAATGAGCACTAGGAAATGTCTTGGAAAGTAAAAACAGCCGACTTGATACTGACCACAGAACGACCGTTGGTTTATAAACATATTGGATCTAGCTGCATATGCCATTGTGCGGCATGGAGTGTAAATGAGCCCTTTGCTTATTAGTGCCGAAGTACCATCTCCAGGGCTCTCTTCCCGCTCCAAGAATGTAAAGGGGGTGTGCAAAATGGTGTTTAGCCCATACAGTGGCGTGCAGAGGTTCTTTGATGCCCTGAGCCAACCCCTTGATTGGATGCCCCTAAATATTTCTTTACCTCATTCATTCTTCCTCTCCTCCAACCGCACTGTGCTGCCCCCTCTCCCTATCTGGATGCCCCTCTCCCGGCTGGATACCCGAGGGCCGTCACACCCCACCCCTGCACCCCCCTCTGCACACCACTGAGCCCATATCTGCGGAGACGAGCGGTGACTCCTGGAACGTCAGCGCGACAGGGAGCGCAGTCCATGGACATATAAATTGTAGTCTACAACTGTATCACTTGTACGTCTCTCCCCCTCCCACTTCCCACCCAGTATTCTCCTTTCAATGCAATCCGTAGGCTTATTGCGTTATTGACCTTTTGCCCCTTGACCCCCCGGTTTTCCATCATAGCCACATTTACGGTCTAGCCGCATTGTTATAATCATACATGCGGTATATATGTCAGCTGGCAGAATTATAAGAGCGCTTGGTCCTAAACATCTTGTGTGCCCTATCGCTGTATCAGGGAAAGCACATAGGCAAGAAGTGACTTTAAATATTGAAGAGCGGCTGTCATTGCAGCACTCACAAGGACAAGGTCGAATCACGATCGGGACTTTCATTGGCTAAGACTTTCGTGCGTGTGAGTGTGTGTGTATGTGTGAGTGTGCATGCGTGCGTGCGTTCATGTGTGCGTGTGTGTGTTTGTGCGCGCGCGCGTACGTGTGTGTGTTACAGAGAGAGAGACAGAGAGAGAGAGAGAGACAGAGAGAGAGACAGAGAGAGAGAGAACGCTCCATATATAATTTTTTTTTTAAATTCGCATATCCTTTACAGGACATCGCTGTCAACAGCAGCATCTTTCAGTTGTCTGTTGATTTCTTGGCAAGATTACGCTCAGTAGTTTGCCATTGCTTTCTGAGCGGCCGGCTCAGTTATCCCGCAAGTCACCAGCGGGGGTAGAACCGCTCCCAGCTCTCGCCCGCTACGAGACTCTGCGTGATAAACGGGATTACGGAGAGAAAGTGTTGTAACCTCCTCGGCCAGAGAGACCGGCATATATAATATGGTAAGTGAAAAAGACAAAAAAGATTACAAACTTAAAGAAAACTATACCTTGATGACATATAATAAACCAACTGTTATCTATTGCAATATCGACCGCAAGGTAGAAGTCAACAGTACATTCGACTATCTTGAAGAGGTTTTCTTACGTTTGATTTGATGAGTACACAATATTCGATTCGCACACAGTCAAAACAAGCACTGACTGACCATCACGATTGGCTCACTCCCACACTATACTTTCATTCATTATATCAGGTGTCCACAGGCCGGAAGTTGGAGATTGTTTTCTGATCCTTGAACAGCTAACTTCTTGTCATTCATGGCGTCAGACCATGACAGGGATTCTCAAAGTATATACTTATCGGGGCCGAATCGTGGAATGAACTGTAATCAATGACTAATATGTTTATTTATCTTAATAATCAACATTCAACCTGGAGCCACGGAGATAAAGGTGATTAGTGTTCTTGCTTCCCAAGATAGTTGGCCGGGTTCAACCTCTACAGGTGCAGGGCGATTTCTGTTTGATCATTCAATCAATCATGTGCCATGCCGGAAAGCGTGGGCGGTCATGACTCGCCATTTCACTCGATCACCAGCGTCGTGGATCAGCTCAGAGTTCCTGTCTCGTCCATGCCATGTGGCCAAGCCATCCAGGTATTTTCCTCTCGGTCTTCCTCTTGGTCTGTTCCCTTCGATCTTGCCAGTTGTCACTAAGTTCTCCAATCTATTTCTTCTCATAACATGTCCAAAAAATTTTGACTGTCTACGTCTAATTTCTCTAATCAGTTTACGATTTTCATTTGTCTCCTGTAGTACTTGGTCATTGGTTTTTTCTAACTGTCCATGGTATTCTTTGCATTTTCCTCAGAAACCACATTTCCACAGCCATCAGATGTTTTTCAGCTTGACTGCTCATTGTCCAAGCCTCACATCCATATAAGAGTACGGGCTCTATGTATCCCCTCAACACTCTTTTTCTCGTTTCAATTGACATCTTTTATTGGTCAGTATGTTTTTCATCTTGCTAAAGGCTACTTCCTCTAAAAGTACTGGAGAGTTTTGGTCAGAGACCATAACTTTATGAAGGGAAAATCCCAACTGCACCTCCACGCGGTAGAGGATGGAAACACACTACGGTGTGGCTAACACAGCTCTGGGGACCGAGTATCCACCGGAATAAGTGGACAACTCTGCAGCTGAGCAGAGCAGGGCACTCACTTGTCCTTGCAGTCGGAAATGGCTGTCAAAAGCAGAGGTAAAAAGACCACCATGTGAATGTGGAAGGCAAGGGGAAACCACCACATTATCTTCCCAAGACTTCATGGCAAAACATAAATCAAAGTTAGTGAAGGACGTTAATGGCTGTCTTAGGGCATCCTCGTCCGGTAGGGACAGTCATGAGCCACAGGTGACACCAGACCGTCATCCAGCTACTGATGGCAAAATCTTAACTAAAATAAATAAATTTAGAGTAGGAACATGGAATGTTAGGACATTAAATGAGCTAGGAAAGTTGACCAATGTTCTAAGAGAGATGGATAGCATGAAAATGAATATACTAGGCGTTAGTGAGATGAGATGGAAGGGATCGGGCAAAATTATAGCTGACAATCACACAATAATTTATTCTGGAGGGGAGACACATGAGAAAGGGGTAGGAATAATATTAGATGAAAAAACAGCCAAGTCAATTAATGGATACTGGTGTATTTCAGATAGAGTTATTATGGTAAAAATCAAAGGCAAACCAATAGACATAAATATTATACAAGTATATGCACCAACAGCAAGCAGTAGTGATGAAGAAATACAACACTTTTACGACGAAATAGAAATGGCGATGGCTCAAATTGGATCACAAGAAATAAAGATAATACTTGGTGATTTTAATGCAAAAGTAGGAAAGGGAAAAATGGAGGATGTAGTGGGGAATTATGGTTTAGGTACAAGAAATGAAAGAGGGGAAAAGCTAATAGAATGGGCAAATATCAATGATATGATAATTGGAAACACATGGTTTAAACACCATAAAAGACGACTGTACACATGGATAAGCCCTGATAAGAAAATACGCAACCAAATTGACTACATACTAATTAATAAAAGATTTAGAAATGCTTTAATTAATGTAAAGACAATGCCTGGTGCTGACTGTAATAGTGATCATGTACCACTATGTGGACAAATAAAAGTAAGATTAAAAAGAGGGAAAAAAATGGTTAAGAACATGAGACTTAATAAAGAGGTTCTAAAAATAGATAAAGAAATGCAAGAACAATACAGAGTGACTGTGAAAAATAGGTACAATGCAATAACTAAAATACAGAGTATAGATGAACAATGGGAAATGTTAAGGGACTCCATTCATCAAACTAGCAAAGAAGTATTACCAGAGAGAGGCAAAATAGCTAAGAAAAAATGGATGAATGAAGATATCTTAAACCTGATGGACAAAAGAAAACAGTATAAAAATGACAAACAAGAATACGCTAAGATAAATAAAGAAATAAAAGATAAATGTGGGAAGGCTAAAAAAAGTTGGTTAAACGAGCAATGCAAAAAAATTGAATTAAATTCCATTAAAGATACAAAAAATATGCACAGACAAATCAGTGAGCTTACAGGAAACAAAAATAAGAATAAATACAGGGTGTTTGAAATCAAAAACAGGAAAGATAATATTAGAGGAAGATGCTATAATGAAGAGGTGGAATGAGTATATAAGAGAATTATATGAAGGAGAAAGGGCAGAATTAACAGAAGATAGTAACTTAGAAGGTCCACCTATTCTGAAAGAAGAAGTCGCTGACGCTATGAAACGTATGAAGAAAGGAAAAACAGCTGGGCCAGATGAAATCACAATAGAAGAATTAGAAGTATTGGGAGAATTTGGAGTAGATATATTAACCAAAATGTTGAATGATATTTACAGCAGTGGATATTTACCCAGTGATATGCTGAAATCTGTATTTATAGCTATACTAAAAAGACCAGGAGCAATTGATTGTGAAGATTTTCGTACAATTAACCTTATAAACCATATCACTAAGCTTCTACTCAGAATCATAATGAGAAGAACCAAAAAGAAAATAAAAATGGAAATTAGTGAAGAACAGTATGGATTTGTGGAAGGAAAGGGCACAAACAATGCAATTTATACATTGCGGACACTAATAGAAAGGTCAATAGAGAAACAGAGGGACTTATATTTGTGCTTCATAGATTATACTAAGGCATTTGATAAAGTAAAACATGATGAACTGATTAAAATGTTGGAAGATATCAACACTGATGGAAAAGATTTAAGAATAATAAAGAATATTTACTGGAACCAAGTAGCAGCAATTAAAATGGGAAATAAAGAGGGTAGTTACGAACAGATAAAGCTAGGAGTACGACAAGGGTGTGTCTTGTCACCAGATCTTTTCTCCCTGTATAGCGAAGTAATAATGAGAGAGATCAAAGAGATGCCAGGAATACTAGTTGGAGGTTATAATATAAATAATATACGCTATGCAGATGACACAGTATTGGTGGCGGATAATTCAACAGACCTACAAAAATTATTAGACGTTGTAGTAACAGAGAGTGCAAGGAAAGGACTCTCCTTGAATATCAAGAAAACAGTAACAATGGTAATATCAAAGAAAATGGTGACACCAAAATGTGAC
>JACEFZ010024752.1:190000-213825 GCA_014155875.1 Cepaea nemoralis
CTGGCTTTTTGGTGTGCAGACTGGTGGTTCCTCGCCGTACAGGCAGACATTCTCCGACTTCGGAGAAATCAACGATCCTACTACGTTAGCCAGGACCCCGAAGGGACCTGTTGCCCAGGACGCTCGGCGAGGACGCGTCAATAGGTCTTGGCCAGTATAGAACCCAGCCCTGGTGCCTTGGAAACACCTTTGTGTCCCAATAATAAAAATAATAGTAATAATAATAATACCACTACCACTACTACTACTCACTGCTTTTTTTAAAATTATAAATATGTATCTTTCCACAAATCTTTCTCGTTTTCACAAGGTCTTTATCGTTTCATTATGTTAATTTAAAAAAATGAAGACTGTCTCTTTCTGATGATTGCATTAAGTTGTCTTTACGGTTTAGCCACCCTCAAATCTAACAGAAAATACGATTCAAGGAGGCTACGATTACTGGACAAACACAGCAGTCTTTACAATAGCATTGATCACTTACTGAAGACACAGCGACGTGACCGCATTATTATTTTTTTTTTAAATGTTGCATATCCCTTACAGGACGTTGCAGTCAACACAAGCATTTTTCAGCTGCTGTTGATGTACTAAGCAAGATTACGCTCAGTAGTTTCCCATTGCTTTCTCATCGACCGGCTCAATACCCCGTTGGTTAACGACACGGCGAGAACCGCTACCAATTCTCGCGCACATCACGTCACTCGCGAGAGTATACGAGATTACGGAGAAAGAAGCTAACTCCTTGGCCAGGGAGTTCAGTTGGTTTCCCGAACTTGAATTCTACTTCTTTATATGTTGTGATGCATTGGTGATCTTGTTGTTCACAATCTTCTGTCTGTTTTTCTGCGAATAGTTTCTGATACTGAGGTTCCTCCATGCCCAGATGTCAAACTGTTCAGCACTCTAAGTTTCCTCCATATTTGTAAATTGCTCATTGAAATTGTATCTGATTACTAACCACATCTTTAATTATTAACAGTTCCATTTCTTGTCACATTAGCATTTATTCTGTAGACACCAATAGTGGTGCATGTGCCGTAATGATAATTTACAAGTATTACTTGTATATAGGTCACTATCACTGAGTGCAAGAAAGAGAGTGCAGAAATGCTATATAGAACCAGTTTTGCTGTATGGCAGTGAATCTTGGAATGTAAATGGGCAAATTAAGAAGAAATTAGAAGCAACAGAGATATGGTTCCTGAGACGAATGTTGAGAATTCCTTGGACTGCCAGAGTAACTAACGACGACTGCCTGAAACAGGCTAACGAAACTAGAACAATATATACATCAATAAGAAAGAGACAAACAGCTTTCTTTGGTCATGTAATGAGAAGAGAGACATTGGTGAACATCATGACAACTGGAAAGATCGAGGGGAAGAGAGGCAGAGGCAGACCAAGAGAAATGATGCTGGATGGATTGAGACGGTGGCACGGAGGAATATCAGCAGCAGAGTTGATCCAGATAACCAAAGACCGAGATCTGTGGAGAGTCATGAACGCCTACGCCAGCTGGCAGGGCACTTGATGATGATGACTTGTATATACATAAACATTGTCTTGACAGTGGAAGATATCAACAACCAGTAAACACACAATCACAAGCTAACTGAACACTTTATCAGACTTATTCTTCTCCTTCTTCTGTCCTTTATCCACACTTGTGGTATAGACCGCCAACCAAACCAGGTCAAGAAGCATGCGAGGTCATTATTCGATACCTCACAATGTCAGATCTGGGGTCAGGTATGTCTTCTTGTCCCGGGAGTCTCCGTGGCGAAGTAGTTACGCCGCCTGCCTCGCGTTCCGAAGGTTGTGGGTTCGATTTCGGCCTAAATTGTTCAGTTCACGGATGCAATTTTCTTGCAGACTCTTGGGGGTCGTCGCTGAAGCTACGGAGTTCGCGCATTATGCGAAGCTTTCAGCAGAGAATGAGTCAGATGGAAAACGATCGCCTTGCCATTGCAAACCTTTTTCCTGATAATGCAATGTAGCCAAACCATTCCGATAATTATCTCTATCTTTTCTTTGATCTATTCCTAGTAATTGTGACGGTTGTCACTAAGCTTTCAAGTTTATTTCTCCTCATAATGTGCCCAAACATTACTGTCTACATCAAACTTCACTAATTGGTTTACCATTTTCTTATTTTTTTTTTTTTTTTTTAAATTTTTGAAGGAGTGTCTCATTTGTTTTTTCTCAGCCCAATATATTCTTTGCATTTTGTTTTTCAGAAACCACATTGTTACCAGTAGCTGTTTCTCAGCTTGACTTTATTAAAATTAGCCTTCGCAGGATTAGCATTATAATAATTAGTATTAATTATTTGGCTGGCGCTGAGGTTAGGGAATCGAGGGATCGAAAACAGCTACCAATGATTTGGATGGAATCTTTTAGAAAGAAATGGCAAACTACTTAACATACAAATGTAGTTGTAAGACACATACAGCCAACACATTATGGGTTTAATTGCGACGTCTTGTAAAGGACAAGCTTTTAATTAATTAGTCAGTAGAACACTTCTCATGCATTTATAATGCGTAAATGTTTGTTTTTGATGCGTTTGTTTCAGATTAACTTTTTCAGTGAATTATTGTTTTTAATTTTTTGTTTTATTTTTGCATTTGCTCGCTGTGAACTCAAGCGTAGTTCATGCACATGTTACTAATTCTAGAGCACTGGACTGATTATTGCGTGGTTATTAGCTTTCCCAATTACCAGTTTTTCTTGCCATCAGGCGAGCCCACTCCGACTTCTGTTGTACTTGTAAATCATGTCCCCAAATCAAGACTGAGAAATTAACATCCTAGTCCAAATGACTTGTGCAGGGGTTGAATCCGCTACATCGGTATACACGCGCCGGATGTTGAAGAACAAGTGCTCTTATCTATTCGGCAATCATGTATGGAAGAAGAGAGATAAGAACGACCGAACGTAATAAATTCTTAATCTCCAGAAAAGAGACTTCGCTTGTTCCTTCCTTTCCGGATCTGGGTTTGGTGGGAGAACATCATTTTTCTATTTTGTAAAACAATCCACACATTTCAGATTGTAATGCACACCACGTCTGTGCAAGATAGAGTCGGGCGTTGTACCTCTATGCCAGTAGTCCTCTAGTGTATCCTTTATCAAGTTTGCATTGCTGTTTATTTTGTCTTGTCCTCAGATATTTTCGTCATATATCTCAGCTCATCTCATCTCATCATGTTCCTCTTGTACCTTGCGGTGTCGAGGTGAAGTATAAACTTCGTGAGAGTGCCCGATTATGGGCTTCATATATCGATATTCCCATAGACGTTTACGTGGTCGGCCTCCTCCTCTGATTCCATCTGGTCTGTGCATCATTGCTTGTTGTGGTATGCTGTTGACTGGTAACCGACTTGCATGGCCAAACCATTTGACTTGCTGCTTTCTGATAAAATCTAGTGCTGCTTCAACCCCCACTTTAGTCCTGATTTCTTCATTTCTGATCTTATCTCTTCTTGATACGTTGAGTATTCTTCTCAGGAACCTCATTTCTGTTGTTGTGATTTTTCTTTTCTCTTTTTCTGTCATTGTCCAGGTTTGGCATATATATATTATATATATATATATATATATATATATATATATATATATATATATATATATATATATATATATATATCCACATGCATTAACACATACAAACAAGCACACGCTGTAACAAACATGACCATAGCTAGCACAACCAACATAACAGTTCTCCCACGGCACGACCGCGTGAACGTTTTCAAAAGTCAAGCATCTCTATAAAACCATGCCCAGAGAGCAACCGCGAGCCGCTGACTCATTTAGTATGCATCTTTATGACAAATACGATCTCAGATTCCCCCAGTTTGCAAGCACGTTTGTTAATTCACAGCTGGCAATATAACGCTGGACCCGGGCCCGTCGCACAGTGTAAACAAATTTAGCGTGAGAACCGTACACTTGTCGAGCGTGTCTAGCTGGCGCTATACAAGTAGCAAGTGTCTCTGGGACATTTGTGAACGTCTCGTTTCTGGTGTACATTCTTGAAGGATGTAAGGGATATTTAGGAAACCATGATAGCTAAGTATATCCCTGCAGGTTACTCACGCTCTACAAGACACAATCAATACCTATCGTGTACCACGCAAATTACCATACATTAATCTGTTACTTATTCCTTAAATTTCTTCTTGTTCATTTTCTTCTTCTTCTTCTTGCTCTTTTTCTTCTCCATCATCATCATCATTTATCTTCTTCTTTCCTAAAAAAGTAAAAACATTAGACCTCGTTCATCGGTTGTCGTATCGCAGGATATATTTTTAGTCCATGAGCACCATATGTCACATAATTTTATATTAAACCAGCATAAGTCAAATAACAAAAACACAAACACATCAGACCGTAATGCTGTGTCTAGTATATTAACGAACGTTTAAAGACCATAAATCATTGGTCGGTTCCAATGTTGTACACGTGTTTCACATACAGATCAAATGGGGAAGCCTTAGAGGCCACTGCATCATTACGATGTCATGTGTTTGTATGTTTGTTATTTGACCTATGCTGGTTTAATATAAAATTCTGAGACCTATGGTGTTATTTCAATTGTTAGATACGAATTCTGTCCTTATTCCATTGTTGTGGGTTCATAGACCTGGCTAATGAAGACACCAATTTTTTTCGGCGTGTCTATTTGGTCATGCGTCAAAGTACACTTTTTTTTTTCCTGCAGCGAGGCGCTGTCGTTATTAGGAGATAACAGGTTCGAATCCCGGTCGGTAACTATAGCTTTTCAATGTTTATGTTGTCTAGTGCGTCCTCAGCCTGTCTCCGTGGCGAAGGCATTACGGTCGCGGTTTGTAATCCCGTATACCCGCGTTTAAAACACAGCTGCGCCATATTTGGCAAAAGACCGCGTTGTGTTGGTTTTGAGTTGATATCGGTGCCGGTCGTTCAGAAATCAATGGCAAACTACGGAACGTAAACTTGCCAAAAGACCACATTGGCAGAAATGCTGGTGTTGACTGCGATGTCCTATAAAG
This sequence comes from Cepaea nemoralis, assembly GCA_014155875.1. Lineage (NCBI taxonomy): Eukaryota > Metazoa > Mollusca > Gastropoda > Stylommatophora > Helicidae > Cepaea > Cepaea nemoralis. Next base: position 195,040 of record JACEFZ010024752.1, read on the forward strand.
GATATGCAAAAAAAAAAAAGGTGCATCCTCTAGTATCTAATTCTTTCCCCTACTTGCATGAGCACTAAACAATTTTTACAAATTAAATAAACATACAGCAGGAAACGCACATAACAGGCGAACATATAACGAAACACACATAACAGACGACGAAATACCTTTAATACACACAATAAAAAAGTATTTAAAACATCTATGAAGGTGTATTAGCCTTGCTTTGCTATTATACACAACTGGGAATCAACAAATGGTAACACAGGTGAATGCCTACACAATGTAAAACAACAACAATAGTTTATACACAAACATTTGTCTAATGTGATCGGTAGTGTTTTGTTTGTTCCAAATCCTGCAATAAAACAAACACGGGCTGCTTCACATCATTAAGATGAATACAGTGCATTGTCATCATCACGTGCCTTGAAGAAGGTGAAAAAAAGAGAAAGAGAGAGATCGCACGCGAGAGGAGTAAAGACAGATAGGGGGGAGAAGACCAGAGAGGGGGGAGATCAGAGAGAGGGAGGAGGCCAAAGAGGGGGAAGAGACTTGACACCCTTTGACATGGCACGGGAAAGGTGTTGTCAGCACACAACTGATACCATGCTGTTGAGGATAGTAAGGTGTGGACAATGAACGCACTAATTAGTTGGCAAAAATTTGACGATGAAATGTTTTGGTCTTGCTAGTTGTTACTTGCTATTCCGAAGAACGTCCGGCATATCGAACGACGTAACCTCGTGGCCATTTTTATGTATTTATGTTGTTTTTTTTTTTTTATGTAAAATATATATACAATACTGCATAATGTAACATTGCCAACTAGTAATGAGTTGTACGATTGCACATTTTATATAATCATAAGGTCACAACTCTGAAATCACAGATAAGTATTTATCCCGTCACACGGTAACTTGAAGTACGTTGGAGCAATCTCAGACGGACTAAGCCAGACTAAAGCGAACTGAAGTAGAATGAAAAATATTGAAGCAGAATTAAATTGTATGCAGCAGAATCAAACAGGATGAAGCAAAATGAAACAATTTTGTGTTGCGTATCCCTTACGGGACGTTGCAGTCAACATCAGCATTTTCAGCTGCTGTTGATGTACTAGGCAAGTGTTACGTTCAATAGTTTGCCATTGCTTTCTGAACGACCGGCCCTTATACCTTTTTCGAAAAAACCAGCACCGCCGTGTTTCGAAACCGGGTATACGGGCTCACAAACCGCGTTCGCAAGCCACAGAGACCGGCTATGAAACAGGATCAAGCAAAATGATACAGACTGAAGTAGAATGAAGCAAACTGAGACAATCTGAAGTAGACTGAGACACTATCCAAAAGAAGCGAAATATGAAATGTGTATATTGTGACACATTAGATTTAATCATGCATTTTCATTTTTGAGAACGTATTAATTAATGACAAGACCGCCGGGGCTTGGTCTGGTTTGCCACGATAGATACTATCCCCTGCCTTTGCTCCAACCACCTCAATAGCACTCTACATCTACCAGGCCCCACACAAGCCGGGACAGCTTAACCTCCCCTCCCTCACCTAGGGTTCCAAACCCCAAGGGGGCTCGGACCAGACACCAGTCATATCACTGCACAAAGTCATTGCTAAGAGAACAAAATTTTAATTCTGAACTACGTCAACCACAACACAGAGAAGGATGGCTGAAAGCCAAACTAGAAGAACTATGTACATGAGCACATATGCAGATGAGTATTCATCATGGAGACGGACGATAGCTCGTGCGGTTGTCCAGTCGTGGTAGCGACTCACCCAGGCTCCTCCAGTGGACTGGAACTCCAAGGTCTGCTGCCTCTCCAAAGTTCCCTCTTCACACAGAGAACCAATCACGGGCTGATCAAGCGCAATACCACTGCCTGACTGACCCTGCACCGATGAACAAGGATCCTTCCTTGCTGTTGTACTATTTCCCTCGTCACACTCCTGATGAAGTCTGGGCCGACCCTAGAACATTAGCGGTCTCCCACTTGCAGAAAAAGTACATGTAGCACCGTCTCAAAATACACAAGAGCCAGGTCACTCTTCTATCTCATAAGTGACCCACACACTGATATGTCACCTACACAATGAGCGGTTGCTCCACCTGAACACACAATGTCACTGGTAAAGTCTATCAGGTGACTAAACACTTCACCTTAGTTCCATGTCCTTGGACAAATAGATCTTCACACAGTATCATGTAACTACCCTGATCAATGGGTAGTAATCACAACCTAGCATACACTGTCAACAGTTCACCACGATGGCATGAGGTAGCTCCCTACCTTCACAAACATTGTCAACAGTTCATCACGTTGGCATGAGGTAGCTCCCTACCTTAACAAACATGTCACTCTGGTGTTCCCACCAATGTTGTAATCAATGTCCTAGTTCACTGGACCACATGTTGGCTTCATAAAGGTAACCAATGTAGAAACACTATTTAAGCATCAACTGATACATGGTGTCCCATAACCCAGCCGGGCCAGAAGCATATAACACAGGTCATGGTGACCGGTATCAATGATCACTCTGCTCAACTTGAAAGGTCACTACCTTGCAATCACCAAGGTTTACACAGAGGTTGAATGTCACCAGTGCTTCACTGACTAGAATCACCAGACGTTTCAGTGTTGGATCCTCTCAGGATCGGATGACACTCGTCGGACTCTTGACGGAGGTCCTAACCTAGACCTACCGACTTATTCAGCACTCAGCTCCTTCCAACATTGATCTCGCAGAATCAGACGACCACTCCCAGTATGGCCTCAATCAACTTCTGGATAGGCACTGGAATGAGTGGGCCCATAGAGCTCATGGTGAAGCTCTTGAATCTTCTTCTGTATAGTAATAACAGATCCTGAAACACGGAGAGGTTGGTGTGAGTACTCAACTACAACAAAGACTACCAGCATCTCCACCCTGTCACCTGCCTCTCAGACATTCCTCATGTCTACCAACATGAGTATGAAATCATCACATCATAGATCTACTTAGTCACTATAATATATAGGCATAATGATGGTAGAAACAGCAATAGCACACCTGTTCAGTCAAGTAACACTTCTGGGCTACAAATAACCCCTAGCACCAGAGTCGACTGTATGACTCTGTCAAGCATCCTTCGCCTGGTGCCAGTCCAATCCTGTTTCATCTTCTCATCTTCAATCAACATATACACCTACTTTCCTTTCAGTGTAGTGATTACTTCATCGAGAAGGTGTCCAGCCGGACATCTCCTTCCTGACAGACTCATCAATTCATCAATCCCTTAACCCATGGACTGATCAATTACACACATTAATAACTATATGACCATAATGAATTATACTCCTGATAATTCATTACTATAGCATTAACCAAGGAGAACTCATGACTTGTTACACTTAAATAACAAAATCATATCACAGCCATAGTGTCAGGTCTGGGATCCCTGCCCCAGATCCTGAGTTGCCCTTGTATTCACTGACTATCTTTCAGGACAGTCATACCTGTGCCGGTCGAGCACAGCTGTGGTGGCCATCCACCATTACACTTTCCCACAGCTACTGTGGGTCCCGTGTACCTTGCCCCGTGACGACTTAAGTCACGTCATCCAATGTAGCAAACCTCCAGACTCCACTACCAAACTCTGACTCCACCTTTTTTGGGGGGATTATTCCTCTCATATACTACCACTTCACGGCAGTACTCCAAGTACTCCATGAACCGAGTCAGGGTTCCAGAAGAGTAGAATATTAGAGACAGAAACGGTTAGGTTCACACCTCGATCTATCTAGACACCACGGCCTCGAATTACAGAGTGCCGCATCACCCTCGATCGGGTATGTTCACTCATCGGATATGCACGATTGCATTGGGTCGGACCTGTAACCTAACAGGTTGGGCGTACCGGCCCTACCTCCCAGTCAGCTACCTAGACAAACGTATGATGGAACAAGCACGGTCATGCTAGCGGACGGACATGACAACAAGCAGTAATAATAGTATCATGAATACCTCCTATCAACTGTTATCCTACCGATGCCACACCATTCGGCTTACGCGGAATAACACTACTATCTTCACACAGTAAATACACCACGGCTGATCTCACCTTGATTCCTCGAAAAATCACCATCACTGATAGAACAATTAAATTATCATTCTAATGTCACGAAGCACATTACACATCTCTAATAATAAGCTCTACCTTATCATTTACAGCGTCTAGCATGTTGATGTAATGACTGACAAACTGTCGCCTTGCCTGCGTAATTAATAAACCAAACCAGTAACTGCTACATACTGTAAAGCACATCGTTCGGCCTATTTTATTTACACACCACTCGCTGTGGAGTACGGCTTGTTCCGTCAGGTAACACATTACATCGCTGATCGATAAAGCCTACTTAAATATGCAAACCGCCAACTGTAACGGATAACGCTACGCGCCAACTCAATTTTGCGACGGCAATTAATTCATTCCGGGAACTCAGCACGGCATCACGACAACAGTTAAATAATAGAATAAGTATTCAACTAACCTGTGATTGAAGAATCACAAACTTGACTGCAGATGTCCGCACTGGCCGCGAATATTGACATCAAAATTACATCAGCCTGTTGGCTGCGATCTGCCTACGCTGAGGTTTGGTGGGCGACTGCTCACGACAAAGTCAGTGCGCCTTCCACTCGCCTACCCGGGCCGCGTGACTTTCATGATTCACGGAGAAACCCAGAGTCACGATATGTTCTCTCAACCCCGTGCTGCATGAAGCACCCGTGAACTTAGAGCTCTTTCCCACGTACGCACTTGCGGGAACATTCTAGATTCTCCTATAAATAACTAGAATAGCTCCGCCCCCGCACTATTTTTCTAGGGAAATCCCCTATTAATTGACATTCAATTCAAGGGAGACCAACGCCTCGCACTCCCTTCAAAGGGCTATTATGCAGAGATCTGTCGATCTGTAGCCGTTTCGTCACATAGGCCCCCACTTAAGATGGTCGACCCGGTCGAACTCACTAGACAAAGATCGGTCTGAACTCTGAACCTCTACTCTATCAAGATTGGATTCCCAGGAAAAGACGTTCCATAACATTCACTTTCCCTGGGGAGATCCACCAGAATGGTATATGTGCTGGATCACCAACCACCGCCTCAAACATACGTTATCTCCAGCGATTAGGCCCGAAACGTAACGGCCTGGTGATTGGCTTACAGGATCTGTCTACACTGGACTGTACCGCATCCACCTGGTGTAGGCCATCGGTTACTTTACTGAAGGTTCTTTCGTCCCTTCCGACAATAGGATTTTTCCTATCCCGACTAGGCATCACCCTCGTGGACTGTTCGCGGATGTCGACCGAAATGAATGGTCGCTTACTCCAGGTTCGTCTGGAGTACCCTTGCTCCTGCCTTCTCTCCCGCGAGTAAGGACAGTGAGCCTGTCGGCGTATCGAGTCACCCGACGATCCCGTCGTGCCAGATGTGACTTCGCCTGTCCGACCTCGATTCCCAGTGTGCTTAACACCATGGGTCTCTTCCCGACGGAGCCTGTTCGCCCTATCGACGGTTGAACGCTCAGGAGACCGCAGACCCTCCCCACAGGATGTACTGCGTAGGACTGAGTCTTCCTCGCCCTCGTCTGGACCCAGAACCGAATCTAGCGCGATGGTAGTCGCACTACTTTCTGGAGAAACTACCTCGGACCTCTCCAAATTCTGAAGGAGAGTACAATGGAACTTACGCAATTCCCCGCGGACCTTCACCTCATACGTGGATCGGGACCTTATCCGTTCCACAGGAAAAGGGCCCTGCCATCCGAGTTCGAATTCCGCCCCCTCGATTGGGAGAAGCGCGAGAACCCTATCTCCAATCTGCAGAGATAAACCGTTTCTGGTCCTGTGCTTTGGTGCTGCCAGACAACACGTTTGGCACGACCGGATATATCTCCGCACGTCGCCTGTCATTCCAGGCCAGTGGTAGTGGCTGGAAAGACACTGGACTGTTGCCCCCACATCCTTATGTCCGGTTAAGGATAAGGTATGCACTCTATGTATCAAGCGGGATCTGTAGTCAGTAGGGACTACCATCTGACTGTACTGGCTATCCCCTTGCCCGGCTCTACGATAAAGCAACCGGTTTTCTACATAGAACTGACCCGGAGTTGGCGGGTCAGAGCTTTGGGACACCTCCAGTAAGTAAGGACGCAAAGTCTGGTCCCTACTTTGAGCACTGCTCACTAACCTCGCAAGAGAATGGTCTATTTCCTTACCACACTGCCTTTTTCCATCCTTAGCCCTGGCCTGCCTAGCGCTCACTAGACAATGTTCCCTGGGGTCCCCCAGGAATACATGCGGACGACCGAGGATCAAAGGGTAAATAGGATCAGGCAGCACAGCCGCCTGGATGCTACCCGTAACGTACCTGCACCGAATGTCAATCCGAGCAATCGGCAAGTCCATAGCTACGGAGCTCCTCATGGCCAGCTGAAATTCTCTTGTCTCGCCGGTGAGCTGCCCTGGGCTCACAAGGTGGGATGAGATTACAGCTTCAAACTGCAATCCTGTATCGTATAGACATTCCACCTGCTTCCCATTCACCTCTATCGTTTCGATCACAGGTGATTTCTCAGACTTTGGTTTCTCCCGACCCTTAGGTGTGGTCTCGCTAGGTCTACCTCTAGTAGAGGCGAGACACGCAAAGTGCAAGTCCTTTGGCTTCCTCAGACAATCTACAGTATTATGGGAAGGAGACTTACAGTGCTTACACCACCTCTTACTCCACTTCCGTTTTGGGGAGGCGGGAGGGCTTTGCTTATCGGGTTTCTTACCAGAGTCTTTTACCACAGGATCTGCTACATTGGATGATTCTTTGGGACCTTTGGTCTTGGGCTTCTGATCAAGCCCCTTCTGCCTTTTCTGTGACTCAGTCTGACTGGAATCCCCAGTCTCCCCATAGACTTCCACATACCTTTCAGCTAACTTATTTACTATGTCTAGCCTTTCCGCCCCATTTTCCCCTAAGAAATTCCTTAAAGGCTTGGACATCTGCATCTTCATTTGATCCACCACCATCAACTCTCTCAGACTCTCATAATCCTCTTTGAAATTGGCCAACGCCATCCATTTCAACAGGTATGAGTTCAGCCTCACACTATAGGCCGAGAACATCTCACCTGGTTCTCTCTTGGAAGTTCGGAACCTCCGCCTGTAAGCATGGGCTGTCATTTCGAATCTTTTCAAAAGAGCCGATTTCAGGGTTGGATAATCATTTTCCATCCCTGGGGGAAGACGAGCATACACTTCGTACGCGGTGCCACGGAGTCCCTGTGAAAGCTTAAGATTCCAACGCTCAGGCTCTAAACCCATAGCTTTACACATTGCCTCGAACTTCTCTAAGAATTGATCTATCTTCTCGTGGTCCGGTTCAAAGGGTGGAAACGGCCATTTCATAGCATGGTAAGCTGGTCTGCTGGCTGCTGATGAACTAGGTAAAGCTACTCCACCTACTGCTCCCTCAGAATCACCAACAGATTTAGCCTCTACCTCAAGTTGCTTCATACGGAACTCATGTTCCATTTCCAACTTCCTAGCATCTAATTTCTTAGACTCTAGGTCAGCTGCAAGTTTTTGTGCTTGTTGGTCTGCCACCAACTTTTGCTCTTCAAGTGCTACCTTTCGAGCCTCAAGCTCAATTTCCGACTTTCTTCGCTCCCTCTCTTCTGCTCTGAAGTCTCTCTCGACTTCCAGTACATAGGCTTTGAACTCCTCACCTTCCAATCCCATCTCAGTTGCAGATGCCCGCACCTTAGCTAAATCTAAAGTACGAGTAGCCATGCTTAGTGTAACTTAGTATCCGTATAGATATGCAATACCCAATCACAATGCTAACTGTACTCCAACCAACACTGTAACTATATATCTATACTACCTAAACTAAATGTCTGTCCACGTCGAAGAGAAAGGTATCAGTAGCCCTACTCGTCAAGTAGACAATAGGTATAGAACAGATGACACTATAACCTATTCCTACGAGATGTCAGAACAAAGAGAAGATCCCGGACGAGCCCCCACTCTATCTTGTGACAAGACCGCCGGGGCTTGGTCTGGTTTGCCACGATAGATACTATCCCCTGCCTTTGCTCCAACCACCTCAATAGCACTCTACATCTACCAGGCCCCACACAAGCCGGGACAGCTTAACCTCCCCTCCCTCACCTAGGGTTCCAAACCCCAAGGGGGCTCGGACCAGACACCAGTCATATCACTGCACAAAGTCATAGCTAAGAGAACAAAAATTTAATTCTGAACTACGTCAACCACAACACAGAGAAGGATGGCTGAAAGCCAGACTAGAAGAACTATGTACATGAGCACATATGCAGATGAGTATTCATCATGGAGACGGACGATAGCTCGTGCGGTTGTCCAGTCGTGGTAGCGACTCACCCAGGCTCCTCCAGTGGACTGGAACTCCAAGGTCTGCTGCCTCTCCAAAGTTCCCTCTTCACACAGAGAACCAATCACGGGCTGATCAAGCGCAATACCACTGCCTGACTGACACTGCACCGATGAACAAGGATCCTTCCTTGCTGTTGTACTATTTCCCTCGTCACACTCCTGATGAAGTCTGGGCCGACCCTAGAACATTAGCGGTCTCCCACTTGCAGAAAAAGTACATGTAGCACCGTCTCAAAATACACAAGAGCCAGGTCACTCTTCTATCTCATAAGTGACCCACACACTGATATGTCACCTACACAATGAGCGGTTGCTCCACCTGAACACACAATGTCACTGGTAAAGTCTATCAGGTGACTAAACACTTCACCTTAGTTCCATGTCCTTGGACAAATAGATCTTCACACAGTATCATGTAACTACCCTGATCAATGGGTAGTAATCACAACCTAGCATACACTGTCAACAGTTCACCACGATGGCATGAGGTAGCTCCCTACCTTCACAAACATTGTCAACAGTTCATCACGTTGGCATGAGGTAGCTCCCTACCTTAACAAACATGTCACTCTGGTGTTCCCACCAATGTTGTAATCAATGTCCTAGTTCACTGGACCACATGTTGGCTTCATAAAGGTAACCAATGTAGAAACACTATTTAAGCATCAACTGATACATGGTGTCCCATAACCCAGCCGGGCCAGAAGCATATAACACAGGTCATGGTGACCGGTATCAATGATCACTCTGCTCAACTTGAAAGGTCACTACCTTGCAATCACCAAGGTTTACACAGAGGTTGAATGTCACCAGTGCTTCACTGACTAGAATCACCAGACGTTTCAGTGTTGGATCCTCTCAGGATCGGATGACACTCGTCGGACTCTTGACGGAGGTCCTAACCTAGACCTACCGACTTATTCAGCACTCAGCTCCTTCCAACATTGATCTCGCAGAATCAGACGACCACTCCCAGTATGGCCTCAATCAACTTCTGGATAGGCACTGGAATGAGTGGGCCCATAGAGCTCATGGTGAAGCTCTTGAATCTTCTTCTGTATAGTAATAACAGATCCTGAAACACGGAGAGGTTGGTGTGAGTACTCAACTACAACAAAGACTACCAGCATCTCCACCCTGTCACCTGCCTCTCAGACATTCCTCATGTCTACCAACATGAGTATGAAATCATCACATCATAGATCTACTTAGTCACTATAATATATAGGCATAATGATGGTAGAAACAGCAATAGCACACCTGTTCAGTCAAGTAACACTTCTGGGCTACAAATAACCCCTAGCACCAGAGTCGACTGTATGACTCTGTCAAGCATCCTTCGCCTGGTGCCAGTCCAATCCGGTTTCATCTTCTCATCATCAATCAACATATACACCTACTTTCCTTTCAGTGTAGTGATTACTTTATCGAGAAGGTGTCCAGCCGGACATCTCCTTCCTGACAGACTCATCAATTCATCAATCCCTTAACCCATGGACTGATCAATTACACACATTAATAACTATATGACCATAATGAATTATACTCCTGATAATTCATTACTATAGCATTAACCAAGGAGAACTCATGACTTGTTACACTTAAATAACAAAATCATATCACAGCCATAGTGTCAGGTCTGGGATCCCTGCCCCAGATCCTGAGTTGCCCTTGTATTCACTGACTATCTTTCAGGACAGTCATACCTGTGCCGGTCGAGCACAGCTGTGGTGGCCATCCACCATTACACTTTCCCACAGCTACTGTGGGTCCCGTGTACCTTGCCCCGTGACGACTTAAGTCACGTCATCCAATGTAGCAAACCTCCAGACTCCACTACCAAACTCTGACTCCACCGTTTTGGGGGGGATTATTCCTCTCATATACTACCACTTCACGGCAGTACTCCAAGTACTCCATGAACCGAGTCAGGGTTCCAGAAGAGTAGAATATTAGAGACAGAAACGGTTAGGTTCACACCTCGATCTATCTAGACACCACGGCCTCGAATTACAGGAGTGCCGCATCACCCTCGATCGGGTATGTTCACTCATCGGATATGCACGATTGCATTGGGTCGGACCTGTAACCTAACAGGTTGGGCGTACCGGCCTACCTCCCAGTCAGCTACCTAGACAAACGTATGATGGAACAAGCACGGTCATGCTAGCGGACGGACATGACAACAAGCAGTAATAATAGTATCATGAATACCTCCTATCAACTGTTATCCTACCGATGCCACACCATTCGGCTTACGCGGAATAACACTACTATCTTCACACAGTAAATACACCACGGCTGATCTCACCTTGATTCCTCGAAAAATCACCATCACTGATAGAACAATTAAATTATCATTCTAATGTCACGAAGCACATTACACATCTCTAATAATAAGCTCTACCTTATCATTTACAGCGTCTAGCATGTTGATGTAATGACTGACAAACTGTCGCCTTGCCTGCGTAATTAATAAACCAAACCAGTAACTGCTACATACTGTAAAGCACATCGTTCGGCCTATTTTATTTACACACCACTCGCTGTGGAGTACGGCTTGTTCCGTCAGGTAACACATTACATCGCTGATCGATAAAGCCTACTTAAATATGCAAACCGCCAACTGTAACGGATAACGCTACGCGCCAACTCAATTTTGCGACGGCAATTAATTCATTCCGGGAACTCAGCACGGCATCACGACAACAGTTAAATAATAGAATAAGTATTCAACTAACCTGTGATTGAAGAATCACAAACTTGACTGCAGATGTCCGCACTGGCCGCGAATATTGACATCAAAATTACATCAGCCTGTTGGCTGCGATCTGCCTACGCTGAGGTTTGGTGGGCGACTGCTCACGACAAAGTCAGTGCGCCTTCCACTCGCCTACCCGGGCCGCGTGACTTTCATGATTCACGGAGAAACCCAGAGTCACGATATGTTCTCTCAACCCCGTGCTGCATGAAGCACCCGTGAACTTAGAGCTCTTTCCCACGTACGCACTTGCGGGAACATTCTAGATTCTCCTATAAATAACTAGAATAGCTCCGCCCCCGCACTATTTTAATAGGGAAATCCCCTATTAATTGACATTCAATTCAAGGGAGACCAACGCCTCGCACTCCCTTCAAAGGGCTATTATGCAGAGATCTGTCGATCTGTAGCCGTTTCGTCACAGTACTGTTTTATTTCTGTTTTGTCCTTCAATCCCGAAACAGACCATATAGTGGGTTTACTTTATTAACACCTTTCGGAGATACAGCAAAAAAGGAAATGCTTTTATTACTTCAACGGTAAACTAAATACATTATTTAAAAATAACAAAATTCTAGTTCTCCTTTCTCCCCTCATTCCTCATTCGGGTATAGGTCTTCATCTAACTCACTCCAAATTGTCCTATCCTCATCTACTCATGCAGCCTCCGCTCATGGTCTCCCCTTATTGTTAATTTCTGTCTCTACTTCTCTTCACCATGGGTCTTCCTCTATTTCTTTTGCCATGTGAGTTTCAGAATAAGGTTTTTCTAGTTATACTATTATTAGGTGTTCTCAGTGTATATCCTATTCTTTACCTTTTGAATCGCTGGTATTTGTCTAGTTCTCCCCATGAGCTCCACACGGGTATTTCTCTAGTTTTCTCCATGAGCTTCAAACTGATATTTGTCTAGTTCTCTCCATAAGCTCCACATTGGTATTTGTCTATTTCTCTCCTTGAGCTCCACCCTGGTATTTGTCTAGTTCTCTCCATGAGCTCCACTTTGATATTTCTATAGTTTTCTCCATGAGCTCCAAACTGGTATTTGTCAAGTTTTCTCCATGAGCTCCACATTTTTAAGTGTCTTGTTCTCTCCATGAGCCCCACACTGGTAAGAGTCTAGTTCTCTCCACGAGCTCCACATTGGTATTTGTCTAGTTCTCTTCATGAGCTCCACATTGGTATTTGTCTAGTTCTCTCCATGAGCTCCACATTGGTATGTGTCAAGTTCTCTCCATGAGCTCCACATTGGTATTTGTCTAGTTCCCTTCATGAGCTCCACATTGGTATTTGTCTAGTTCCCTTCATGAGCTTCACATTGGTATTTGCCAAGTTCTCTGCATGAGTTCCACATTGGTATTTGTCTAGTTCCCTTCATGAGCTCCACATTGGTATTTGTCTAGTTCTCTATACAAGCTCCACACTGTTATTTGTCTAGTTCTCTCCTTGAGCTCCACATTGGTATTTGTCTAGTTCTCTCCATAAGTTCCACATTGGTATTTGTCTAGTTCTCTCCATAAGCTCCACATTGGTATTTGTCTAGTTCTCTCCATGAGCTCCACATTGGTATTTGTCTAGTTCTCTCCTTGAGCTCCACACTGGTATTTGTCTAGTTCTCTCCATGAGCTCCACATTGGTATTTGTCTAGTTCTCTCCATGAGCTCCACATTGGTATTTGTCTAGTTCTCTCCATGAGCTCCACATTGGTATTTGTCTAGTTCTCTCCATGAGCTCCACATTGGTATTTGTCTAGTTCTCTCCATGAGCTCCACATTGGTATTTGTCTAGTTCTCTCCATGAGCTCCACATTGGTATTTGTCTAGTTCTCTCCATGAGCTCCACATTGGTATTTGTCTAGTTCTCTCCATGAGCTCCACATTGGTATTTGTCTAGTTCTCTCCATGAGCTCCACACTGGTATTTGTCTAGTTCTCTCCATGAGCTCCACATTGGTATTTGTCTAGTTCTCTCCATGAGCTCCACATTGGTATTTGTCTAGTTCTCTCCATGAGCTCCACATTGGTATTTGTCTAGTTCTCTCCATGAGCTCCACATTGGTATTTGTCTAGTTCTCTCCATGAGCTCCACACTGGTATTTGTCTAGTTCTCTCCATGAGCTCCACATTGGTATTTGTCTAGTTCTCTCCATAAGTTCCACATTGGTATTTGTCTTGTTCTCTCCATAAGTTCCACATTGGTAAGTGTCTAGTTCTCTCCTTGAGCTCCACATTGGTATTTGTCTAGTTCTCTCCTTGAGCTCCACACTGGTATTTGTCTAGTTCTCTCCATAAGTTCCACATTGGTATTTGTCTAGTTCTCTCCATAAGTCCCACATTGGTATTTGTCTAGTTCTCTCCATAAGTTCCACATTGGTATCTGTCTAGTTCTCTCCATAAGTTCCACATTGGTATTTGTCTAGTTCTCTCTTGAGCTCCACACTGGTATTTGTCTAGTTCTCTCCATAAGTTCCACATTGGTATTTGTCTAGTTCTCTCCATAAGTTGCACATTGGTATTTGTCTAGTTCTCTCCATAAGCACCACATTGGTATTTGTCTAGTTCTCTCCATGAGCTCCACATTGGTATTTGTCTAGTTCTCTCCATGAGCTCCAATTGGTATTTGTCGAGTTCTTTCCATAAGCTCCACACGGGTATTTATCTAGTTCTTTCTATGAGCTGCATACATGAATTTGTCCGGTTCTCCTCCATGAGCTTTAATTTGGTAATTTTGTCAAACCATTTTAGTCTATTTTGAGCAGGATCCAATTAATAAATGTTTGGCAGTTTATTCTGTGCTAATCGGTAATCGTTTTATTCGTTTTCCACGTTGAAACTATAATTACACATATTAATGACACTGGTGATCGAGTGAAATGGCGAGTCATGACCGCCCACGCTTTCCGGCATGGCACATGATTGATTGATTGATTAATGAAACAAGATGGTAGTCGAGTATTTCGGGTGATCTGTAACGAAAGAGATATTTTTTTTTACCACAAGAAAGGTGAATGTCCTCACACTTACGTTTCTGATTGCCTGGTGTTGTGGCATCACTTCTTCCCACAGCTTAACTACTAAATTGTTTTGACCCCTCTTTCTACCCTCTTTTGTTAGTAATCTCCATTGTGGTTACTTATGGGGTCAAGATATTTAAAATATGTGACAATTTCACCATGTTATGTATTTTCAAAAGTAATAATTATATGCTTGAAATACATGAAATGGTTAATTTGTCCCTTATTGTATATTTGTCCATGTAATAACATCATCATCATCATCATCATCATCATCATCATCACCATCACCATCATCATCATCACCATCATCATCATCATCATCATTATCATAATCATCTTCCACTTCTGCAGTCAAGTGTCGTGGGGAGGAATAATTTGCGTTCCAGCAACCGGTGGGCGGCACTGGATAGTGTCATTCCGTTTGATTGTACAATGTCTTTGATGTCGTCAACACATTTTCTTCTTGGATGACCTCTAGGTCTCGTCGCAGATGATTTTAGATGTAAGACCAGTGATGGTAGTTGTTGGTGTTGCATTCTAACGACATAGCCAAACCACTTGATCTTCTGCCTTTCAATAAATGTGGCACAAGGTGTTGATCCCACAGTCTGTCATGTAATATAAGAGAGAGAAAAACCAGAAGGACTTTCTTTGAATACCAAAAACAACAACAACAAAAAATAGAACCAATTGTTATATCAAAAATAAAGATGACCCCAAAATGTGAGATGACAATAGAAGGGAAAATGCTTAACCAACTTTATAAATTTAGTACCTAAGAACAATTATAAGGCCATTTGGAAGATGCACCATAGAGATAGAGAGAACAATAGACCAAACAAAAGCTGCATATCAGGAAATGAAAATTATCTAATGCAGTAAGTCACTATAATTGAATGTAAAATAGAGAGTGTTAAAATGTTATGTAGAACCTGATTTTCTGTATGGAAATGAATAATACGGAGGTATAAATATCGTGAGGAGATATAAATATACAAACTTAATGAAAAACAACACATTAATTTCACCCTGAAAATCAAAACCAGTCCTTGTGAGGAATATATGGGTTCAAGACCAGTTCTTTTGAGGACTATATCAGTTCTTATGATGAATATGTCAGTCTTTTTTAGGACTAAATGAGTTCAAAACCAGTTCTTGTGAGGACTATACCAGTTCCTGTGAGGACTATACCAGTCCTTGTGAGGACTATACCAGTCCTTGTGAGGACTATACCAGTCCTTGTGAGGACTATACCAGTCCTTGTGAGGACTATACCATTCCTTGTGAGGACTATACCAGTCCTTGTGGGGAATAAATGAGTTGAAGACCCATCCTTTTCAGGACTAAAATGAGTTTACTATCAGCCCTTATGAGGACCAAATGAGTGCAAGACCTGTCCTTGTGAGGACTAAATGAGTTCAAGACGAGTCCTTTTAGAGAAAGCAATGAACAACTGAGAGGCTAATGAATCTGGCAGGTCTTCAGGACTGATTTCCATCAGGTCCACCTCAACGCAATAATGAAAATACCAATCAGTGTCATTCCCACAAGACCCAGTCGAACCCGAAGAGATACATCTAATCTGCCTAGGTAAATGTAAACAATTAGAAACAAAAATTTACTGACATAGATTAATTCTTATACACACGTGGGGATCTTCACATGATGTGCAGGTTTTGTGCACTGTGCTGCAAGTCTCCGAGTGTGATGTACGGCAGGAAACTGCAGCACTGATTGAGTTATCTGTGTTGTACATATCTGAGATACTTGTTCAACTTTTAGATAGATTATAATTGACGTATATATCTACATGATAAAGAGGTTTATCCCACTAGCGCTTAAACATCCTTTGTGCTGATGGGTTGGTTGATTAATTGCACACACTCGTCAATCGGATTAAACGTTGAGAAAGCAATAATAAACTGATTAAAGTACAAATTGACTTGAAAATCAACATGGATTTGGTTGCAATGTCCTGCAAAGGAGGACATACAATATTTGTGTTGTTGACTATTGAAGTGTGTAGAGCCCCGGGAAGGTTAACCCGGTCAACAAATGCCCGCAGAAGTCGGATGTGTCGGCCTAACGGCGCAAGAACGCAGCTCTGCTGTAAACAGGCACAACGCAATTACGTCCGAAAAAAAAACTCCGGATGAACGAAGAAGAAGAAGAAGAAGAAGAAGTGTGTAGAGAATTGGTGTTTTTCTAAAGTATACTTCTCTTGTCAACTGTAAAGGTTGTTTTTGGCTTCTCTTCCATTATTCAGATGTTACTTATTAAAATGACGGTCCTAAGAGGGACCCATCTCAGGCTTGTCGTTGCCCGGTGAAGTTTTTCTTAATGTTCTTCCTGGATTATTATTTGTATCCTGCTTGTATACTGATTGACAAGAGTTTGAATTATGTCTTTTACGTAAAGTGAGGACCGTGAGGACTGAAGGCGCACTGACCAACTGATGATGGATCCATGTTTGTATAGACAGAGCAGCACCAGATGGGTGATGGGGTCAGTATTATGCCGACTACCTTAACTTCCCAAGACATTCCATGGTACTCATGCTAGACGGGATCGACCTGGGAATCCGGTCAATTTGAATGATCGGCGCTAATTTTTGTGCTCAACTTATTGAGTTATCATTGTTTATATTCAAAATAATTCATCATTGGTGACTAAAGGAGAGGAGAAGTACGCGTGGAAATATCCGAAGTGCAATGATGCTGATTCTTAGCCGCTCTTTCACCTCCTGCCACATCTGACACAGGAAGTAAAGCATTCACACATTGTGAAAATATAGGAACTAAACTCTGTTGAACTACAACTCCAACTGCTTGTGATCTAAAGACCTTCATATCCTGAACCAAGTTCATAATCCTGAAGCGAGATTTCTGGGTATGCTTTCCATTTTGCTGATTCCATGTTGATTTTTAATTCCATATCTCAACGCTTAACAAAATAAAGCAAACTAAGCATGCTAATTTACTTGAGTAAATCACACTAATCACCAAGTAAAACACTTATCATCATCATCATGTGCCATGCCAATAAGCGTGGGCGGTCATATCTCGCTCGATCACCATGGTCGTGGATCAGCTCAGTGTTCTTGTCTCCACCACGCCACGTGGTTAAGCCATCCAGATATTTACTTCTCTGCCTTCCCCTTGTTCTCTTCCTCTCGATCTTGCCAGTTGTCACCAAGTTATCCAATTTATTTCTTCTCATAACGTAATGAAATAATTGTGACTGTCTACGTCTAATTTCTCTAATCAAGTTTACGATTTTCATTCGATTCTTGTAGGATTTGGTCATTAGGTTTTTATGTCTTTCCATATTATTCTTTGCATTTTCCTTCAGAAACCACATTTCCACAGCCATCAGATGTTTTTTTAGTCTGTTTGCTCATTGTTCCATTCTTCACATCTATACAAAAGCACAGGTTCTATGCAGCACCCCAACACTCTTTTTCTCGTTGCAATTGACATCTTTTTATTGGTCAGTATGTTTTCCATCTTGCAAAATGCAACTTTCACTATGGCGATTCTTGTTCTTATCTCTTCAAGGCATCTCCCATCAGAGGTTATAACTGTTCCGAGATAATTGTACCGATTCACTTGTTTAAGAATATACCCATTTACTTATATAGTACATTGTGATATTTCCTTCTTCATAGATACGACCACCAATAGTGTATAGATTAAGCCACGTTCAGTATGGGTGAGTGTAACCACATAGACAAAACCAAGGGGAAACAGTCATATACATGAAATCAGCTTCTTAGGAAGGACTAACTACTACTACTTTTTCTTCTTCTTCTTCTTCTTCTTCTTCTTCTTCTTCTTCTTCTTCTTCTTCTTCTTCTTCTTCTTCTTCTTTTCTTCTTCTTCTTCTACTTCTTCTTCTATATTTTCCTCTCCTTCTTCGTTCACTTTCGAGGGACATGCGTCACACCCAGTTATGTACCTCAAAGGTCAGTCTGTCCGACTTAGACATGCATTAGTGTCAGATTTACCTCCCCTGGACAGATTCCATCCGCAGTAACGGGCCCTATCAACATGTTCAGAGCACTATTATAATAATCATTGCATAGTTGCAAAATCTGCTTAATTATTTCCGATGACATACAAGTAAAATCAAGCTGAAACTAATCTACAAGATGTAAGGCACAGTGAAGAAAACAACACCAATAGTTTCAAGATATATAAATATAGCGTCTATGTTTAGAAACAACCAATGATATCTAATGTTCCACTTATAGCATATGTGTAGTCCTGCAAAAGGTACCGTTGAAATACAACACGTAGTATTTTTTAAACACGGGAGGCACAAACAATAAGTTGCATGATTTATTGCCTAAGATATGCTACTTGCATCTCGTCAGGTGCACACTGCAGAGGTATGTTATAAGAAGTGAAACAAATTAATTGTACTTTGGCTGGAACACTAAATGTATAGTCACTGATAGTGTATGAACTGTGCAGCAGTTGTTATTCCCATGGTATTCATTTATTCACGTCATATTATACCGAACTCTGCAGTGTGCACCTCATAAACATG
>JACEFZ010024753.1:0-67500 GCA_014155875.1 Cepaea nemoralis
AGCTCGTATTCGAACCTTCTTTTTTCATGAGATTTTAAAACTATTTTAAAGTTTAATAATAAGTAAAGTAATGATATCTGTCCCTTATTTAATATAGGTACTAGCCGCATATTTTTAAGACCAATGGGCACTCGATCTGGTCACTATCATACCGGTCACTTTTACTTTCCGTGACATTTTCTGGTACCTATAGTAGGCCGGGTCGATCTGGGAGGCAAGATCAATTTAAATTTTAAGCAAAATGACCATTCTTGGGATTCTAACAAATGACCGCTAGGTGGTCATGAAAGCCAGCTAGCTACTATACTGTCACCGCCCGTTTTTAGGACAGGCGAATAGTGTGAGACAGTTAGTTAGTTAGTCGCGATTCCAACTTCACGGCACCGGGTCGTCCCCATTATGCTCCGTTCCTGTGTCAGTGAATACCACATAAAATGCTCCTTACGGCCCTATGTGAACAATGGAATAGACAGGAGTATCAGCAAGCCAACAGTCCGCATAGCTACACTGTGCATAATGCCGCCGCAAGAATGCCAACACAAAAGTCCTCCATGAAAAATACAGTTCATCGTCGATGGAATTAGCAGTCACCAGAAAGACTTCATTAACTCGGGTTTTATCCCATATGTCTCGGCCTCTTTCCGCAGGGCGACCAGCCGAAAGCGCCGCACAAAGCATGAATTCCGTACCTCCAGCGACGACTCCGACGAGTCTCCTGAAATATGCACACGTGAACCGAAAAAGCAAACCAGTCAATTCAGCAACAGCCGGTCGCCATCGTTCCAAACAGGCAGTTCACGCTACAAACAACTGCGGACAGATGTAAAAGCATTCCACGCAAAATTCACAGCTTACAGTGTCTCTTCACGCACTCACTCAGTAGCAAGGTGACGGAACCATGCACTGCCAGTCCAACATACGAAAAATGCGAATGCAAACCGTAGCTACAAGCGCAAACATTCCAGAGGCCTTAACGAGTTTAAATGCCTATCCGCGCTGTTGAGGACCGGAAGTCCCAATAGACTGTAGACTAAGTCCCTGCCCAAGCCTCTTTAGTCACCTCTTACGACATGCATGGAAGGCAACAGCGTTACTATTCTTTGTTTCCCTTAAGGGCCCCAAAAACACACGTGCGAAGTGTGAGACAACCATACCCTAACGTTCGTGAATGTGATGGTGCAATCAAAGAGTACTTATTACGTCATGCATGTGTGTGTACTTGTCCATTCATCATGTGCTATGCCGATAAGCGTGGGCGGTCATGTTTTGCCATCTCCCTCGATCACCAGAGTCATGGATCAGCTCCGTGTTCCTGTCTCGACTATGCCACGTGGTTAAGCCATCTATGTATTTACTTCACGGTCTTCCACTTGGTCTCTTCCCTTCGATCTTGCCAGTCGTCACCAAGTTCTCCAATTCATTTCTTCTCATAACATGCCCAAAAAATGTTGACAGTCTACGTCTAATGTCTCTAATATGTTTACGATCTTCATTTGTTTCTTGAAGGACTTGTTCATTGGTCTTTCTGTCTGTCTATGGTATTCTTTGCATTTTCCTCATAAACCACATTTCTACAGCCATCAGATGTTTTTCAGCTTGACTGCTCATTGTCCAAGCTTCACATCCATATAAAAGTACAGGTTCTATGTAGCACCTCAACACTCCTTTTCTCGTTTCAATTGACATATTTTTATTGGTCAGTATGTTTTTCATATTTCTAAGGGCTACTTTTGCCATGACGATTCTTGGTCTAATCTCTTCAAGGCATCTCCCATCAGATGGTATTACTGTTCCGAGATAATTGTATCTATTCACTTGATGAAGAATATTCCCATTTACTTGTATATTACATTGTGGTACTTCGTTCTTCCTAGTGACGACCATAACTTGTGTCATCATATATATATATATATATATATATATATATATATATATATATATATATATATATATATATATATATATGTGTTGTGTGTGTGTGTGTGTGTGTGGTGTGTGTGTGTGTATGTTGTGTGTGTATGTATGTGTGTATGTATGTGTGTGCATGCACGCGCGCGCGTGTGTGTGTGTTTATGTATGTGAGTGTGTGTGTATATTCGTATAACACTAAGAGCTACCGGACATTGTGATTAGAAGATTTGCTTAACAACATAGTCAACTTAGTTCATTTGTCACCAGTGGTAGGTTTCTGTTTGGGCCTGTATGGTTCTGGGGGTTGACCCAGTCTCACGCAATGAGTACAAGGGTAGTCTCGTAGCATATACTTCTGCCAGTGTGTGAATTATTAGGCTGTCATGCATAACATAATAGGTCATGAAATATGCGGTGGCTAATAGTTGCCTTGCTCTTCGAATTTCCTTCCCAGGACAGTTCTCAGAAAATAGTGAATTGTGTCTAGTAACTATCTTTATGAGGCCGGGTGGACCCCAGAGCCTTGACAGGCAAATGCAATAACCAGTACGCCACCCATTAAAACTATCCCGGGTGTTTGTAAAGTCTCACTACACTTTATATGTAGAACAAATTTGCTACGAATAGCTGTCTTCTGCTGGAGAAATTGCTTGTACTCCAAACAGAATAGTGTTATCAACATTTTTTTCAAATGTGTACTACATACAATGCGTTGTGTGACTTTACAACACCCTGTTGTATACAATAAGTATAAATGTCTGGGAATTTGTTTTGACTTAGAAATCGGCTAGCAAGGAAGTTGACTGTCCCATCTCATTGAGTCTTGGCCTGGCATGTGAAGGCTTAAAGATTCACACATCATCGGGAGTTTCTGTCACAGCATTACTATTACATGTTTATACAGCGACGTTTATTACACTGAAATTAAAACAGTTACGACCTCCTCATCTTCCGCCCAGACACCTGGTGTAGGCGATCATACTTCTCCACAGCTCTCGTTGTCCAGAAGAAAGAGCAATCCGTGTGCATCTTTCCATGTCAATAAAAGAATTTTCAAATATGCAGAATCTTCTCCAATTAGTGCACACAGAAAAAAAAATTAAAGTGGGTCTGCGATTGCCGTGGGGATAACAAATGCTCGACATTCAAACAATGTCAGTGACTACGTGTGTTAATTATTTCAAGCAAAATATAATTCATCTGTTAACTTAATAAAATATGAATTATGCACCATTCCAAATGCAGCGAAATATGCTAGGCAACAAATTGTGCAATCGTTTGTTTATTGCTTTTTTTTTTACTTACACAAATATTTGAATATTTGAATGTCTATAAATGTCCGAAATTAAAATTAGTGAATGGAATTGGACACATAGTAGGAAGGTCTTCAGACACTTACCAATATTGGAACCATCGATTGTTTCATGAGATTGTAATTAAGGTTACAAGTACGAAGATCGGTGTAATTGCACTAGGATTTACTCAGCAAGGTTCGGTCTCCTTCGGCAGAACGACAAGACGCCTGCGGAGAACATCGCATAAAGCACGAACTTCAGAGTGCGAGGCAGAAGGCCAGACGTATGTGCCACGCAGAGTGTCTATCCATCCATCATGTGCCATGCCGGTAAGCGTGGGCGGTCATGTTCTGCCATCTCACTCGATCATCAGTGTCGTGGATCAGTTCCATGTTTCTGTCTCGACCATGCCACAAGGCCAAGCCATCCAGGTACTTGCTTCTAGGTCTTCCCCTTGGTCTGTTCCCCTCGATCTTACCAATTGTCACCAAGTTCTCCAGATCATTTCTTCTCATAACATGCCCAAAAAATTGTGACTGTCCACGTCTAATGTCTCTAATCAGTTTACGATTTTCATTTGTTTCTTGAAGAACTTGTTCATTGGTCTTTCTGGCTGTCCATGGTATTCTTTGCATTTTCCTCAGAAACCACATTTCTACAGCCATCAGATGTTTTTCAGCTTGACTGCTCATTGTCCAAGCTTCACATCCATATAAGAGTACAGGTTCTATGTAGCATCTCAACACTCTTTTTCTCGTTTCAATTGACATCTTTTTATTGGTCAGTATGTTTTTCATCTTGCTAAAGGCTACTTTTGCCATGGCGATTCTTGTTCTAATCTCTTCAAGGCATCTCCCATCAGATGTTATTACTGTTCCGAGATAATTGTACCTATTCACTTGTTGAAGAATATTCCCATTCACTTGTATATTACATTGTGGTATTTCGTTCTTCCTAGTGACGACCATAATCTGTGTCTTTTTACAATTTAATTCTAACCCTAGTTGTTCACTGTGTGTAACAACCGCATCTACTATATTTTGCAGGTCCTGTTCATTGTCTGCAATCAAGACTGTATCATCTGCATATCTAATGTTATTGACGCATCGTCCCCCAATGTTGATTCCTTCCATATCTTCAATATTTCTGAAAATACTTTCACTGTACAGGAAAAACAGATCTGGAGACATTACACATCCCTGTCTCACACCTCTCTTAATAGGCTGATATTGGCTTACTTCGTTGTCAACTCTTATGGCAGCTTGTTGTTTCCAATATCTGTTTTTTACAAGTCTAAGGTCTTTTCCATCAATCTGTAGGTCCTCAAGCATCCTTATCATCTTGACATGTCTCACTTTATCGAAAGCCTTTGTGTAGTCAATAAAGCAAAGGTGTAAATCTTTGTTTACTTCTATAGAACATTCGATTACGGTTCTCAGTATATCAATCAATCAATCATGTGCCATGCCGGAAAGCGTGGGCGGTCATGATTCGCCATTTCACTCGATCACCAGAGTCGTGGATCAGCTCAGTGTTCCTGTCTCGTCCATGCCATGTGGCCAAGCCATCCAGGTATTTTCCTCTCGGTCTTCCTCTTGGTCTTTTCCCTTCGATCTTGCCAGCTGTCACTAAGTTCTCCAGTCCATTTCTTCTCATAACATGTCCAAAAAATTTTGACTGTCTACGTCTAATTTCTCTAATCAATCTACGATTTTCATTTGTCTCTTGTAGTACTTGGTCATTGGTTTTTCTATCTGTCCATGGTATTCTTTGCATTTTCCTCAGAAACCACATTTCTGCAGCCATCAGATGTTTTTCAGCTTGACTGCACATTGTCCAAGTTTCACATCCATACAAAAGAAGAGGCTCTATGTATCCCTTCAACACTCTTTTTTCTCGTTTCAATTGACATCCTTTTATTGGTCAGAATGATTTTCATCTTGCTAAAGGCTACTTTCGCAGTGGCGATTCTTGTTCTAATCTCTTCAAGGCATCTGCCATCAGATGTTATGACTGTTCCGAGATAATTGAACTGATTCACTTGTTGAAGAATATTCCCATTTACTTGTATATTACATTGTGGTACTTCGTGCTTCCTAGTGACGACCATAACCTGTGTCTTCCTACAGTCTTTCTCATTATATACACAGCATTTACTGTACCCTTGCCTTTTACAAAGCCACATTGTTCTCCTATTTCAGGTTGTATTTTCCTCCTAACTCTTTGCATGATAATTCTTAGCAAAATCTTCGTGATGTGACTCATTATACTAATTGTTCGATGTTGATCACATTCCAAGGCTCCGGATTTCTTTGGGATTGCAGTAAATATAGAATTACATAACTACTGAGGTATATTTCCAGTATCATATATTGTATTATATTAAGCAGACTGGTAACTTTATCTATTCCATATTCTTCTAAAGCATTAATAATTTCTGTTGTGATGCTGTCTGAACCGGGGGTCTTGCCAGATTTCATATGGGTAAGAGCATTCTGAACCTCCGTCTTAAAAATTGCTGATCCTTCAATATTATTTTGAACATCCTACTGTTCGTCTCTGTTATCGTCATAAAGGTTTTTCACGTAATCTGATCATACATGTAAGATCTGATCTTTTTCTATTATGACTCTTCCATCTGTTGTCTTTAGGCAGCCTGCTGATGTACTTGTTCTTTGATTAGTAAGCTCCTGAATTCTTTTGTGCATTAGTTTTGCATTTTTACTGTTGTGTTCTTCAATTTCTCTGCAATTTTTCTCAAGCCATGTTTCTTTTGCCTCCTTACATAAGGTTCTGACTTTTCTGTGAATTTCTTCAAAGTATATGCATGTTTATATAAAAGGGCGTGATGTGTACAATAGGTGTCTAATTGATTTCTGTTGGGGGAACAGGAAAACCCTAACCTGTACAGTTCGCGGCGACAGCACTAGTCAGGCGGCCTTAATTCCTCAACCTGAAGACTCCCACCCCCTTCTTGTCCTACACCGCAAGGTAGTATAGGCAGTATATGACAGTTATGACAGACAGTAAATGTACACGCAAAACGATATTAACCGCTGTTTGATTGTAGATGGCGCATTATGATCCTCAGCAGGATTCCGGATCATGGTTTTTCGCTGACTGTATTATTTGGATCATCATGGTATGCGGGTGATCTCTGGGAGACGATAGGACCACTTGTGGGGTTATCCGCGTGCAAGGACTATGATGATTTGCAAAACTAAAATCAAATGCCTTCGAGCATAGTTTCCTTGGAAGCAGAGACATAAAAACAACCCAGAAATACGCATATAAAAGCCCAGTTACTTCATGCATACTTTACTTAGAGGTAAGCAAAGAAAAATAACCCGGATAATAATCATGTCTGTCTGTTTGTATCACCAGTGATGATCTCAATTACATATGCCCAACAGCAAATGTGTGGGCACATCCTAATAGAGTGATTTTAAGAGATTTCACTATATAATACACCAAGATGTCAGCAAGGCCGAATGGATCTGAGAGCTTGCTCTTAAACATCCGGTGTGCTGATGCCGAGGTAGCGGGATCAATCCCTAAACCGGTCAGTTGGACTCAAATGTTGACTTCTCGTTCTTGACTTGTGGGAGTAAATTACAAGTACGTCTGAAGTCGAAGTGGGTTCGCCTAATGGTTAGAGACACTGGTAGAAAGGCAAGCAAATTCTACTAGTCTGTCTCCGTTTCGATGGCGTTGGGGACGCGATTCGTAATGCCGCTTACCTGCGTTCGAAACACAGCGGTGACCGTTTTGCAGCAGACCATGTCTCGCTTGTTTTAGCATGTTGGTATGGGAGCCAGTCGTTCATAAAGCTATGGCAGATTACTGACCGTAAAAGCATGTCAAGAAGTCAACAACGGCAGAACAATGCTGGTGTTGACCTCAACGTCCTGTAAAGGATACGCAACTTTAAAAAAAATACTGCTAGAAGTAGCAGCACATATATAGACTACGCTTGACTTTAAAGCTAGCGAATGCAAAATAGTGAACTATAACACATTCACTAATCATTATCACTATCCTCTGAATCCCCTGGTCTTCACATTCAAACAACACACGGCATGATGCCGTCAGTACAACCAACTATTCAACAAACCTTTATCTACGCCTCTCTGTATTTTCTATTTTTATTTCGCAAAACGAATGTTTGAATATAGTTCTCTTCGTACATTTTTCAACAGATCACAATTCTTCCCAAGTTTCCCATGAACACGTTCCGTTTCTCGCCTTCAGCCTTCGTCACATGACAGTTGTGTGACGTTTTGCTTGAAATATTTATTCACACAGAAAACAGTCTGACACATTTCAAGCTACAATTGTCTTTCAATTCTCACCCATGAATTTGCTCAGCCTATTTTCCTGTTAAGCCATGGCAATTCGCATACACAGATTTATTTCATGGAAACAATGGGGGTAAGCGACAGAGTAAAGTACGCACTCTAACTCACTTGTACACTAGTCAATCTTTGTAATAACAATATGTGATCTATCATCATCAACGCGTGTCATACCGTAGAGCACAAGCGATTACGTTTCTGCATCAGCATTTGTTTTCTGTGTTCTGTATAAGCTTGGCAGCAGATCGCCTGCTTTGCCACTTTGCCAACCCATTCAGCATTGTTCTCTCTCTGTTGACCTCTAGGTTTGCTTCCATTAATCTTTCCAGTGGAACAAATATCTCCAGATCCCCTCTCATCATATCGTCTTTTTTTAAAAGTTAGTTGCATATCCTTTACAGGTTATTGCAGTCAATACCAGCATTTTGTTTTTGTTTTTTTTTTTTTGCTGTTGTGATCTCTAGTAACCATATAAATGATAGTTATATTGTACTACGTATTTGCAAATGGATCTTCTGCAGTTCTCGGACATTTCGAAGCATTCTACGAAAGAATCACATTTGGTAGCCACGGTCCACTACTCATAAATATATTGTAATACTGGTAGTATGCAACATTCTAACCCTCATGCTCAAGGTGTCCCTAAGGTCTTGTGTCCATTTTAATGCTCGTTGACCTCTGCCTTCTTCTTCCTGAAAGTGCCTCTCACCACTGTTCTTTGCAAGCCATTACAACGTTTAATATGTCCAAACAATTTCAGTTTCTTGGATATATTGTTAATGGGCAAGCTTTCTTCGACCCTCAGAAGTAGAATTCCAGCATTTTTCTTATTCCAGGTCCACAATATTATATCAGTTAGTCTTTATTATGTTCTGACTAATCGTAAATATATAATGGAATGATGTTACACTAACATATAAGATGTTACTTAGAATAGATTAACCAGATTTTATTAATTCCCTTATCTATTTCAGCCTATATTCTTTTGTGAAAAGAAACCAGCAGTCGTATAGAAGAGATACTGCCATTGTTCTGTAAAGTGTTGGTCCTTTAATATTCTGGGTCTTAGCTTGAATAATAGAAAGACCAAAGTCATGGTGATATCACAGAAACAGATGAAACAGATTAAATGTACAATTAAAGCCAATGACATTATTTTGGAACAAGTGTAGACATTAAGATATCTAGGTACATGAATAACATCAGATTAAAGATGCATCACAGAGATAAAATACAACAGGACAAGCAAACACTGCTTTCTATCGCATGAAGAACATTTTATGCAATAAGTCATTGTCATTTGAAGTTAAAAAAAGAATTCGTCAATGTTACATACAACCAATTTTAACATACAGCTGCGTATCCAGGACAATTAGTAAACAGGCGAAAAAAATCCCTGGAAGCCTTGGAGGTGTGGTTTTATAGAAGAATGCCAAAATGATCAATCTGGATACTTTGAGGGAAGCTAAGTCTCAAAGACAACTGATCACAAACATCAGAAAACAGCAGTCCTCGTTTTGTGGCCACATTATGAGAAGATAAAAACTTGAACATGTTGTGACAACCGGAAAGATTTGCGGAAAGAGAGATGGAGGAAGACAACGTGAGCAGATTCTAGACAGAATTTATGACAGGGAAGGGAGTCAACACTCGAACTGATCCATGCCGTCGGAGATCGCAATCTGTGGAGAAGCATGATCGCCCATGCCAGCCGGCTTGGCACTGGAAGATGATGATATTCAAGATCCTTTATATATTCTAGGACCTTCGTATATTCTAGGTCCTTTATGTATTCTAGGACCTTCATATATTCTAGATCTTTCATATATTCTAGATCTTTCTTATATTCTAGGCCAGGCACAATGAGACGATGTGACCAGTTTCCTTAATGTCACTTTTCCTTCCCAGATAATTCTGAATATTATGTGACACATTTAATGTCACTGGGATCTTTCCAACCAACCCCTCTAAACCACACCTAAAGCCGAACTCGTCGGAAGAAAATGGGATTGGGCACGGATTATTGTCTTGGCAAGCAAGTCCACTAACCAATATACTTCAATGACTCCTCATTTCTTGTGTTTAAATAAAGTTATTTACGTATCCTTTACAGGGCGTAGCATCAACTCCAGCATCTTTTTGATTGTTTGTGATCTCTTGGCAAGTTTACGTTCAGTAGTTTGCCATTGCTTTCTGAATGACCGGCACTCATACCCTTTTCATTAAAAACACGCAAGGCGGTCTGCTGCCAAATCGCCCGCAGCGATGCTTCGAAGGCCGTATGCGGGGTTACGAACTGCGTCCGTAACCCTTCGCCACGAAGCAGGCCATCTCTTGTGTACCCATGTTTTTAGACTGGGTCACACACCCCCCCCCCCCCCCCCCCCCCCCCCCAATTACCGTATTGTCAGAATATATTCCTGCCTCTGCTGGAGACTGAACCCCGACCCTTTACTGGCAAGCAAGCTCATTAACTACTATGCCATACGGCTCCTTTTTCTGGCGTAATTTACCATTAGTTAAGCCATGTTCATACACATGTATAGGGTGTATTTACGAGGGTAAGTTAATAAGTAAGTCACAACTGGCTGGAGAAAAATAACTAAATATGATAACTTGAAACCAGTTTATTTTTATACATGCATTGTCCCTTTATTTCTCAACATAATTTCCACCAACATTGATGCACTTATCCCATCGTTTTATCAGTGCTCCCAAACCGGCGGCATAGAACTGCGTGCTCTGTTTTCTAAGCCACGTTTTTACTTCACATTCAACTTCGGCGTCATTCGCGGAATGCCTCCCACCAAGGTGGGTTGTCAGTGTGTCTGCTGACAAATGTTTGTCCCGTAAAGCTGTACATAGATGGGTAGAAAAGGTGACGAGGTCGAGTCAATAAGTAAGTCACACAGTTCTGTGGGATGGCCAGTAAATGAAAAAAGCACTCTATTCTATGCAGCCGGTTTGTGAGGACCGATAAAACAATGGGATCAATGCATCAATGTTGGTGGAAATTATGTTGCGAAATAAAGGGGCACTGTATGTATAAAAATAAACTGGTTTCAAGTTGTTGCCATATTTAGTTATTTGTCTTCAGCCATTTATGACTTACTTATTAATTTATCCTCGCATAATGACTGTTCAGTGTTTGAAAATATTGCCGTCCAAGTGTTGTATACACCCTGTGTAAAGTTCATGCAACATAATAGGTAAATACAAAACTTGAACTGGCAATATTTTCAAACACTGCACAGTCATAAAAAATATACCCCGTACCTCCAATAATCAGCTATTTGAATGCACACGAGGTCCAGCGACACAGAACAGAACATGAAACAGTATTGTTTACAATGCTGTCAAGACTCCAACATTGTGTCCAGATTGTGAAGAAAACCAACCTTTCTTAACAATATGAAAATGCAATTGATTTGCCTTGATCTGTGATCTGTCCGACGTTATGATAATAGCGTTTTGCAAGTCTAACTGAATCTTCGCGCTTGACTTATTGAAGGATAATGGGTATTTCTGTTGTTAAAGTAATGGATGAACGAAAGCGTCTTGAAATCTCTGACATGAAATTGTGATAATTTTTGCTTGTCTGTCTGCTGCTCCTGTTTACATCTATAATAGGACAGGAAATCTGACGATGCTAAAGGATAAATAAATGACAACATTAAAGCTGTTTAATAATGATATTTCTTTCTTTTTTTTCTTTCTTAATTTGCTAACAAAGACGATGGAAATGGTATTAATATAATTGAATCGGCTCTTAGGTTGTATGTGAATTTCACGAACTCATCTGATGTGTGTAGTCTGAAGTAAGGTTTCGTCTAAGCTGCTGGAAGTAAAGGTAGTCGCATAGCAGATAGTGCCTTTGGGGTGTAAAATGTTAGGCTCTCACATATTCTAAGCCTCGATATATTAGGTGGATGATCAGTTGCCTTTCCTTTCTATACATAACCCAAACAATTCTGAAAATTGTATGATATCCATTTTGATGAAGTTGGGTGTACCTCAGAGACGAACTAGTCATATAAAAATAATCCTGTTTGTATTTTGGCATGAACCCGATCCACTGTTTTGGTAGACAAGCCAACTAACCATTATACACACGCGACTCTAGTCTAAGGTGGTAAACAACCACAGTTCAACATTTTCATGACACAGATTCTAGGAATGTTGGTGAATGACGTGCGAGCATCGTTTCATTTCCACATAGGTTTTGGTTGTTATGTTTTCCCACTTGTTTTACCTTTTTCAGTACTTTTCACTGGATTCTAATAAAGATATATGTAGGTTTATATTAGCAAATAACGCCCTTCAGTAAAAACAATCAGAGAGAGAAAGAACTATAAGAATAATAGATAACAGAGGTAGGAACTGATGATATCAGAGTTAAAACAACAGAGGCATTACATGTTGGTGTTGAATGAATCACAGAGATTTACACGAGGTTACACAGTAGAAGTTCTACAATTTTCGAAGTTCATAATGTTTCTTCAGAAAGCCACATAAGCAAAGAACCGATTTCAGAATTATACGTTTCCTGAAAGCTGTTCAAGAGTATGCAATAAGGAACTATACTTAAAATCAGTCAACGGGTAAGAGAATAACAGTTTACATTCAAAGAGAATTCGGGGAAAGGAAAATACATTTACTACTTGAGGATGTTGATAGAGAAATACTAAAGTGTGAAAGGACGTAAATGACTTCACAGTATACATTAAGAGTTAACATATTTTGTCATGAGCAAGTAATACAATTGCTTGAATAGTTACAACTTGATTGCAAGGATATGCAGGTTATAACTAACTTATATTGGGACCACATGGCGAGTATCAGCTGAAGTAGCATTCAGTTGCCGATGATACCTATGTGAAGATAGGTCAGTCAGGGATGATCAATGCCCCCTGACCTTTCTAACTTATACACAGAAAACGTATTCTCAGATAGTGAAGATTTATGAGATTATGTTTTGCATATCCTTTACAGGACATCGCTGTCAACAGCAGCATCTTTCAGCTGTCTGTTGATTTCTTGGCAAGATCACGCTCAGTAGTTTGCCATTGCTTTCTGAGCGGCCGGCTCAGTATCCCGCAAGTCACACCAGCGGGGGACGAACCGCTCCCAGTTCTCGCCCGCTACGAGACTCTGCGTGATAAACGGGATTACGGAGAAAGTGTTGTAACCCCTCGGCCAGAGAGACCGGCATTTATGAGATTACGCGGTGTTAATACCAGAGCGCCACAAAAACTGCAAAATCTGCTAAATATAGTAAACATTAAAAGCGAACAATGCGGTTTAGAAATTAACATTAGAGAAACAAAGGTAAAGATTTTCACTGAAGCGGAAGTCCAGGAGTTTACATACATATATATAATAACAGGCTGGAACAGAAGCCAAGCTGCATCTACCTACACCAAACAATGACGACGATATATGTGACTATCACAGAAGCTGAAATGTGCTTCTTATTCGTACACCTCCAGACGTCAACATGAATGTATCTAAAGAAGGCAGCAGTCAAACTTGAGCGTGTTAACATCTCCATAGAGTGTGTCTTCAAGTGAGGCGGGAAACATTAGAACAGCCCTTTCATACGGCACATTGGACAAGTGGTGCTATACTAATACTGTTTTTCCTAACTGATAGTGATGAGTCAATCGGTACGACTATCTCGGAACAGTCATAACATCTGATGGGAGAGCCTGGAAGAGTTTAGAACAAGAATCCCCATGGAGAAGGTTGCCTTTTGCAAAATGGAAAACGTACTGCCCAAGAAAATGATGTCATTTGCAACGAGAAAAATAGTGTTGAAGTGCTTCATATAACCTGTAATTTTGAATGGATGTGAAGCGTGGACAATTAGCAGACAAGCTGAAAAACATCTGATGGCTGTGGAAATGCGGTATCTGGGGGAAATGCAAAGAATATCATGGACAGACAGAAAAACCAGTGACCAAATCCTAAAAAAAAAAAAAAACCAAAACAAATGAACAGCCGTAAACTGATTAGAGAAATAAAAAGTAGACAGTCAAAATTGTTTGGACACGTTATGTGAAGAATTACATTAAAGAACTTGGTGACAACTGGCAAGATCGATGGAAAAAGAATATGGGTAAGGTAGAGAAGTAAATACCTGGATGGCTTGACACGTGATATGGTCGAGACAAGAACACTGAGCTGGTCCACGACTCTGGTGATCGTGTGAGAGCATGACTGCCCACGCATATCGGCATGGCACATGATGACGATGATGATGATGATGATGATGATGATGATGACGGGGATGATGATGATGATGATGATGATGATGATGATGATGATGATGATGATGATGATGATGACGGGGATGAACGCAAGAGTGGAACTGGTAAAATGACAGCCAAATATTTGTTGCAGGTGCGTCCAGCATGGAGAAAACTATTTTGGGCGACACCAGCTCCATTTCCTAGCCACAGTAGCGTTGTGGATAGACGCTTGTTTGCCGGCCCGTTGTCACGTTGTTTGCCGGTCCGTTGTCACGTTGTTTGCCGGCCCGTTGTCACGTTGTTTGCCGGCCCGTTGTCACGTTGTTTGCCGGCCCGTTGTCACGTTGTTTGCCGGCCCGTTGTCACGTTGTTTGCCGGCCCGTTGTCACGTTGTTTGCCGGCCCGTTGTCACGTTTTCGAATCCTAATCGAGGCAGTATTCTAATTGACCTGAGCAGCTGGACAGTCCCAGGCTAAAACAGATTTGACCACTTAGCCAAAGAGACCGAGCCATATGGGATAAAACCCGGGGCAATAAAGTCGATCCTCTCGACTTTAAGACTTTTTAACAAAGACTTTAAGGCTAAAACAAAATAAAAGCGACCGGCGACATATTGACATCACCCATTCGATAGTAGATTGGTCTATAATAATATCAAACTAGCACTATACACTTAATACGCCTCAAAACATGCAAAGAAGTCCTTTAGTGCCTTATTTTTATAATTGTCTATGTTAATGTTCTTTGTTAATGTTCTTAGGAGCAGATGGCCGAGTGGCTAGAACGCCGGATTTCCTTCGGTAGATCCGGACTCGAATTCTCTATAAGGTGTGGGATTTCTTTTTCTGTCTGGAGCAACAAGTAAATTGTAACCTGCACAGTGCTCGGTGACTGCACTAGCCAGACGGCCTTAATTCCTCAGGCTTAAAGACCCTCCTGCCATATACCGCTAAGTACTATATTGGCAGTAAATGACAGTTAATGTTATATAGAGATTTGTGTTTAGTATTTAACTTTATAGCACCTTTACTGAAGATCTGATGGTCTTGTGTTCGAAACTCATTAGAGTCGAGGATTTGTTTCAGTGACTTTCACTCTAAGGTTGACCCAGTCTAAAATGGCTGGCAGGAAATTTCAAAAGATATAAAGACTGCCGGCGCAATACTTGTCACATCACTCATCGAATACCGATCGGTCTCAGAATATAGATCTAGGTATGTTTGTATGTATGTGTTTAAGCATATGTGCGTGTATGTGTGTGTGTGTGTGTGTGTGTGTGTGTGTGTGTGTGTGTGCGCGCGCGTTCCTGCCTGTCTCATGACACGGTAAAATGCAGTGTTTATAGTCAATCAATCAATCATGTGCCATGCCGGAAAGCGTGGGCAGTCATAACTGGTAATTTCACTCGATCACCAGTGTCGTGGATCAGCTCAGTGTTCCTGTCTCGACCATGCCATGTAGCCAAGCCATTCAGGTATTTACTTCTCGGTCTTCCTCTTAGTCTGTTCTCTTCGATTTTGCCAGTTTTCACTAAGTTCTCTAATCCGTTTCTTCTCATAACATGTCCAAACAATGTTGACTGTCTACGTCTAATTTCTCTAATCACTTTACGATTTTCATTTGTCTCCTGTAGTAATTGGTCATTTGTTTTTCTGTCTGTCCATGGTACTCTTTGAATTTTCCTCAGAAACCACATTTCTGCAGCCATCAGATGTTTTCCAGCTTGACTGCTCATTGCCCAAGTTTCAAATCCATACAAAAGTACAGGCTCTATGTAGAACTTCAACACTCTTTTTCTCGTTTCAACTGACATCTTTTAATTGGTCAGTATGTTTTTCATCTTGCTAAAGGTTACTTTCGCCATGGCGATTCTTGTTGTAATCTCTACAAGGCATCTCCCATCAGATGTTATGACTGTTCAGAGATAATTATACCGATTCACTTGTTATAGAATATTACATTGTGGTATTTCGTTCTTCCTAGTTACGACCATAATCTGTGTCTTTTTACAATTTAATTCTAATACCAGTTGCTCACTGTGTGTAACAATCGCTTCTACTAATTGTTGCAGGTCCTGCTCATTGTCTGCAATCAATACTGTATCATATGCTTATCTAATGTTATTGATGTTTCGTCCTCCACCGATGATTCCATTTATATTTTCCACATTTCTGAAAATATTTTCACTGTATAGGGAATAAATAGATCTGGCGACATTACACATCCCTGCCTAACACCTCTCTTAATAGGCTGATATTGTCCCACTTCATTATCAATCCTTATGGCAGCTTGTTGTTTCAAATGTATGTTTTTTATAAGTCTAATGCAGTGGTTCTCAACCTTTTTGGCCCATGCCCCCCTTTACCATATGTCCAGAACGCCATCCCCCCCCCCACCCCTTTCAAATTTCCTTCCTATAAATTCCCGCCCCCCCCCCCACCCTTACACAGTATACATAAAAATGGAAGCTAACTTTGATAACACATACTAGAACAAGTCTAGACATCTATATAAAACGTGATTTGCGGGTCTACTTATGTTATAAAATGAATTTCATTATTGCGAGAAATACAGAGACCGTAACATTTTGAGGGAATAACAATGTCAAATAACTGGTTCCTGTATTAATGCGATCTTGAAATAATCTTAATTTCCCCCCCCCCCACCCCCCCCCCCCCTGGAAACCCTAAAATTCCCTGTCACCGCCTCACCTTTAGATATATTATTAAAGGGCTGCAACTCCAGCCCAAGGGATAGAAGCGAGTCGCTCAGGGCCCGAGTAATCTAGAGCCTTCTCGAAAGACTGGTCATCGAGTCCATGGTTCCGTGGACACTGACGTGGCCCGCCTATTGCGGGGTCCACGAGGAACTCGGACAGATTTACCGCCCGTGTCGGATTGGGACACGTGGAGACCGGCAGAGGACAGACGGACTGGAGAGAGGCAACAAGGCCTGCCTGAGAGGGACTCAATAGATATTCATAGATATATATATACATAGGCTAGATAGTGTGCTAGATTGTTGTATGATAACTATGTGGTTGATGTTAACTATCTGTGATATGTAATATAGCGCGGGCTGTTAACCCACTGCGCCAACGCAATACAATAAATGTTCTATATCATAGCGAACGAAGTTATTGTTGCCTGTGTGAACCCGAGCTCAGTTACCTAGATAGGAGCAAGACGATGACAGGCTTTTTGGGGGCTAGTTTTCCGGTTTTGGCATAAAATGTTTTGTGAAAGAGCTATTAATTGCCATGTAAAATTACTTAATTAATCATATCAAATTGATTGTTGTACCACAAATTGTTAACTTTACAAGTTTAAATCATTAGTAGCTATCTAGCGATAAAATAGAATTAATCTGAGTCCCTCAGCAGCGTCAGAACAGTGCCTCAGCAGTGTGCCTCATTATTGTTATTCTGTAAACTATTTTTGACATGACTGTGACATTTTTTGACTGTTACTAATGTTTTCTCACTCTACGAGCAGATTGTTCCGCGAACTAGTGACGCGTGCAACCTATGTAACTTTTCCAACAGTGACGAGAGTACAAGACAACATCGGCGAGTTCTGGGATTGAAAGCTAAGTTTCATATCATACCCATTGCAACTCTAAGCTGTACTTCTCACCTTTCATCAATGTATCATTTTGTTTCACATTGATTTGTTTGCATATTCATGACCTTGTAACCAACATAACCTTGCATTTTGATTTACAAATTTAATAATTAAGGGAGATAACCAAATTTTCTACTCCCCAACATTTTTTCTAAGGGATTTAACTTTATAAACAATACCAACAAGTAAAACACAAAATGTCTAGCTTAGATAAATGCATTGAGCAAGGAATAAAATTAGGTTATAAAGAAGAGAAACTGTCAGAATGGGCACAGAAAACGCACGCAGAAAACATTGCCCGTGAAGAAAGAGCGATAGAACGAGAAGAAAAGAAATTGCAAATGGAGGCAGAAGAAAAGAAAATGCAAATGCAGGCAGAAGAAAAGAAATTGCAAATTGAAGAGAAGAAAATGCAATTGCAGGCTCAGGAGAAACAGATGGAGCTTGAGGCGGCGGCCAAACAAGCCCAATTGAATGCCGAGACACAGATAAAACTAAAACAGATGGAGATTGAGTCCAACGCAGAAATATCTGTCAATAAGCTAAAAAGCAAAGAGGAAGAACAAAAATATAACAAGTATAAAGGCCTCGTGAAGGCGTTCTGCTCAGGAGATTCCATCAGCGCCTACTTGGAAAATTTTGAGTGTCTCATGGCCTACCATAAGATCATAAAATCAGATTGGGCATTTATTCTAATGAGAAACTTAGCTCTTGAACCATTAAAAGTAATAGAGACAGTGCCACAGGAAATGCGAAAAGACTATGACTACTTAAAACAACGCATTCTCCAACATTTTTCTTTAGATACTGCAGGTTACCAACAACAATTTGCCAAATTATCTCCACAACCAAACCAAACCTTTATAGATTATGTTAGTACAGTCCAAGACGTGTGTACAAAATGGATTAACTCGGCTAAAACGAACAACAGCCATGACAAACTTAAAGAGCTCATTATTATAGACAAAATAGTTAGCACCATCCCCACACCTTTTGCTAAGTTCTTAAAACAAATGGACTGTAAAAGTATTCAGGAAATCGAGTCCAAGGGGAATGCATTTTTCACAGCAAATAGAGACATTTTTCAGCTGAACATAAGTCACAACGATACAGCAGCAGCAGTAGTGAACACCAAATACTCCAAACAAACAGAGAGTAAATTTAAACCGCGCTCCAATGTCGGTAAAGTAGCGAAATGCCAGTATTGCGGTTTGAGTCACGACACTTACTCTATGTGCGACAAATCGCCTAACTATCCTCACCACCTCAAAATGATGGTGGAGAAGCAGAAGACTAAGCGCAACGCTTACCAGAGAGCGGTCAAATGCTTCTTTTGCCGGAGTTTTGGCCATTATAGTCGCTTCTGTGATGGACGTAAGTTATTGAAACAGGCCAATGCTGCACTAGTAGAAACGTCGTCTGACGAAGAGATTGAATCACTAATTGATTGTGATAATCAACACGACAATGAAAGCGAGCTTGGGAATGCTGTACACATTATTAACACCATTACAGACAGTAAGTGTAACACCTGTACAAAGTTCCAACTTGACACAACATTACTATGTGGCCACACTATCCCTATTTCAAATGAAACAGCCAACGCTGCTTTGTCATCTACAGGCAAGCTAGTTTTTTCTACAGGGTTTGTAAATAACAAAAAGTGCACATTAATTCGGGATTCCGGCGCAACGCTCTGTGGGATTAAGAAAACATTAATAGACACTAAAGACTACACAGACAAACATGTGACTTGTCGCACATTCTCAGGTACTATAGAGAAATACCCCCTTGCTCTGGTCGAAATTCGAACACCGTTCATATCAGGACAAGTATTGTGCGCTGTCCTTGAAAATCCAGTCGCTGATATTATACTTGGTAATTTACCCAACATACATCCATGCTCCGAAAAGGAAATCAAAGAGTGGGAGCATAAACACGGTATCCACCACACAAACAGCGATGCTACAGAGAAACACCATTCATGCTTGTCTCAATCTGCCAAAATACCAAGGGAG
This sequence comes from Cepaea nemoralis, assembly GCA_014155875.1. Lineage (NCBI taxonomy): Eukaryota > Metazoa > Mollusca > Gastropoda > Stylommatophora > Helicidae > Cepaea > Cepaea nemoralis. The sequence goes on from JACEFZ010024753.1 coordinate 19,454, forward strand.
ACAACCACTGAGGTAATTCAGAAAGAATTCACCGAGGTGTACAATGCAGGGGCGGTCGAATCTGTGAGCGATACGACCAAATTAAAACCTCGAATTGAGGATGCTACCGAGCTACCAAGTACCAAGCCTGTAAATGTGCAACAAAACACACAACACACAAATGCAATAACACGACAGACAACCCATAAAACCAACACTGACCAACTGCAGGAATCATTAGAAATAATAGCACCAAACTTAACTAACATCAATTTTGGAAATGAACAGAAAACAGATCCTACACTTGCACCATACTTTAAGTTAGTAGGACTTAAACCAAAATTAACTAAGAACGCATCGTGGACATTTAGGCTACAGAACAATATCTTAACTAGATTTTACACAACAAAACAGACCACGATACAGCAAGTAGTGTTACCACAAGCACATCGAGACAAAGTTCTAAAAATAGCCCATGACTCCCCTTTTGGAGGTCATATGGGGTATGAAAAGACCAGGGCTAGGGTCCTCACCCAGTTTTATTGGCCAAAGTTTTGCCAAGATATAAAAACCTTCTGTAGATCTTGTGATATATGTCAGAAACTGGTGAAAAAGGGGAAAAAACCCTACAGCAGAAGTCCAATCAACGACAACTGCCTCGAGGCCTTTCCAAATCGTGGCAGTCGACCTAGTAGGTCCGTTGAATCACATTTCAAATAAGGGGAATAGATATATTTTTACTCTTGTGGATTTATGTACGAGATGGCCCGAAATGCTGCCATTAAGATCTATCTCCTCTAAGGATGTGACGGACATATTACTAAATATTTTCTCCCGTTTTGGCTTCCCGGAGAAAATCATTTCTGATAGAGGAACCCAGTTCATATCAAATGCCACCCAATCAGTAACTAAGTTACTAGGCATTAAGCAATGTTTCACCAGTCCCTATCGACCGGCCGCAAATGGTATCTGCGAGAAACTAAATGGGGACCTGAAACATATTGTCAGGGTCTTAAACTTGGCTCGCTTTCCTAACTAGTGTGAGACAGTACAACTACAACGTGATTTGACGTAAGACTCAACGATACATCGTTTGGTGGATTTATTAACAATCAAATACAGAACGATGATCACAAATACATATAATGAATACTTTATAACTTACATCCACAATACAGTCACAAGTCTGACTCGCAAGATGTCCAGACACTCGCCTTTCAATACAGAAACCACACAATGCCTTTCTCACACGTCCGTCCTGTTCCGTGTCCCCAGAGCTGTCTGGACCTGGTAGGCAACTTGCCTCCTGCCTGACGTGGCGTCACGTGGCAGTCGTGCGTCTTGCGTTGGCGGCCTGACCGCTGGTCAGCCAGCGATATCTCGCAGGCCGGTAACTCATTCGCCTGGCGGCGCAACGAAGTGGTTGCATCCCTTACTGGGCTCTAAGTCGCCTGGCGGTCGTAACGATGTCCCTGCATCGCTGTCCACTGTCGGACTCTGACACGCTCCCCGGGTAACTCCATGAAAGATGTCGTCTTTCATGCTATGTCTGTACCTGTTGGGTTAATAGTATACCCTTGTCAGAGTCTACCTTTCGATTGTTATACAAAAAGTTATCAAAATTACACACATGCCATAGAAATATATGAGAACTGGGAGTTGGGTACAAAGACATGTGGTGCTTCATGTTTAACACATATCAGGCTTCACCCTCTCGATGGCTGGTTACCTCAATCGTATTATCACCCAGTCGGATCAGTAGCACCAGCTTCACGCATCTACGTCAACGCAATTTGAAAAAAAATAATAATATGGTTCTTGAAACAAGACCCATCTCGCGAGACTGAAATACGACTTTATATAAGTCGTATAAAACACTCAAACCCTGTCCCTACATGGCCAGGAGTTATTGTGTTGGCATACAATGTTGGCAACCCTTTGCCATGCCCAGTAGATGCCTGCCTGTGGTGTCAACACTTTAACAACAACATGTTATATTACACACAACACATTAGCATATACATTTCAAATTATGGCGGCCCTTTGTGTGAAAATGTAATAACAATAAAATGAAAGGGAAATAATTTTAACATTAGTGAAACACAATAATTTACAATAACTATTTAAATTCTTAGTGTCATTGCTTGACGTTTCTTCATACTAACGAAAAAAAGTCGGTAATATGAATACGTTAATCAAGATATGATTCTAAGATTACATTAGAGAAATAAATAAACACACAATTCGTGTATTCAATTTTATAGAATCCTAAATATTTTACAATCGTCAAAACTTTTTAACATTTTCAATGTCGTCTGCTATTTTTCCTAAATTTATAATTAATCCGGAAGTACACGCGAGCTGTACAATCAGCTGTTGGTAAAGATTGTAGAACACACCTGTTCCGGTTTGATGTAGTTTGAAGCAGGAACAATGTTCTCACAGTTCGTGGATTTTGGTACACAATCTTCTGGATTACGATAGAATGTTCATGTGTTAGCTGTTTCAGTCGAACACTAAAGATTTCGGTTCACTGCAGAGGTGTAGAAAAGTCGTCACTGTTCAGTTTTACTTTCACACTCGTCATTAAAATGTTCCTGGAGGAATCAACACGACGTTGTCACTGTGAAGTTGGATAATTCGCTTCAGGTAAGGGCGAACGTGACACTGTTCTTGTACGTAATATATACAGTTAATAAAGTTCGCTTTCTACCACATACTACACATTTATACACGACAATCACTACATGAACTAATAAAATACGAACACTATATATAATGGGAGTAATCCCTATCACAATATTGTAGACATTACACAGCTTTTTGTGAATGAAACAACACTATTCACTGCTAAATGGCTGTGTCGGTCTGAGTGTATTTCTACATATTGCACTCAGCCATTGGTGCTCACTGGGTCGGTCGGACAACGTGACAAAAGATCGGCAATTGAATTGGTTCTGCCTGGGATATGTCGAACCTCAAAGCTATAATCTTGAAGTTTCAAAGACCAGCGTGCAATCATATGATTCGATGGCATACCTGAATTCATCCATCGTAAGGGGCTGCCGTCCGATTCTACAATGAAATGGCGTCCTAGAAGAAACCTAGATAATTTGGTGATCCCTACTACCAGAGCTAGGGCTTCTAGTTGAGGAATGGACCATGCCCGCTCTCGGGCTTTCAGCTTCCGGGATACAAAATAAACTGGGTGGAGGATGTTGTTATACTCCTGCAACAGGACTGCTCCAATCGCGACGGAACTAGCATCTGTGCGTAATCTGAAAGGTAAACGGATATCGGGCAATTTAAGGATAAGATTATGTTTATTCTTATCGGAAAAACATGCTAGCACTTTATGAAATGCGATTTTTAGGCATTCATCGTGTACAATTTTCTCAGGTTTATCCTTTGTTAGTAAATTAGTAAAAACCTCGGTCAGTTCCGAAAAATCAGGAATAAATTGCCTATAGTAATTGATTAGGCCTAGCAAACTTCTGACCTGTTTCTTAGTGGTCGGAAGTGAGAGTTTTAGTATCTTGGACACAATTTTATCATCTGTCGTGACAAAGCCATTGGATATTTTGTAACCCAAGAATGATATTTCCTGGTAGGCTATGTCTACTTTTGCCGGCTTCACTGTCAGTCCGTGCTGTCTGATCCGTTCAAATGTTTGGTCTAATGTCTTAATGTGTTCCGTCATTGTCTGTGTGTGAATGCATATGTCGTCAATATAGCAGATTATGTTAGGAATGTCTCTTAGCAATAGTCGTGTCATACGTACGAATGTGGCTGGGGCGTTAACTAGCCCAAATGGAAGTTTGCACCATTCGTACAGTCCCCAAGGTGAGGCGAAAGCTGTCAGATGTCTGCTCTGTTCGTCTACAGCAATCTGCCAATAACCTTTAACCATGTCTACAGTCGTGAAGAACCTAGCGTCTGTCAGTTCTGTCAGAAGATCGTCAGTATTTGCCATAGGCTCAAGATCTAGAACAGTTATTTTATTCAGTTTTCGGTAGTCGATGCACAGTCTTATGGTATTGTCCTTTTTGCGTACTATGACCATGGGAGATGAGTAGTCTGATTGGGATCGTCTTATGATGTTATTTTTCTCTAAGTTGATGATTTCTTGATGTAACTGTTCTTTGTAATGTAATGGGATGGTGTATGGTCTGCATCTAATGGGTGCGTTTGATGTTAGTGCGATGTGATGCTGTATTAATTCTGTTTGTCCTGGGTTGTTGGAGAAGATGGTGTTGTACTGTTGTATAAGTTGTTTGCAACTGTCTGTGTCTGCTTGAGTTAAATTTGGGTTGATTTTGATCTCCTTCAAGCAGTCTGTCGTGTCTAATGCAGGTGTTGGAATTTCGTCACTAGCATCGTCGTCTTCGTGATCTATTATCACTGTACAAGCTGTTGTATCGTCTTGTGCGTCGTCTCTGTTGTAGTAAGGTCTTAGCATATTTATGTGAAATATTTTGTGTTTGTTTTTTATTAGGATCTCGTAGTCTACAGGTGAAATCTGTCTTGTCACTTTAAAAGGTCCCTGCCAAGAATCAGTCAGAAGGTGTCTGTCACTAGGTAGCAGAAGAAGAATGTCCTGTCCCGGTGTCAATGTTATTGTCCTGTTACCTTTGTCAGCATACTGTCTATAAGTAGCACCAGATAGTTTTAGTGCATTCTTTGCAATAACACAAGATTTGATGATTCTTTCACGCAATGATGTCACATATAAATATGATGATATGGGTTTAAGTACTGGTGTAGAGTCAGTTAACATTTGGTGGTAAATGGTCAATGGGCCACGTGGTTTGGCACCATAGATAAGTTCAAAAGGAGAGAAACCGGTACTAGCATGTGGTACCTCGCGATAAGCAAAAAGAATAGCTGGTAGATATACATCCCAGTTGTTGGGGTGTTCTTGCGTCACTTTTGCAAGCATGTGCTTAAGATCCCCGTTAAACTTCTCTATTACTCCGCTACTGTGAGGATGGTAGGGGGAATTGAAACACTGTTTAACTCCCAGCATTTTGGTGAAAGCTTGGGTGGATGCGGCAATAAATTGAGTGCCCCTATCAGATTGGATAGTATCTGGAAACCCTATCCTAGAAAAAATATGGAAGAACACTTCCATTATTTCATTGGCAGTTATGTTCTTTAACGGAATAGCTTCTGGCCAGCGACTACATTGATCAATCAACGTTAGAATAAATTTATTCCCTCTAGTTGTTGTATGACTGAGAGGGCCCACTATGTCAACCGATAGCTTTTCAAAAGGTCGACTGGCTAAGTCGGTGACTTGTAACTTTGCCTGTGGGTGTTTACCTTTTTTAATCAATTTCTGGCAGGTGTCACAACTTCTGCAATATTCTTTGATGTCATTGCAAAATTTTGGCCAGTGAAATTGTGTCAATAACCTTGATCTGGTCTTCACGTATGCCATATGTCCTGCAAGAGGTATATCGTGTGCAAGATGTAAGGCTTGTTTGCGGTAACTAGTTGGCAAAACAGTTTGCTCTGTGGTATTGTCACCTCTGGTGTAATACCTAGTGAGTATGTTATTTTTCAAAGCAAAATGCCATTTTGCCTTTTTGGTTACTTTTGGCTTTCGGCCGATCAGGTCAAAGTATTTTGACAATGAAGGATCAGCTTTTTGGGCTGTTACAAATGCTTCCTTCATGGTGTTAGTAGGTTGTGAAACTGGGCTGATCAATTGTATCGCCTCAGTTTGATTTACTTCATCTTGCACTCTAGCAGTAGCTCTTGTTACTGCGTTCACACACTCAATGATATCAGATGATGATGATGATGGAACAATAGTTTCAATGGTGTCATGAAAACTTAGTGCTACATTAGCTACATTAACATCAATAGGTGGTGTGATACTTTCAATGATGACATTTGATGATGATGTTATGGTATCATCATTACATGAAGATGTTATGTCATGAGGTTTATCATTTACCTCAGGTAAATTACCAATAATTATATCACACACTGGACTGGTTAGTGCAGCGCACTTTACTTTTCCAGTGAGGAAAGGTGTATCAATATATGCCCATGCTAATGGGTATCTTTCAATATTGCCTGAGAATGTTCTACATGTTACGTGCTTGCCTGTGTAATCTGTAGGCAATATGAACGTTCTTTTCAGGCCAATGATTGAACTTCCCGTATCGCGAAGGACTGTAGCCGGTTCGCCATTTGCATATCCGTGATGGATGATTATTTTGCCTTTTGAGTCTACTACCAAATTAGCTTCTTCATTGGCAGTAGGGATGGTATGCCCGCATGTTAAAATACCATCTTCAAAGAAGGTGTTACAAACATGGCATGTGTTTTTGCCGTATATGTCAAACGCCTGTGCTGAGTTCACAGGATGTTTCTCTGGCTCTTCTTCTTCAGAAGTGGAATTGTCATCCAAGGCGGCACCTGCTTTTTTTATCATCTGCCTGCCCTTACAAGCATTCCGATGGTGTCCGAACGCCTTACAGAGAAAACATTTAGTCGCACTCTTGAAGGTTTCACGTTCCTGATTTCGTTGATTTACCTTGTGTTGTAAGTACGTCTCATACCCAGGGTTTTTATCACACATCTCATTCGGATGATGAGACTTAGTACAATGAATGCAATGATAAAATTTCTCAGAGGTAGGCTTACGAAATTTCTGCCTACTATAGGTTTGTTTCTCATAATTAGCCGCTGCTACAAAGTTAATGTTAGTATCTTCAGTAGCAAAGCAGTGTTTGTTGGCTGTGTAGTAAGCCGACCCACGTCTTTCAATCTCATCCACACTAGAGCATTCATTCTCTAACAAAAATTTTGCAAAGGCTGAAGGAATAGATGACACAATTTTGTCTCTAATGATTAGATCTTCCAATCTCTCATAACTTTTCTCAATTTTGGCTGCTGAAGTCCATTTGGTGAAAATATCTCGGACTAAGCAGAGGTAGTCAGAGAACGTTTGAGTCGGTTTTGGGCTCAATTTACTGAACTGTTCTCTGTAACCTGCCTCATCTAACATAAAATGTGCCATAATCTTAGATTTCAGATAATGGTAATCTTTCCTGAGGTCTTTGGGGATGGTTTCAATAACTTTAAGAGGTTCCCCTGACAAACTCCTCATATACACAATATTCCATTCAGACAGTGGAACTTGATAATGTTCCATTAAAGTTTCAAAATTTTGGGTAAAGGCTGCAATGCAGTCACCCGAGGTATAATTACGTACAATACCTTGGTATTTCTTATACTGGTTTTCTTTCTCCAGTCTTTCAGATTTCTTATACTCTTTGTTAATCGCAGTCTCAGTGTCAAGTTGTTTTATTTTCAACTGTAACTCTAGTTCTTCCCTCTTACTCTGAGCTGCTATTTCTGCCTTTTTCAGCTCTGTATCTTTCTCGATCTCGGCCTTTTTCAGTGCACTATCTATCTCAGCTTGCTTTAAGGCTGTTTCTGCCTCTCCTTGTTTGGCAGCCATCTCTGCCTGTTTTAATGCCCTTTCAGCTGCTCTTTCTTCACGCTCAGCCACTTTTTCCTGTACTTGTAGGTATTCAGCGTATTTCTGCTCGCTCCACTGTGTTAGTTCCTCACCATGTAACTGTAACTTTATGCCCATATCAATGAAATCAAATAATGAAGACATGATGGAAAAATGTCAATGAAATACCAGCCACACACAATATGTTATAAGTGGTTAGTAATCAACAAATTACAATCTGTTTATATGGACGATATGTGCCTAAAAATGCATTTTTATAGTATACGAAAAGGAAAAAGTATACTCAAGTGCCCTGGATGCGGTGAAGAACGGTTGAAAATCGGGCTAGGAACTGTAGGGTCGCTACTTCGAATACAAATGACCTCTACGGCAAGGTTTCGGATGGTACGGAAAAACCTGCTTTTATTTTGGAAGAAGATAAATTAGCGTCTATTTGTTGGTGTGTGCCTGCTTGTCACTAAGTGTTGATTAGGTTTGTATGGCGTTGAGTGTAATTGTATGTCGTAAGTTTGTCCGTCAACAGTTTTTTTTACAATACACGTTACTTTCTTTCCAAACACTTTTCGCGTTCCACAAACTCAATTCACAAAGACAATCTACAAGTATCTTAACACTCTACAACATTGATGACACATCACTTACATCAAGATTGACATTCAGTAAGGACATAGACATCAAGTTTACAAGATGGCGACAAGGTCAAAATGGCGACAAGATCACAATGTCGACAAGGTCAAAACGGTGACACGTTTCACAAATCACAAATGTTTTACACGATTACAGGATCAAACAAAATGTATGCATTGTACGTTTACAAATGGTCTTACACATGTTTAAATAATGTAGTAACAATCAAAATGAGCCTTCCATGATCACATTTAAGTTTAAATCTAAGTCTAATTAAATTCAATGTTCAACAAGGACAAGCTATTCACGTTCAAATAACTAACTAATTTAAAGCTGGACGAGCCCTCCACGTTCACACATGTCAGGGTCTTAAACTTGGCTCGCTTTCCTAACTAGTGTGAGACAGTACAACTACAACGTGATTTGACGTAAGACTCAACGATACATCGTTTGGTGGATTTATTAACAATCAAATACAGAACGATGATCACAAATACATATAATGAATACTTTATAACTTACATCCACAATACAGTCACAAGTCTGACTCGCAAGATGTCCAGACACTCGCCTTTCAATACAGAAACCACACAATGCCTTTCTCACACGTCCGTCCTGTTCCGTGTCCCCAGAGCTGTCCCCACCTGGTAGGCAACTTGCCTCCTGCCTGACGTGGCGTCACGTGGCAGTCGTGCGTCTTGCGTTGGCGGCCTGACCGCTGGTCAGCCAGCGATCTCGCAGGCCGGTAACTCATTCGCCTGGCGGCGCAACGAAGTGGTTGCATCCCTTACTGGGCTCTAAGTCGCCTGGCGGTCGTAACGATGTCCCTGCATCGCTGTCCACTGTCGGACTCTGACACATATGCTATCTAAAGTGACAGCTGAAAATCCAGCCGATTGGGACATACTTCTCCCAACGGTTTTGTTCGCATATAGAGAAGTCCCAAAATCAAGTACAGGGTTCTCTCCCTTCGAATTGATGTATGGAGCGAACCCAAGAGGACCTCTCACCATTTATAAAGAGATCATATCACAACCTGTAGATATCCAACTTCCCATTTCTACCTATGATTTGGTCACTGACACCAGAGACAAAATCATACGTTCCTGTATATTGGCCAGAACAGCACTACAGGAGAAAGGTTTTAAATACAGGCAGTACGCCAACAGAGGTGGAAAAACAATTATACTAAATCCAGGTCAGGATATTTTACTACTCCTACCTGACAAAAGAGATTTATTGTCAACCTCTTGGCAGGGACCTTTTAAGATCATTAGAAGAATTTCAGAAGTAGATTACGAAATCTCTTTAAATGGAAAGTTGAAAATATTCCATGTAAATATGTTGAAACCATACTATGCTAGAATTACCCCATGACTGGAAAGAGTCATTATTGATACCTATCTTTAAGAAAGGAGACAAGTTCCAATGTGGAAATTATAGAGGAATATCACTACTGTCCACAAGCTATAAGATACTATCCGCAGTATTACTAAATAGACTAAAACCATATTCAGAAGACATATTAGGTGACTACCAGGCGGGTTTTAGACAAAACAGATCAACATTAGATCAGATATTTATCTTACGACAAATAGCCGAGAAACATTGGGAATATAAAAGAGATCTCCATAACATTTTTGTGGATTTTAAAAAGGCTTATGATAGTGTCCATAGGAATAGTCTATGGAATGTTATGCAGGAATTTGGAATACCAAGGAAGTTAATTAATATGACCAAACTATGCATGGAAGATACTTATAATATAGTAACATATAAAGGCAGGAAATCAGACCCCTTCCAAATAACATCTGGCTTGAAACAGGGTGATGCACTATCGCCGCTACTCTTCAATCTGGCTCTAGAGAAAGTTGTAAGGAAGGTAAAGGAGGAATGTGATATTGGAGGAACATCCAAGCTGCTTGGTTATGCAGATGATATAGATATTATAGGGCAAAGTGAACAAAAGACATTAGAAATATTGACTCACTTAAAGGAAAAAGCCCAACAGATGGGGCTGGTTATCAACCAAGATAAGACAGAATATATGGTAATTTCAAGAGACGGAATGGCTAAAAACTCTGGCCACATACAAATAGATAATATGACCATTAAAAGAACGGAAACATACAAATACCTGGGTACAATCTTCAACTGCTCCAACATCATAAGGGAAGAAATACAAACTAGAATCAACTCTGGAAATAAGATATACTATGCACTACAACATCTACTAAAATCAAAGGCGCTATCTCGTAACACCAAAATCACAATATACAAAACACTGATCAGACCAGTTGTGCTGTATGGCTCTGAAACCTGGAGTACAACGAAAGGAGACGAAGCCTTGTTACAAACCTTTGAGAACAAAATTTTAAGACGCATCTTTGGACCCATTAGGGATACACAAAGTGGAGAGTGGAAAAGAAGAAGTAACAAAGACATTTATGATTTGTTTAAGTCCCCGCTAATCACTGGTATCATGAAGGCTAATAGACTACAATGGCTGGGGCATATAGAAAGAATGGAAGATAATAGGGAAACAAAACTCGCTTACACTCAGGAAATAAATGACCGTAGACCCCGAGGTAGACCAAGAAGGCGGTGGAGAGATAATATACATACAGACCTACAAGCACTTGGAATCAACGACTGGCAAGAGAAGGTCAACCAGAGAGACGAATGGAGACAGATTGTATTTGCAGCAAAGAACATCAATGGCTCGGAATGCTGAAGAAGAAGAAGATACTATGCTAGACAGGACAATGAGACAAATGAACAGACGCAACGAACTGGTGACAGAGACGAAACGACATTTTCCCAACGGAATGACACCTCGACAAACGAAGCATCGTTAACGACACACTCTTACGACAACGAAAACGACGGAGACATAAGGACATTACCGACAATCTGTGATATCGACAAAGACGACAAATTTGACGACATATTGACAACTATTGATCTCGACGACGACGACAATGACATTGAAGACAATTTACAAACAGTAGCATCTGTGATAAATCAGACAGACGCGGACAATACTGAAATCCCTGTACCAATTATGACTGACGACGGGAGTATAAATGACATACATATCTCTGACACTTTGACACAACAACAGCGACAAGACATTTTGACTCTCCTTGACGAGTATAAATCTATCTTTTCTAACAAACCTGGACGCACTGATAAAATAACACATTCAATTGTGCTGACAGATCTGAGACCGGTCAAATGTAGACCATATTCTATTCCTCTCCATTACAGATCTAATTTAGATAAAGAAATTTTAGATTTAGAGAAGAATGGCATAATTCAAAAATCGATGTCTCAATATTCTTCACCGATTGTCCTGGTGAAAAAGAAGGACCAGACAACAACGGATGCAGAGCCAATGAACAGTTGTGAAGATCTTATTTTAAATATGGCTCAATCATCCTTATTTTCCAAGACCGACTTAGCGAAAGGATATTGGCAAGTTCCACTACACCCTTCTTGTAGACATATAACAGCATTCGCAACACCTCTCGGTTTGTACGAATGGCTATATCTTCCTTTTGGCCTGAAGAACGCACCGGCCACATTTGTTAGACTAACAAGATTGTTATTACACGGAATTAAAGATTTAGTAGCCTATATTGATGATATATGCGTCCATTCTTCTGATATGACTTCTCACTTACTTACCCTGAAACAAGTCTTCAACCAAATCTCTCTTTTTGGACTTACTATCAAACCTTCCAAGGTTGAAGTAGGCTATACACAAATAGACTTCCTTGGTCATAGAATTTCTGAAGGCAAATTGTTGACAGATGATAAAATTGTTTCCAAGATCCTTAATCTAGAAGTGCCTACCACAAAGAAACAGATTAGAAGTCTACTAGGTCTTATTAACTATTATTCTAAATTCATTCCACATTGGGCAGAACTCACCTCAGTCTTTTCTGATATGTTAACTAAAGATCATCCATCAAAAATTTGTAAAAGTACCAGCTTAGATGATGCAATGTGTAGATTGAAACATATTTTTTCTAATCCACCAGTCTTACGATTACCCAACATAAATTTACCCTTTATTTTGACCACAGATGCGAGCGCTATCGCAATAGGAGGATGTTTAATGCAGGAAGTGGATGGAGTTAGACACCCGATTCTCTACGTGAGCCGCAAACTAAAGAAGGCTGAGACCCGTTATGCCACAGTGGAATTGGAGGCTTTAAGCCTATTGTTCTGTATATTGAGATTATCTAAGTTCCTCTTGGGTAGTCATTTTGTGGTCCTCACAGACAGTTCGCCATTATTAGTCCTTAACCATGGGTCGCCCAAAAACCACCGGTTACAAAGATGGTGTCTTCTTCTTCAAGATTTCGACTTCGAAATCCGCCATATCAGAGGCACCGATAACATTATGGCTGACCTATTATCACGGCAAACGAATGCGCCAGTAGAATGACTCTTAGCACATCGACCATTCGCCATACTAGAAACTGTGATACTTTTAGTCGGTTGCATATAACAGTGTAACTCTACACCTGCTAGAGTACTCTCAGTGATTAGGTTAATTACGACACCCATGAACATGATACGTTAAGAGCTATACTTTAAGAACTATACTATCAAGTGCCTAAGCTCTAGAACGATCCCAACAAGAAACGGTAACTGTGTTTCAGCCAATAATATCAACCAGTGAACTGACTCTGAATACTGTAATATTTCATACGGGACATTGAGAACAATCCATACTTGCTGTTGCTACGAAACTTTGCAAACAGCCGAAACAGAACGACATCGACTACAACACTCAAGAGACAGCCATACTAACTTTAACATTCATGGCATAACACGCTAACAACAGGACGACAACGCGCACATCATCGTTGGATTTAGTTATTTAATTAATTAATTACTTTAGTATTAAATATGTATTATATTTGCATTAATGATGTATATAAAATGTGTTAACCTGTAATTTGTACATATTCTACTTTAATATTACAGGCGGTGCCATTCATAGGCTAAAGAACCGTCCTATACAATTGTCTCTGGTTAAATTATAACCTATTTTTGATTCATCGTACAAAAAGTACGTATTTTCTTAAAGGGCAAATATCGCCTAGTCCATTTTTTCTAAGGGCAATAACACTTACCTCAACTTTAATTATATATTTTAACCAAATACTATTTTGAATGAAAGGTGAGTGAATGACTGCGTGAATGGATTAAATGAGAGAACGATACACTTGGCGGACAAATTGTACGCAAAACGTATTTATTTTAATTTGTCTGCGTCTTTCATGTAAAATTGCATGACTTGTCTAATTTATTAATACATGTGTAGTACTTAGTTTAATAGTGAGTTTAATTTAGTAGTTAGAATAATATACTTAGTTTAGCAGTTAGGATACATCTAAGCACCACTACTTGGAATGCCTAATCATGTATTGCACACAGTGGAGTAATTCATGATTGAGGCTATCCCAACTCGTGACGCTTGGAAATACACCACACATTCAGCACACACGTTACACAAACCTTAAAACTCAACACTATCAATTTAAAATACAGTCACTTTATTAGAAACAGCAACTTATTAGTCAACACACTAACAAGCCAACAGGGACACATGTAGTCTGAGGAGGATAGAATAACAAGGTAACTACATATTTAGCATTATACAACATACGAGAGTAAAAGTGTATTGAAATGCACACACAGATCAAGATTTGAAGGTGTACTTATTTAGCCAGGACTTCGGTCTTGTTAACCCTCTTTAATACAGAGGTTAATTGTCTTGGTACCAGTGGGGTACTATGAGAAGGGCGGGTTGTAAATACAACTACTAAAACGTCACGTAACTTCGGTCAGATAAGCATTGGTAAGGACACGAGAGACAGAGTGATCTCTTCACCAAATCAGAGAAGTGTTGTATGGGAGAATACATGAGTTTTTAGTGCCAGTATGTAGGTTACCAAGTTACTGTCCACCAAACTACCAACTTTATGTGATTCGGTGACAGAAATAGAACAGATCTAATTACCCAAGAACAAATCATATCAGGGGAGGAGGGGGGAATCCTGTCACCGCCTCACCTTTAGATATATTATTAAAGGGCTGCAACTCCAGCCCAAGGGATAGAAGCGAGTCGCTCAGGGCCCGAGTAATCTAGAGCCTTCTCGAAAGACTGGTCATCGAGTCCATGGTTCCGTGGACACTGACGTGGCCCGCCTATTGCGGGGTCCACGAGGAACTCGGACAGAGTTACCGCCCGTGTCGGATTGGGACACGTGGAGACCGGCAGAGGACAGACGGACTGGAGAGAGGCAACAAGGCCTGCCTGAGAGGGACTCAATAGATATTCATAGATATATATATACATAGGCTAGATAGTGTGCTAGATTGTTGTATGATAACTATGTGGTTGATGTTAACTATCTGTGATATGTAATATAGCGCGGGCTGTTAACCCACTGCGCCAACGCAATACAATAAATGTTCTATATCATAGCGAACGAAGTTATTGTTGCCTGTGTGAACCCGAGCTCAGTTACCTAGATAGGAGCAAGACGATGACAGGCTCCCTTGTGGGGAATTCCCTACTGGTTGAGAACCACTGGTCTAATGTCTTTCCCATCAATTTATAGATCTGCAAGCATATCTACATAACATACAAACATACAAATACCTGGGTACAACCTTCAACTGCTCCAACATCATAAGGGAAGAAATACAAACTAGAATCAACTCTGGAAATAAGATATACTATGCACTACAACATCTACTAAAATCAAAGGCGCTATCTCGTAACACCAAAATCACAATATACAAAACACTGATCAGACCAGTTGTGCTGTATGGCTCTGAAACCTGGAGTACAACGAAAGGAGATGAAGCCTTGTTACAAACCTTTGAGAACAACATTTTAAGACGCATCTTTGGACCCATTAGGGATACACAAAGTGGAGAGTGGAAAAGAAGAAGTAACAAAGACATTTATGATCTGTTTAAGTCCCCGCTAATCACTGGTATCATGAAGGCTAATAGACTACAATGGCTGGGGCATATAGAAAGTATGGAAGATAATAGGGAAACAAAACTCGCTTACACTCAGGAAATAAATGACCGTAGACCCCGAGGTAGACCAAGAAGGCGGTGGAGAGATAATACATGTACAGACCTACAAGAACTTGGAATCAACGACTGGCAAAAGAAGGTCCACCAGAGAGACGAATGGAGACGGATTGTGTTTGCAGCAAAGAACCTCAATGGCTAGGAACGCTGAAGAAGAAGAAGCAAGCATATCTACCATGTTGACATGTCTTACTCTATCATATATATTCACAACATTCCTTTGACGATGTTTTTTTATGTGAATGTAACATGCATAATTAATGTGCGTAAGATGAGTGATTGGAATGGCTGAATGTAAGACTGGCCTGCGTGCCCAATTTGTGACCTGTTGAAATTAAAGTACGTTCATTGGTTCGTTCGATCTAGCAGCATATATTTACTAGGCAAATGGCTTGGAAGTGAGCGGATTACATTTATGGAGCTCTGTGGTCAAACAGCTGAAACCAGCACATTGGCTCCCTTATCATCACTAACGCAAACTCGTAAAGTACTCCTACGGACAATTGCATAATACATGGAGACAGACAGCTGGATAATTCATTGTAAACAGACAATTGCATAACTTATCTTAGATGAGAACATTTCAGGATTTTGACTATAGTTGGAATTCAAGAATAGATATAAAATACTGCTGAATAAAGAACTACGTCGAGATCCTGCTAAAGTTGGGATACTACTGTTGCTGCTTCTGCTTCCTTCCTTATTTTTCTTGTCATTCTTCCTTACCTTTTTTTTATTCGTACCTTTTTTTCTAACTATATTCTCCTTCCTTCCTTCCTTCCTCCCGCCCTCCCGCCCTCCCTCCATCCCTTCCTTCCTTCCTTCTTCCTTCCTTCCTTCCTTCCTTCCTTCATTGCCCTTGCCTTTGCTCCTCCCCCACCTCCCCTCCTTCCCTCCTCCTCCTCCTCCTCCTCCTCCTCCTCCTTCTTCTTCTTCTTCTTCTTCTTCTTCTTCTTCTTCTTCTTCTTCTTCTACTACTACTACTACTACTACTACTACTACTACTACTACTACTACTACTACTACTACTACTACTACTACTACTACTACTACTACTACTACTACTACTACTACTACTACTACTACTTATTCGATTCTCAGATCTTGCACAATGTCTGTACGCTAACAAACGAAACTGTAAGTATAAACAATATATTAAGTAGTCAAAGAAATATCAATCAATCAATCATGTGCCATGCCGGAAAGCGTGGGCGGTCATGATTCGCCATTTCACTCGATCACCAGAGTCGTGGATCAGCTCAGTGTTCCTGTCTCGTCCATGCCATGTGGCCAAGCCATCCAGGTATTTTCCTCTCGGTCTTCCTCTTGGTCTGTTCCCTTCGATCTTGCCAGCTGTCACTAAGTTCTCCAGTCCATTTCTTCTCATAACATGTCCAAAAAATTGTGACTGTCTACGTCTAATTTCTCTAATCAATCTACGAAAGAAATAACACACAGATAAAAGGAAAGACAGTAGAGTAAAGACGTTAAAGAATATTTCAATAGTCTGGATTGTGAATGAGGAATAAGAGAAGATGAGGAGAGGATAAATCAGGAAACACCTAAAAAGTAATTTGATAGTTGTCTTAACTTGCCGTGTTAAGCTTGGTTCTATTTGCGGTGTAAATACATGTGGCGGGGTGAAGGTTGAAAATGCGTGAGTTGAAACAACTGATGGAAGATTTCAGTTTCTTTTGACGTTCCACTGACGACAAGTGAGTCAGATATAACATCTGTGGTATTGATTCGGCTATGTGTTATTAAAGAAGTTGTCACCTCGATCAACATCTCAAGTCAGTGGGGTCATCCCCTAAGCAATTGGCTTCTACAAGGACTGCTTTGTTGCTTTAACAACATAGCACTAGAGGCGAAAAAAGGGGGCAGCCCCATCAAGCAGAAATTCTCATGCGTCAGGGCTAACGTAGTTTACTCACACGGAAGGCTTGATTACAATAGGCAGGGTGAGTTCACCAGACATAAACTAGCTTCAGACATCGCAGTGTTGTTGACAGACATACCGAAATGAACTGACAATTTCTGGTATGATTGATGCGATTGCATTTACTGAAAGATAATCTTCCCTGCGTATTACCGCAATTACGTATACAAATGTCTTTGTGTACGACTAAACGTGTTTGTCTTGGGTCATCTATTCTCCAGTTAAAACGTCATTTAGTTGTTAACAAAATAGAGAACGTTAGTTTCTGGACAGACTAATATCCATTGATTGATTGATTGATTTACGAATCGACATCACATCATTGGGGCATTTCCATAAGCGCTCCGTCCCCATCCTCAGCAGCCAGCGAAGAGTTCCAACACCAATAGTGCCAGTAGCAGTCTGATTATATGTCTGTCTCGCCTTTCCTCTAAGCGTCGAGAGTCGGCCAGAACCCCTCGTCACTCCTCGCTGTCTCATTCTTCCCAGACCATGGTAATCCATTTGCTCCTCCGAGGTGTACACGTGCTCCCACAAGGCCGCAACCACGTCTGCCTTGTCATGCATCAATATCCCAAGACTAATATCCAGTGGCCGGCTTCATGGCCTAAAGGTTAGCGACTTTTCTCCGTAATCTCGTAAACTCTCGTAAGTAACGTGACGACGGTGAGAATCAGCAGTGGTTCGAATCGCGTCGGTAACTTACGGGGTATGTGAGTCGGCCGCTCAGAAAGCAATGGCAAACTACTGAGCGTAATCTTGCCAAGAAATCAACAATCAGCTGAAAGATGCTGATGTTGACAGCAATGTCTAGTAAAGGATATTGCAAAAAAATTTATTTATTTATTTAAGTATCCAGTGATCATTTAGATGTTGACAAAATGGAGAACCTTAGTTTCTAGACAGACTAATAAACAGTGAACATTTCAATCATGAAGTGAAAGTGACGCCATTTCAATCATGACATGAAGGTGTCATCATTTCAATCATGACGTGAAAGTGCCACCATTTCAATCATGACATGAAGGTGCCATCATTTCAATCATGACCTGAAAGTGCCACCATGTCAATCATGACGTGAAAGTGCCACCATTTCAATCATGACGTGAAAGTGCCATCATTTCAAGATTCATTTGAAACGTAAACTGATTAGAGAAATTAGACGTAGACAGTCAAAATTTTTTGGACATGTTATGAGAGGAAATGGACTGGAGAACTTAGTGACAGCTGGCAAGATCGAAGGGAACAGACCAAGAGGAAGACCGAGAGGAAAATACCTGGATGGCTTGGCCACATGGCATGGACGAGACAGGAACACTGAGCTGATCCACGACTCTGGTGATCGAGTGAAATGGCGAATCATGACCGCCCACGCTTTCCGGCATGGCACATGATTGATTGATTGATATTTCTTTCTTTGACTACTTAATATATTGTTTATACTTACAGTTTCGTTTGTTAGCGTACAGACATTGTGCAAGATCTGAGAATCGAATAAGTAGTAGTAGTAGTAGTAGTAGTAGTAGTAGTAGTAGTAGTAGTAGTAGTAGTAGTAGTAGTAGTAGTAGTAGTAGTAGTAATAGTAGTAGTAGTAGTAGTAGTAGTAGTAGTAGTAGTAGTAGTAGTAGTAGTAGTAGTAGTAGTAGTAGTAGTAGTAGTAGTAGTAGTAGTAGACGAAGAAGAAGAAGAAGAAGAATAAGAATAGAGACCGTCATCTGACCGTGAGTGAATGTATATACCACCATCCTGATCACGAAAGGCATATTTCAGTAGAAGTTAAAAGTATATTCCAAAGAGGGTGGCAGCTAGTACACAACCTTGCTAAACTCCACTTTTGATTTCAAACTCTTCTGAAGGTTCACCATCATACTTGATTATACACTTTATGCCTGTGTGGAACGATTTCACAATGGACAGAAGAGTTTGTGGGCGGCCAATCTTCTTTAGTGCCTTGAACAGACCCTCACGACTGACCAAATCAAATGCCTCTGTGAGGTCGATGAAAGCAACAAACAGAGGCTGATTCTATTCACGGAAGTTTTCTTGCATTTGTCGCTATGAGAATATCATATCAATGGTAGACCGGTTCTGTTGGAAGCCACACTGTGATTCGGGGTAGACTCGATCTCCCAGGACTTGAAGTCTGTGCATAACAATTCTGGCAAATACTTTCCCAACAATACACAGAAGTGAGATACCCCTACAGTTGTCACAGTCCCTCTGATCGCCCTTGTTCTTGTACAATGTTATGATGCTTCTTCGTCGTCTTCTTCTTCAGCGTTCCGAGCCATTGAGGTTCTTTGCTGCAGATACAATCCGTCTCCATTCGTCTTTCTGGTTGACCTTCTCTTGCCAGTGCTTGTAGGTCTGTATATATATTATCTCTCTACCGTCTTCTTGGTCTACCTCGGGGCTACGGTCATTTATTTCCTGAGTATTAGCGAGTTTTGTTTCCCTATTGTCTTTCATTCATTCTAAATGCTCCAGCCATTGTAGTCTATTAGCCTTCATGATACCAGTGATTAGCGGGGACTTAAACAGATCATAAATGTCTTTGTTACTTCTTGTTTTCCACTCTCCACTTTGTGTATCCCTAATGGGTCCAAAGATGCGTCTTAAAACTTTGTTCTCAAAGGTTTGTAACAAGGCTTCGTCTCCTTTCGTTGTACTCCAGGTTTCAGAGCCATACAGCACAACTGGTCTGATCAGTGTTTTGTATATTGCTGCGATTTTGGTGTTACGAGATAGCACATTTGATTTTAGTAGATGTTGTAGTGTATAGTATATCTTATTTCCATAATTGATTCTAGTTTGTATTTCTTCCCTTATGATGTTGGAGCAGTTGAAGATTGTAGCCAGGTATTTGTATGTTTCCGTTGTTATGATGCTTGAGTCTTTTAAATCATGTGGGACTTGTCCTTCTCGCCAGCATAGCTCTATTAGCTGCTGGATCTGTAAAGTTAGTGTGTCTTGCCCACTCCTTATAACCTCTATTGGAATCACATTCTTACCTGTAGCCTTTCCAGATGCAAGTTCATTTTTAGCACACTTAACTTCTGTTATGGTAGGAAGCGTGTCCAGGTGGTCAAGAGTTGGCCGGGCCTCTATGGCGTTGAGGGCATCATCCGCTAGTTTGGTCTCACTTGAGTAAAGCTCCAATAGTGCTCTACCCACCTATCCATCTGCTGTTTCTTATTAGTGGTGATTTCTCCAGTCAATGTTTTGAGTGGTGTACTTTTGATCATTGGACCACAGGCTTTCTTTATCCCTTCTGTTGTAATTTTTTAGTGTCGTCCCTGGGGTGAGGGGAATCAACACCCACATTCTCTTAACCCCATATCATTATTCTGGAGAATCCACCAGATTTCCGTCCACAACACCCCGTCAGTCATTGGATCCCCTCCCCCCCCCCCCTCTCTCTCTCTCTCTCTCTCTCTCTCTCTCTCTCTCTCTCTCTCTCTCTCACCACTGGACCATGCCCCCTCTCATTCTTCTCCAACACAACATACCACACAACTCTAGCTTCCAAAAAATAATAACAAATTAATTTAATGAAGAAAAGTGTATGTATGTGCGAAGTGCAGGTGTAGAATGTATGTCGTATACACTAGCGTCTCTGCAGAATCAGACCCAACAGCTCTGGAGCAAAGTCTGATCATCCCAGTAATGGCCACACAACATCACCATAGCTCAGTACACAATGACCTCACCAAAAGATGTTTCACTCCGGCCAGGTGTGGACTTCCTCCAGTAGCTCCCTGATAATCCAGATATCTGGTCACCACAAATGGATATAGTCCAATAATGACTCTGAATCTGTCACACACTGTGTAGCTAAATGTCACTACAGTTCTGCGATCTAACCATCCTTATATCGTGAAATACGGATCACTGTCACTTGAAACAAAAATGTTCATTGGTAATTGTCATAGATTTTCACGATCACAATGTTAATGTTTAAAGTTCCACAGGAATCCACTAACTGAGAAAACGCTATGTTAGGTGTTCAACTTCCCTTTATGACTACTTGTGTTCCTGTTACATGTGGTATGTAAAATAACTTCACTCAACTTTGGTGAACCCTATCTCTGAGGATTCATTCCCAGATAAATATCGGTTCCTGCTCAGCAGAGCCATGTTCCTGCAGACCCTTTTGATTATGGGCCCAGTGCAAAAGCCGCCGAGTAAAACTTTCTTCAACGAATTAGCCATAATCTTAGTCAATGACTTTTTAGCTTGTTCTCTTGGTGAACGGAGTGGAACCTGTTGAAGAGAGAACACACCCGGTGAGAGCAACCCGATACTGACCTTTATTAGGTGAATGCAGGCCGACGGCCTCACTCAGATATATAACAGCGAACTAAACTCTGTCATAGGGCAGAGGAGCTCATAACCTCGGTCTGAGTTATGGTAAGACAAGGAAAGACCAAAGCCAAAGTGCAGAAACCCAGTAGACACCCCACTGGAAGATCCTACCATTGGACATTGCCCCTATCACCCAACCATCCTCAATCTCTCTAAACATCATCCCACTACATTATTCTCAACCAGCTGAGTTAATTGATATCTTACACTAGCTAGTTTAACAACGCGATTGCCTACTGTTGCCGACAATCCTATATTACATTCTCCTAATGCACATTACTACACTCGATTCCTAAGAATAAACCCATTTGGGTCTAAATCACTCAATTACCATATATTGAGTCTGGCCTTAAATTGAGACTACTAAACCACACAATGGGTAAATGTCCGCCAATGTAAATTAACACAAGAGACTGTAGCCTCTCTTTATAATCCAGCCAGGAACATTACACACACGTCCATAAAGTTTTCACAACACTTGGTCGACTTCCCAAACGTTGGTTACCCAGCAAGTTTTAATACTGTGCCTAGATGACGTCACTCGCTGTCAACAACAGGTGGCCTTCCCGTCTCCATCTCGGGACTGGTTTCCCGTACTTCAAACGTCTCTCCGGCCGGTGATCTAGAGAAATTCATTTCTCCACAACAAAGATCTAGCCGACTCCCCCCCCCCCCCCCCCCCCAAGACAAGTTGTCTCCAGCTTCACAAGAATGGTTGAGGCCCGTAAACAACTGACGCAACAGTCTTTTTCTCTCGATCGACAACACATCAAAGAATGCCGACGCTTGTATACAAAGGCCGCAACAGTGTTTCATGGATCGACCCTTCCAAGAATTCTGTGACACCTTCATACATGCTTCTGATGTTTCCCTTATCACTTGCATTTCGAATGGACTCACATAACTAGATCCAATAGTCACTTGCACACTACCTGGCAGCCTTTTTGCACATCCTTCCTAGCTTGCTTCAGCTCACTGAGAGTTTTACGCGTTGTTCTTTCCTTGTTTCTTAAGAGAGCTATCTTCTTTTTATCAATCAAGGGCTGCAGTATCTGGCTGTTTGCCATAAACCAGTCCTGCCTCTTATGATCTACAGTGCCGTAAACCCCTACCACTATTTTATAAAGAGTTTCCTTAAGTTGACCCCGCTTTTCATTTATTGTACAATTTTCTGGTGTATCAGTGAAAGCGTCTTCAAGTTCCTGTTGGAACTCAAAGCACTTATCAGGATCGTGGGTGTTAAAACATTAATCCTGGGGCTAGATTTGTGTTTAGCGGTGTAGATTCTCTTTGGTCTCAATCTAACTCTTGCAAAAACCAAAGAATGATCTGTATGACAGTCAGCACTGTGGTAACTTCGAGTTAATGATGTTTGGTTCAGATGTTGTCTCCATGTAATGATGCAGTCCAGCTGATGCCAATGGTCGGATCTTGGATGTTTCTATGTGACCTTTTGCAGCTCTTTTGTTTCAAAGAAGGAGTTTGTAATACATAGGTCGTTTCTGGTGCAATGCTAAAACAGCCTTTGCCCAGTTTCATTCATGCGACCGATGTTTTATTTTCCAAGGCACACTGGCCATGAACTCGAGTCCTTGCCCACACGAGCATTGAAATCACCGAGCATATAAATGTGGTCGGATCTTGGAAACTGAATTGAGTAGTGGAAAATCCTGGACACATAGTTCTTATATTCCTTGTTGCAAGCCGTAGCTTGAGGTTTATATTTTTATTTTTAATTGTGCCTAGTGCATTGGTGTAATAGCCTGCGATTCAGATTTTGTCCTAGCCCCAAGCATCCATTGAAGCAGTCAGGCTGTTGCAGATCAGCACCCAATTTGCCAGGGGCTGTCCCAGCTTAAGGTGGGCGGTAGCTGATCAGTGACACTTGTAGATGTCTCCCAACATCATAGGCAACCCGTGGCGCCCCATGTCAACGCCAATTGACAAAGACTTATAACCCGTAACTGCTATCTCTCGCTTTTATTCCGAGACCGGTTAAGACCAGGGATGAAGTTGTACCTCTCCATAGCACAAAGCCATGGCTAAAATATAGAGACCACGTGTAGCCCATGCAGCATGATCCCTCTCTCGGCGTGTCTAGTTCACTCGAGAGGAATGGTAACACCAATACATCTGGAACAAGACAAGCTGCAGAAGCTACCGGATCAGCAAAGCAATGCTCTAACTGTTCGCCTGTCGGAGCTTCGGTCCTAGACCAGCTGCCAACCAAGGCTTAGGGCCTGGTCTGCCCTGCTATGACATTTTGTCTTTAGATTGCATTTCCTCACACCAGGATAAGGCTTGTACCCTCCCAACTGTGCTCTTCCGCCCGAAGTCGTTGGCACAATGTGGAATATCGGGTTTAGTAAGCGCCGCCCAACATTCAGTGCTGATAGAAAGCAGGTAGTACCGTCTACTGTCATACGGTAGCTCAGTCATATCTGACAAAGACCTGACACAAGTATATATATATATATGTATTTTTTTTTCCCTAAAATTCGCATATCCTTTTACAGGACATCGCTGTCAACAGCAGCATCTTTCAGCTGTCTGTTGATTTCTTGGCAAGATTACTCTCAGTAGTTTGCCATTGCTTTCTGAGCTGCCGGCTCAGTTATCCCGCAAGTTACCAGCAGGGGACGAACCGCTCCCAGTTCTCGCCCGCTACGAGACTCTGCGTGATAAACGGGATTACGGAGAAAGTGGTGTAACCCCTCGGCCAGAGAGACCGGTATATATATATATATATATATATATATATATATATATATATATATATATATATACATACACACATATGTGTGTGTGTGTGTGTGTGGGCGTGTGTGTGTGTGTGTGTGTGAGCGCGCACAGGTCACATAAGCTTACACGTCCACCCATCCATCAGTCCAGCGATAGCTCCCTCTGCCCATCTCCACAAGCTCACCGCGGACTGGCATAACTCCTACCTCATTACACGCATCCATTAAGACGACGATAAAGCGTTGTCAGTCAATAACGCCAGCTCCAGTTTCTAAAAGCAGGAAACACTCAAACAGAGTCTGCCGATCTGAGCTAACAACGGTGCCACGTACACGCGGTCGTGAATAAAACATGATGTATAACCCTATTGTTTCAGACCCTGTCTTCTTTCACTGGTCGGCCTCTATTGAAACCTCACTCAATAAATCTGTATACAATTAAGACTGAAATAAAGACGCCCTCGAAATTTCAGTGGCAGTTGTGTGATTCGCTCGGCGTTCTGGCCTTCTGTCAAAGATATGCAATCCATAATGTTTCAACTGGGATATTGAGACTGCAATGTGCGTGTGTGTGTTCGTCTGTGTATGTGTATTTTATATCCGCCCCTTAATTAAGCTCTGTGGCGAAGGGTTTACTGACGCAATTCGTAATCCCGCAAACCGCCTTCGAATCATATTGATTTCACAGCGGAACGCCTTGCGTTGGTTTTCATACAATAGTATAAGCGCCGGTCGTTCAGAAAGCAATGACAAACTATTGAATGTAAACTTGTCAAGAAATCACAAACAGCCCCTCCCCCCCCCCCCCCACCCCCGAAAAAAAAAACTATGCTGGGGTTCACTGCGATGTCCCGTGAAGGATATGCATCTAATTTTATTCAATTAAGCAGAATGGCTTACAGACACTAATCAGCTCTACTTGTTTATTTGTGGCGTGTACAGTGTAAACACAAACAAAGGGCCCTAAGCCATGGCTTAAGACTCACTGGGCAAACGGTTCTAGACTCATATCTTTATAGACCAGTCGTCATAGGGAGGGTGACGGGGTCAGTATAACGCTGTAAAATATGAAAGGGGTAGTATACTAATCCCTGATCCTCGGATAGAGGATGGATGAGTTGGAGGGACGAAAAAACAAGCGGAGACCAAGAGAGAAGATGCCGGACATTCTGACAACATGGCATAGAGAAACATCATTATCATAAATGATTGGCTGTACATAGCATAGAGAAATATCATTATCAGAAATGATTGGTTGTACATGGCAGACAGGAATATCAGTATCATAAATGATTGGCAGTGCATGACATGGAAAAATATCATTATCAGAAATGATTAGCTGTACATGGCAGGTGGAACATCATTATCAGAAATGATTGGCAGTACATGGCAGGGAGGAACATCAATATCATAGATTATTGGCAGTACAAGGCAGGGAGGAACATCATTATCAGAAATGATTGGCAGTACATGGCAGGGAGGAACATCATTATCATAGATTATTGGCAGTACAAGGCAGGGAGGAACATCATTATTAGAAATGATTGGCAGTACATGGCACGGAGGAACATCATTATCAGAAATGATTGGCAGTACAAGGCAGGGAGGAACATCATTATCAGAAATGATTGGCAGTACAAGGCAGACAGGAATATCATTATAAGAAATGATTAGCAGTACATGGCAGGGAGGAACATCATTATCAGAAATGATTGGCAGTACAAGGCAGGGAGGAACATCATTATTAGAAATGATTGGCAGTACAAGGCAGGGAGGAACATCAATATCATAGATTATTGGCAGTACAAGGCAGGGAGGAACATCAATATCATAGATTATTGGCAGTACAAGGCAGGGAGGAACATCATTATCAGAAATGATTGGCAGTACATGGCAGGGAGGAACATCATTATCATAGATTATTGGCAGTACAAGGCAGGGAGGAACATCATTATTAGAAATGATTGGCAGTACAAGGCAGGGAGGAACATCATTAATAGAAATGATTGGCAGTACATGGCAGACAGGAATATCATTATAAGAAATGATTGGCAGTACAAGGCAGGGAGGAACATCATTATCAGAAATGATTGGCAGTACAAGGCAGACAGGAATATCATTATAAGAAATGATTAGCAGTACATGGCAGGGAGGAACATCATTATCAGAAATGATTGGCAGTACAAGGCAGGGAGGAACATCATTATTAGAAATGATTGGCAGTACAAGGCAGGGAGGAACATCAATATCATAGATTATTGTCAGTACAAGGCAGGGAGGAACATCAATATCATAGATTATTGGCAGTACAAGGCAGGGAGGAACATCATTATTAGAAATGATTGGCAGTACAAGGCAGGGAGGAACATCATTAATAGAAATGATTGGCAGTACATGGCAGACAGGAATATCATTATAAGAAATGATTGGCAGTACAAGGCAGGGAGGAACATCATTATCAGAAATGATTGGCAGTACAAGGCAGACAGGAATATCATTATAAGAAATGATTAGCAGTACATGGCAGGGAGGAACATCATTATCAGAAATGATTGGCAGTACAAGGCAGGGAGGAACATCATTATTAGAAATGATTGGCAGTACAAGGCAGGGAGGAACATCAATATCATAGATTATTGGCAGTACAAGGCAGGGAGGAACATCAATATCATAGATTATTGGCAGTACAAGGCAGGGAGGAACATCATTATCAGAAATGATTGGCAGTACATGGCAGGGAGGAACATCATTATCATAGATTATTGGCAGTACAAGGCAGGGAGGAACATCATTATTAGAAATGATTGGCAGTACATGGCAGGGAGGAACATCATTATCATAGATTATTGGCAGTACAAGGCAGGGAGGAACATCATTATCAGAAATGATTGGCAGTACAAGGCAGGGAGGAACATCATTATCAGAAATGATTGGCAGTACAAGGCAGACAGGAATATCATTATAAGAAATGATTAGCAGTACATGGCAGGGAGGAACATCATTATCAGAAATGATTGGCAGTACAAGGCAGGGAGGAACATCATTATTAGAAATGATTGGCAGTACAAGGCAGGGAGGAACATCAATATCATAGATTATTGGCAGTACAAGGCAGGGAGGAACATCAATATCATAGATTATTGGCAGTACAAGGCAGGGAGGAACATCATTATTAGAAATTATTGGCAGTACATGGCAGGGAGGAACATCAATATCATAGATTATTGGTAGTACAAGGCAGGGAGGAACATCATTATTAGAAATGATTGGCAGTACAAGGCACGGAGGAACATCATTATTAGAAATGATTGGCAGTACAAGGCAGGGAGGAACATCATTATTAGAAATGATTGGCAGTACATGGCAGACAGGAATATCATTATAAGAAATGATTAGCAGTACGCGATACAGAATTCTGTTGACAGATGATGCCGATACTTGTGTCTGATATCGGGCATGAATGTCTGTATCAGAACAGAGGAACATTTTTCTCTCCCAATCTCTAAATATATCACTATTCATCTCTGTCTGATAATTTGATAGTCTGTCGACTGTGAAAAGAAAACAAGCGCAGAATGCTCCAATAATCAATTATGTCTGCTACCTGCATGGACTATTATCAAGCGTTGGTCTTTGCTACTTTATACAAATCGCTGTGTCGTTCTCTCTGCTGGCTGCTATGCCTTATCCCTCTTATGTTGAGCATTGAACCATGTTTCATCCACAACAACATACATTTACCTTACTTCACGTAAATATACTTGTTTCTCATGGTTGCTGTATGTGGCTCCTCAAAACGAATGTTTCTTACGCCTGTATACTTTTGAAAGTTGATCCCTGCACTCATTATAAATTTCCCCAAAGTAGATTTGGATACATTAAATACCATTGTTCGTTCTCATTCATATCTTCGATTTCCTTAATGTGACAAATTTATGGGCTTGTAACAATAGTGTTTACACCAAAAGCTGTCATGTACATTGTGAAACATATCATTTGGCTCTTTACATGTTCAGAATTTCCTCCTTAAAAAACAGCGGAAATTTATGTCAACTAATTTCACTCGTCACCGTATTGGTGGCGGATAATGCAAAAGATCAGTAATTTTTAGGTTTTGTAGTAACAGAGAGTTCAAAGAGAGTTCTTCTTGAATAGCAAGAAAGAAAGCAGCAACAATTGTGATATCAAAGAACTAGGTGACACAAAAATATTAAATTTAAATAGAAGGGAGAATTCTGGAACAAGTGGATACTTTTAGTTACCTTGAGACAATTATAACAGCAGATGGAAGATGCACAACATAAATTAAGAACATAATAGGGCAAGCAAATGCTGCATTAAGGAAAAATTAAAGGTGTCTTATGCAATAAGCAACTATCAGTGAATGTAAGAAAGAGTGCTAAACTGCTAATATAGAACCTGTTTTACTGTATGGTAGTGAATCTTGGAATGTAAATGAACAAATTAGGAAGAATTTGAAGGCAAAAGAGATGTGATTCCTGAGACAAATGTTGTGAGTTCCTTGGACTGTCTGATTAACTCCAAGTTTCTAAGATCTCAAACACGTCCGCTCTGGGTGGAATCACATCCCTAACTCTTCCTTGCTTCGTTTTTGTTGTTCTCTTGTCGGCTTCCGTTGTCGAAGTCCCCGTCCCTGCTTGGGCACTACACATTATATTGCTACTGAAGTCGAGGGTAAAAGACAAAGGGAGACAATCATACAGACTGATGCTTCCTTCACTACGGTGCTAAGAGGTAAAGAGTAGTTCTGACTTCGTTACGGCCAAAGAAGAAAAATAGTGAAAAGAGAGAGAACCTCACACCGCCTCAACCGACAAAAAAAAAAGAGGATAGTAATTAGATAAGAAGATATACGAGATCTAAGGCAGGGGCCTCAACTGTAAACAATAACTGTCATATTTGAGGTCCAGACAATGGATTAAGGTGTCAGATTGTGATAGAAATAGTGGTTGTAAAAACTAAAAGAGACTAAACAAACGAATCAAAAACAGTACAAAAATAGGTCTTTATTTATCAACTGCTACAAATTTTGGTGACAATTTGTGTTCAAACACATTGAATAAAGCATTCAATAAGGGATGTTCAATTACAGATACAACAGACAACTGCATATATCAAACATCAACCAAGGGTGGCCCCTATTCAGTCACCAGAACTTAAGACAACAGGGTATACCAAGTACCACAACACAGGTGCTCCAAACAATAGCTAGTTAGACTGACACAATAAAGAACCTTGACACAAGCAACACTGCACAGACAATAAGGCACTACAAAAACATAGGTTACACAACATAAACCCCAAGACGCGACATAAACAAAGAGTTGTGACACAATTTACTATCCCACCAAGAACCCAGGCCTGCTGACACTAACTAGTCAGCCGCTCGGCTTTTTCTTCTGACATATGTTGTTCACTGATGAACAGATTGGAAACCCCACATCTCTCGTCTCAAGGCGGGCTGGCCACAAAACTATTAACACAGAGCCCAAGCGCCTTCCTTCACATGGTCTAGCTGGCTGCTACAAGGAAAAATGGACCCCGGTCCCTTTGTTTCAGAGTGGCGTTTCCGGCGTTGCCAGATATTTTCTTGAGACAGACCAAACCAAAAAAAAATCGTTGGTTTGGCGCTATCACACTACGTACATATTGTGCGCTGAGAAAAAGGTTTTGTCTTTTATAATTATAAACATCGGAACATGATTTCACATTTCTTAACTTGTCTTCCTAATTTCCTGAAGTCACTGCCCGAGCTCTCTTATGTCATTCTAACAGTCACACTGTTATACCTCATCTATGTATAGACCAATATGGCTCTTGGGTGATGTGCTCAAAATCAAGCCTGTCGCCTTTACTTTCATGAACGATTTTTGTACGTCCTGGAAGCTATAGCAATCTACAACACAAAATATCCCGATTGGACAAGGATTGGAACATGTGACCTATCAACTGAGCCAAGCGGCTCTAATACAACGTGTGTGACACAGTCTGTTTAAACTAATTAATGTTACAAATGCTATTATCCAGGAAGTCGGGGTAGGGCAGTTGTTAGTACGCTTGCTTGTCATGTGTTCGGATCCCAGCCGTGGGGGATTTGTAAATGTGACCTGGTCTCTCAGGTGGACAAGCCTAAAATGGGTACCAGGAAATGTTCTGGGAAGGAAATTCGGCCGGCCTGATATAAACCATATGACCAGTTGAGTGTCTGTGTGTCTATAACATATGGGGCTAGCACCATATACCCAGTAAACATCATGGCTTGCCAAATGACCCTTTCCTTACGTTCACTGCTTATAAAGAGTGTTGAATGATTGTGACACTGTATAAACATCATACTTCTATTCTTGAATCATATCCATATTAAAATATGAACACAATGTAACTGAAAGCTTCTGTAAAATTAGCTCGTCACAAACATTGGTGTCTCGTCACGAAAACCTCGTCATATGTGTTGCTAAACAATAACTGAATAATACAGTATATTAAACTGCAATGATCATTTAAATAGCCGCAGTTGTATTGTGGTTAGTACTAAGACAATGTTTCGACTTCAATCCCCAGCAGGGTTGCCCCCCCCCCACCTCCCCCCCCCCCGCAACCACCAGCCAGTAAAGCTCTAGGGCAGTGGTTCTCAACCGCTGGGGGACTCTCCCCACACCCCTTGAGGAGCGAATTTTAGGTTTTCTGGGGGGGGGGGGGGGGGGATTAAGATTATTTAAAGATTGTGTTAATACAAAAACCGATTACTTGATATTGTTTTTCCCTCCATACTTTACTGTTCTGTACGTCTCGCCCTTCTGAGATTAGTTTTATAACGTAAGTAGACCCGCAAATCGCGTTTCATGTAGACGTCTAGACTTGTTCTAGTATGTGTTATTAAATTTAGCTTCCATTTTTATGTATACTGTTTAGGGGTGGGGGGGGGAGGATTTATAGGGAGGAAATACGAAAAGGGGGGGGGAGGAGTGACATTCTGAATATATGGTAACGGTGTGCATGGGCCAAAAAAGGTTGAGAACCACTGCTATGGATCAACGTTGCCTAAAAGTGGGTACCAAACAATTATCATAATTGTCTGGAAAAGATTGGCGACGAGGAAGAGTACTGGTCACCTCGCTTCATATACTGTTACATTATAAGTAAACGAAGGCTTAACACTTCAGACCTCAAAAGCAGTATCTGCCTTGAGATTACCATTACCTTTAAATGACCAACTGCTTAATATTGTTAAACTCCGAAGCACCACCTCTGCGCAAACGGTGAGATTCCTGGGCGTGTCCACTGTACTTCTAGAGTTTCATTTTAATCATCAACTTGCAGGTCCTTTGGAAAAACACGCTGTCGTCAACGCCCGCAGAAAAGGTTTTTCACCTCTTGCCATTTCTTCTGCCTCAAACCCCGTCATACCTAAGGTGCCTGCAGTGTACTATATCCATCGCCGTGCTGGTAGACCCTGCCTCTACTTCAATGTACCATGACTGCAATCCCTGCCTTGTTGAATCCACTGTTACATCAAATGTGGTCAAAGTATATTAATTTCCGAGACACGAGCCAGATTATGAGCTATTTTTCTTTGATATTTAGATATTTAATCCTATTAATGTCACCAAAAATGAATATCGCCATTATAAAATATAGAGAGATTTCTCTATTTGTCTGGATTAGTGACATCCCCATCTGTGCCTTGTATTCTGACTGCATCTTAATGCTACTGCCCTAGTATGTAGAACGTCGTTCTCAGTTAATCATAAAATAGAGTGCATCCTTGTAATCATAGATCACTCTTAAGTTTGCCTTTTAAATATCCGTAGGAGGCTGTCGAACTGCGTTGTGTGTTCAGCTACCATGGATATCATGATAGTGTTACTGCACCCGAGCCTATAACAGGCAAACGTGAAACAAAATTACAGCTGATAAACGAGTGCATGTGTCACTACATGACATTGCGCCGAAGGACGGAAGCCAGGCTCGGCTAGATCAATAACAAGAGCAAGAACAATCACTCCAAACGGCATTTGTTTAGAATTATGTGTGCTGGAAACATGTATTACATCTCGCTTAACATATGTCATGTACAGGGAGGGTAAAAAAACCAAAGTAAAGAATCCCTTGTTCACGTCATG
This sequence comes from Cepaea nemoralis, assembly GCA_014155875.1. Lineage (NCBI taxonomy): Eukaryota > Metazoa > Mollusca > Gastropoda > Stylommatophora > Helicidae > Cepaea > Cepaea nemoralis. The sequence continues at coordinate 51,878 of JACEFZ010024753.1, forward strand.
AAACGTAAAGGGTATATGGTGTCTGCCGATATTTGTATAAACCGGTCGGCATTCCATGATTGGTATCGTCAGTATCACTGCGGCCGCTTTTACTTTCAAGGGAATTTCCTAGTGCCCATCTTAAAGTTAGGTCAGTCTGGAAGCCCAGGTTAATTTAACTGATTCAGTGCCAAAGAAACAGTAGGTTTGAACTACACATGGTAGACAATTACATGAACAAATATCATACTGTAAATTTACAGTCACTGAGCTTTACAGATTGCTTAAGATATCACGGGGGGGGGGGGGGGGGGGGACAAACAAATAACACTATGACCCTAGTATGACGATATATTGAGAGTTTAATTTTGGCGATATATTACCCTTGGCATTGAATCAGTTAAGTTCAATGTTGCGTGATTTATGTTATTTATTAACAGCCACCAATTTTACTATCCGCTCTATTGAATCCTTAAAGACAACAGCCGTGACGCCCCTGTTCCTCTCACGTTGTGCATGAAAAAGATCCAGCACTGGAAATACGACGATGATCAAAGAATATATTTCTTAGTTGTATGGCATGTAGCTGAAAAATTAGTTATTTTTCGCATTTTTATCTATATCCACGCACGCGAGCTCGCACACACACACATATACACACACACATGCACACACACACACACACACACACACACGCAAGCACACATTTAGACATAAATATGTACATACACCTCGAAGGGCTTAAATCGTGAATGCTTCAAAATAACGGAAGAGCAATAAAACAGCATCATTGGAAAAATAAAAATAAGCACACATTTTAATGCCAGCCGACTGGAAACATTCGCGAAACTCACGAAACGGAACTTCAAAGGGCATCAAGCTCAAAATCGAAGCTATCGCCTGATTGATTAGTTCATATGAAAGGGAAAAAAAAAACAAGGATTATGCGTCGAAGACTTGTATAGTGAGAATCATAGCAATGTAATGAACCAGAAAAGTAATATTCATGTTGTATACGAGTCAATGTTTAAAACTACGTAGATGCATGGAGTGTTTACATTTCCTATAGCCTGTAGATATTCTACACATGGTATATGTATATGGTTATTTCAAAATACACAACTGTAAATCGAGTGACTGTTTAAAACGTAAAGTATTTAGGTAGCTGTAACACTGCGATGAGAAAGAAAGTGGCCCTTAACTCACTAATTGTCTAGGGAGGAAAAGCGACGGAAAGGAAAGTAGCCTGCCAGGGTGATTAGTTCTGTGGCAAGAAAGGGCCATGAGAAAGACAGTGGCTCTCCAACCCCATTAATTGTCAAAGGATGAAAGGCCCTGAGACGGGAAGTGGCCTGCCAACTTCATTAATTGTTTGGGGAGGAAATATCCCGAGAAAGGAAGAGACCCGTATTCTCATTAATTGTCTGGGAAGGAAAAGCCCAAAGACGAGAAGTGGCCCATATTCTCATTAATTGTGAGGGGGCGGGGCGTGGGGTGGGGGGGGGGAGGAAAAGCTCCGAGAAGGGAAGTGGTCCATGTTGTCAATAATTGTATGGGAAGGAACAGCCTCGAGAATGGAAGTGGCCTTCCAACCTCATTAATTGCCTGGGGAGGACAATCCATGAGAAGGAAAGTGGCCCTCCAACATAATTAATCATCTGTGGATGGAGGACTTGAGAAGAAGGGAAATGGCCCACCAATCTCGTTAATTTTCTTAGGATCAAAGGTCATGAGAAGGGACGTGGCTTCCTAACCTCATTAATTGTTTAAGGAGGGAAGGTAATTAGAACTGGCCCGCCAACATAATTTAATATCCGGGTGTAAAAGGCCCCGAGAAGGGAAGTGGCTCGCCGACCTCATTAATTGTCTGGGGATGAAAGGCCATGAGAAGGGATGTGGCCCGCGAACGTCATTAGTTATCCTAGGATGAAAGACCCCGAGATGGGAAGTAGCCTCCCAGCTTAATTTATTGTCTAAGGAGGAAAGGCGCTTAGAAGAGAAGTGGCCCTCCAACATCATTAATTATCCGGGATGAACGGCGCTGAGAAGGGAAGTGGCCCGCCAACCTCATTAATTGTCTGGGGAGGAAAAGCCCACAGAAGCGAAATGGCCCGCCAACATTAATTGTCTCAACAGGAAAGATGCTGAAAAGGGAAGTGGCCTCCCCATCTCTTTAATTGTCTAGAGATAGAAGGCGCTGAGAAGAGATGTGGCCTCCCAACCTCATTATTCCGTGGCCTAACACTTCTCAGCCTAATCTGTAACTGTTATTGTGCTGCCTTCCTTTCATCCTTATAAAGTCTATGACTGTGTTTTCCATTTGCTCTATAGCCAGACTTAGCTTTTCCGGTTGTAAGAATAGAGAGATTGTGATGGAGTAGGCTTCATTCTCCTATTTTGCATGAACACGTTTTCTTGTCATTGTATTTGTTGTATTTCTTTTCACACGCGCTACAAAAGCGTTTTTCTTTAATGGGGATTTGTACATTCAGGAGTTAGTTAGTCTGCCTATTATATTATGCAAACTCACAAATCAACATATAAACAATTATGCATACTTTCATTTCATCCTGACACCCAGTTTACAAATGAGCTGACAGCTAATTTACGACTCTGCGTAACCTGCATCCACTTTACACTAGTAATTAGTCTGACCTGATATGCAGAGTGCAATGTTAGTTTTCCTTGACATCGGTTGTTCATCGCTAGCAAATGTGACCTAACATCCAATTTTCAACGTTAGAAAGTGTAATCTTACATACACTTTATAACTCTAGAACACGCATCCACTTTCCAATTCTAGGAAGTGTACATTTGTATCCACTTGACAACATTAGAAAATACAACCTTTTATCCACTTTACATTATAAGAAAATATAAATGTGTGTCTTCCTTTCCCTTAGCCAGTGGCAAACACTGGAATCAAACACAGTTCGACCGCGCATATGCCATTGTCAGCGCAACTTCCTAACTGTTTCCCCAACGCGTCCGCACGTGTTTTTTTCTACTGCAGAAATATTTCTCATATTTATCTGCATAAACACATTAGAGTGCTTCAATTTTCATTTCTCATTATTTATTCATTGCCCGTATGTATAACTAGTGTACACAACAAATAATGCAATGAATATTGTCCCCTATTTATTTCGTGACTTTATTGTTCTATGGCAAACGACTGCCTTTCGTTTATATCGTGATCACATTACAAGATTACCAGCCAGTAATTTGCTTAAGTTATTATTAGTATATATGCATTTTTCTGACCCGGTTTCCAATGCCTAGGTCATAATAATCCGATCATGCTCTTCCATCCTCATTGACATGCTCTGCCATCCTCATTGACATGCTCTTCCATCCTCATTGACATGCTCTTCCATCCTCATTGACATGCTCTTCTATCCTCATTGACATGTCTTCCATACTCATTCATAAAACTCTTCCATCCTCATTGACATGCTCTTCCATCCTCATTGACATGCTCTTCTATCCTCATTGACATGCTCTTCCATACTCATTCATAAAACTCTTCCATCCTCAATGACATGCTCTTCCACCATATATGCTGGTCATAGTTATCATCCGCCGTTGTTTTACTTTATGAGACTCTGAGATAAGTAGAATACATTTTGTTTCATTTTTTTCCCCATTTTCCCATTCTGTTCTTATGCCTTAGTGTAGTAACTGTAGTGTCATCTCCTTGGTTTCTTGGTTGTTGTGTTTTCTCATGCCTGTTTTGTAATGGCTTCTCGCCGCAACGCCCTTTGTTTTCTATAGTTGTGGTTTGTAAAGCTACACTATTTAATGTTTTTCTATTGTTGACGTTAGTTCTGAAAGGACAACTATCGAAGGCATAGTTACTGGAAGACGAAGAAGGGGTTGAAAAACAAGTAACTGGACACCCGGCGTATGCAAATACACTAGGCAGGAGTCGAGAATCTCTTTGACAGATCGTGATAAAAGCCACTTTCTGAAGAGGGCCTGCTACAAGATGATGGTGATGGTCGTCTATAATTCAATAAGAAAATGTGCGATGGCACCTACCCGTCATGATTGAAATGGTGGCATTTTCACGTCATGATTGAAATGGTGGCACTTTCACGTCATGATTGAAATGATGGCACTTTCACGTCATTATTGAAACGGTGGCACTTTCACGTCTGATTGAAATGGTGGAACTTTCACGTCATGATTAAAATGGTGGCACTTTCACGTCTGATTGAAATGGTGGAACTTTCACGTAATTATTGAAACGGTGGCACTTTCACGTCATTATAGAAATGGTTGCACTTTCACGCCATGATTGAAATGGTGTCATTTTCACGTCACTATTGAAATGGTGGCACTTTCATGTCGTGACTGAAATAGTGGCACCTTCACATCATGGTTGAGACAAAATCTGAATCACAGGCTATTACACCAATGCACCAGGCACAATTAAAAATAAAAATATAAACCTCAAGCTACGGCTTGCAACATGGAATATAAGAACTATGTGTCCATGATTTTCCACTAATCAATTCAGTTTCCAAGATCCGACCACATTTATATGCTCGGTGATTTCAATGCTCGTGTGGGCAAGGACTCGAGTTCATGGCCAGTGTGCCTTGGAAAATAAAACATCGGTCGCATGAATGAAACTGGGCAAAGGCTGTTTTAGCATTGCACCAGAAACGACCTATGTATTACAAACTCCTTCTTTGAAACAAAAGAGCTGCATAAGGTCACATAGAAACATCCAAGATCCGACCATTGGCATCAGCTGGACTGCATCATTACATGGAGACAACATCTGAACCAAACATCATTAACTCGAAGTTACCACAGTGCTGACTGTCATACAGATCATTCTTTGGTTTTTGCAAGAGTTAGATTGAGACCAAAGAGAATCTACACCGCTAAACACAAATCTAGCCCCAGGATTAATGTTTTAACACCCACGATCCTGATAAGTGCTTTGAGTTCCAACAGGAACTTGAAGACGCTTTCACTGATACACCAGAAAATTGTACAATAAATGAAAAGTGGGGTCAACTTAAGGAAACTCTTTATAAAATAGTGGTAGGGGTTTACGGCACTGTAGATCATAAGAGGCAGGACTGGTTTATGGCAAACAGCCAGACACTGCAGCCCTTGATTGATAAAAAGAAGATAGCTCTCTTAAGAAACAAGGAAAGAACAACGCGTAAAACTCTCAGTGAGCTGAAGCAAGCTAGGAAGGATGTGCAAAAAGGCTGCCAGGTAGTGTGCAAGTGACTATTGGATCTAGTTATGTGAGTCCATTCGAAATGCAAGTGATAAGGGAAACATCAGAAGCATGTATGAAGGTGTCACAGAATTCTTGGAAGGGTCGATCCATGAAACACTGTTGCGGCCTTTGTATACAAGCGTCGGCATTCTTTGATGTGTTGTCGATCGAGAGAAAAAGACTGTTGCGTCAGTTGTTTACGGGCCTCAACCATTCTTGTGAAGCTGGAGACAACTTGTCTGGGGGGGGGGGGGGAGTCGGCTAGATCTTTGTTGTGGAGAAATGAATTTCTCTAGATCACCGGCCGGAGGGACTTTTGAAGTACGGGAAACCAGTCCCGAGATGGAGACGGGAAGGCCACCTGTTGTTGACAGCGAGTGACGTCATCTAGGCACAATATTAAAACTTGCTGGGTAACCAACGTTTGGGAAGTCGACCAAGTGTTGTGAAAACTTTATGGACGTGTGTGTAATGTTCTTGGCTGGATTATAAAGAGAGGCTACAGTCTCTTGTGTTAATTTACATTGGCGGACATTTACCCATTGTGTGGTTTAGTAGTCTCAATTTAAGGCCAGACTCAATATATGGTAATTGAGTGATTTAGACCCAAATGGGTTTATTCTTAGGAATCGAGTGTAGTAATGTGCATTAGGAGAATGTAATATAGGAGTGTCGGCAACAGTAGGCAATCGCGTTGTTAAACTAACTAGTGTAAGATATCAATTAACTCAGCTGGTTGAGAATAATGTAGTGGGATGATGTTTAGAGAGATTGAGGATGGTTGGGTGATAGGGGCAATGTCCAATGGTAGGATCTTCCAGTGGGGTGTCTACTGGGTTTCTGCACTTTGGCTTTGGTCCTTCCTTGTCTTACCATAACTCAGACCGAGGTTATGAGCTCCTCTGCCCTATGACAGAGTTTAGTTCGCTGTTATATATCTGAGTGAGGCCGTCGGCCTGCATTCACCTAATAAAGGTCAGTATCGGGTTGCTCTCACCGGGTGTGTTCTCTCTTCAATAGGTTCCACTCCGTTCACCAAGAGAACAAGCTAAAAAGTCATTGACTAAGATTATGGCTAATTCGTTGAAGAAAGTTTTACTCGGCGGCTTTTGCACTGGGCCCATAATCAAAAGGGTCTGCAGGAACATGGCTCTGCTGAGCAGGAACCGATATTTATCTGGGAATGCATCTTCAGAGATAGGGTTCACCAAAGTTGAGTGAAGTTATTTTACATACCACATGTAACAGGAACACAAGTAGTCATAGAGGGAAGTTGAACACCTAACATAGCGTTTTCTCAGTTAGTGGATTCCTGTGGAACTTTAAACATTAAAATTGTGATCGTGAAAATCTGTGAACAATTACCAATGAACATTTTTGTTTCAAGTGACAGTGATCCGTATTTCACGATATAAGGATGGTTAGATCGCAGAACTGTAGTGACATTTAGCTACACAGTGTGTGACAGATTCAGAGTCATTATTGGACTATATCCATTTGTGGTGACCAGATATCTGGATTATCAGGGAGCTACTGGAGGAAGTCCACACCTGGCCGGAGTGAAACATCTTTTGGTGAGGTCATTGTGTACTGAGCTATGGTGATGTTGTGTGGCCATTACTGGGATGATCAGACTTTGCTCCAGAGCTGTTGGGTCTGATTCTGCAGAGACGCTAGTGTATACGACATACATTCTACACCTGCACTTCGCACATACATACACTTTTCTTCATTAAATTAATTTGTTATTATTTTTTGGAAGCTAGAGTTGTGTGGTATGTTGTGTTGGAGAAGAATGAGAGGGGGCATGGTCCAGTGGTGAGAGAGAGAGAGAGAGAGAGAGAGAGAGAGAGAGAGAGAGAGAGGAGAAGAGAGAGAGAGAGAGAGAGAGAGAGGGGGGGGGATCCAATGACTGACGGGGTGTTGTGGACGGAAATCTGGTGGATTCTCCAGAATAATGATATGGGGTTAAGAGAATGTGGGTGTTGATTCACCTCACCCCAGGGACGACACTAAAAAATTACAACAGAAGGGATAAAGAAAGCCTGTGGTCCAATGATCAAAAGTACACCACTGAAAACATTGACTGGAGAAATCACCACTAATAAGAAACAGCAGATGGATAGGTGGGTAGAGCACTATATGGAGCTTTACTCAAGTGAGACCAAACTAGCGGATGATGCCCTCAACGCCATAGAGGCCCGGCCAACTCTTGACCACCTGGACACGCTTCCTATCATAACAGAAGTTAAGTGTGCTAAAAATGAACTTGCATCTGGAAAGGCTACAGGTAAGAATGTGATTCCAATAGAGGTTATAAGGAGTGGGCAAGACACACTCACTTTACAGATCCAGCAGCTAATAGAGCTATGCTGGCGAGAAGGACAAGTCCCACATGATTTAAAAGACTCAAGCATCATAACAACGGAAACATACAAATACCTGGGTACAATCTTCAACTGCTCCAACATCATAAGGGAAGAAATACAAACTAGAATCAATTATAGAAATAAGATATACTATGCACTACAACATCTACTAAAATCAAATGTGCTATCTCGTAACACCAAAATCGCAATATACAAAACACTGATCAGACCAGTTGTGCTGTATGGCTCTGAAACCTGGAGTACAACGAAAGGAGACGAAGCCTTGTTACAAACCTTTGAGAACAAAGTTTTAAGACGCATCTTTGGACCCATTAGGGATACACAAAGTGGAGAGTGGAAAACAAGAAGTAACAAAGCCATTTATGATCTGTTTAAGTCCCCGCTAATCACTGGTATCATGAAGGCTAATAGACTACAATGGCTGGAGCATTTAGAATGAATGAAAGACAATAGGGAAACAAAACTCGCTAATACTCAGGAAATAAATGACCGTAGCCCCGAGGTAGACCAAGAAGACGGTAGAGAGATAATATATATACAGACCTACAAGCACTGGCAAGAGAAGGTCAACCAGAAAGACGAATGGAGACGGATTGTATCTGCAGCAAAGAACCTCAATGGCTCGGAACGCTGAAGAAGAAGACGACGAAGAAGCATCATAACATTGTACAAAAACAAGGGCGATCAGAGGGACTGTGACAACTGTAGGGGTATCTCACTTCTGTGTATTGTTGGGAAAGTATTTGCCAGAATTGTTATGCACAGACTTAAAGTCCTGGGAGATCGAGTCTACCCCGAATCACAGTGTCGCTTCCGACAGAACCGGTCTACCATTGATATGATATTCTCATAGCGACAAATGCAAGAAAGATTCCGTGAATAGAATCAGCCTCTGTTTATTGCTTTCATCGACCTCACAGAGGCATTTGATTTGGTCAGTCCTGAGGGTCTGTTCAAGGCACTAAAGAAGATTGGCCGCCCACAAACTCTTCTGTCCATTGTGAAATCGTTCCACACAGGCATAAAGTGTATAATCAAGTATGATGGTGAACCTTCAGAAGAGTTTGAAATCAAAAGTGGAGTTTAGCAAGGTTGTGTACTAGCTGCCACCCTCTTTGGAATATACTTTTAACTTCTACTGAAATATGCCTTTCGTGATCAGGATGGTGGTATATACATTCACTCACGGTCAGATGACGGTCTCTACAATGCTCAGAGATTGAAGTCCAGGACCAAGATTAGGAGGGTACTGATCAGAGAATTGCTTTTTGCAGATGATTCTGCAATTACGACCCACTCTGAGGAAGAATTACAACGTCTACTATCTGCATTCTCAAATGTTTGTTCTGAATTTGGTTTAACAATCAGCAAAAAGAAGACAAAGATTATATCACAAGGTGCACATGGAGTACCATCAATCTTTTTTGACTACGGCGAACTAGAGATAGTAGACCATTTTACATATTTAGGATCAGTGGTAAATAGCAAATTATCCCTAGATCAGGAAATCAACATCAGGATTGGTAAGGCAGCAACAACAATGAAAAGGTTAAGAAAAAGAGTCTGGGAGAACAGGAAGCTTACTGCCAAAACAAAAGTCCTTGTCCATCAAGCTGGTGTCCTTAGTACTCTTTTTTATGGCGTGAAGCCTGGATAACATACTCACACCAAAAGAGACGTTTATACAGCTTTCATATGCGGTGTCTGCGGAGAATACTTGGTATTAAGTGGCAAGACAAAATCACAAATACTGAAGTATTGGAAAGATCAGGTTGTGTGACGGTTTATTCCATGCTCAGTCTTCGTAGAATTAGATGGATAGGATACGTTAGGAGGATGGATGATGGTAGAATTCCAAAGAACATCTTTTTTGGTGAATTACAGACGGGTAAGAGATCTCAGGGACGGCCTCTACTACAATACAAAGATGTGTGTAAGCGGGACAGGATTGATATAGGCATTAATAATGCACATTGGGAGCAAGTCGCTGCTGAACGTGTTGCATGGAGGGGAAATATCAGAAATGTAATAAAGACAAAGGAGAAAATTATTGCAGATAAGTCAGACACCGAGCGTGTGAGACGTAACATGTTGTATGATGGTGAAAATTACAATGTGTTCACATGCATCCACTGTAGACGAACATTAACAGCGCGAATTGGCCTTATCAGTCACATTCGCCACCGCCATGGGTTGTAGTTATTAAGCCTATTTAAGCACAATGTAACAAACCAGCGTCTGTCAATATATATATATATATATATATATATATATATATATATATATATAATATATATATATATATATCTATATATATATATATATATATATGTGTGTGTGTGTGTGTGTGTATGTGTGTGTGTGTGTGTTAGTTGCATATCCTTTACAGGACGTCGTAGTCAACATTAGCATTTTTTGCTGTTGTGAGCTCTTGGAAAATTTACGTTCAGTAGTTTTCCATTGCTTTCTGAACTAACGGCTCCCATACCACCATTTGGTAGAAGACCAACACAAGGCGGTCTGCTGCCAAATCACCCGCAGCTGTATTTCGAACCGCGTCTGTAACCCCTATATATATATATATGCGTGCGTGCGTGCGTGCGTGTGCTCGTGTGCGCGCGTGTGTGTGTGTGTGTGTGTGTGTGTGTGTGTGTGTGTGTCCGTCCGTCCGTCCGTCCGTAGCCTCAACCTACCGTGGGTAAGCGAAATGTTAGGACCAGCATGTATGTTTAGGCTTGAGTGCACAGAGAAATAAATGGCCAACATTTCCTCCCTTAGATATTCACCAAACAAACTATCAAATGCCAATTGGTCTAAATTATGGGACTATAGCTGGTGATCGAGTGAAATGGCGAGTCATGACCGCCCACGATTTCCGGCATGGCACATGATTGATTGATGATTGATAGCCTTAAACCTCATTGCGTTCATTGGGTTTCTTTATTTTAATGGCTTTACATACAAATATACCCTCATTCGACAATTTAAAAGATATAACATAGTATATGTTTTCAATATACTATTAAAGTTAAAGTTAGTACATCGCAATCAATCCCATCGTATAGTTGGCTACATGTGATTTACTCAGCTAATTTTACGTTCAGTAGTTTGCCATTGCTTTCTGAACGACCGACACTCATATATTAGAATACATAAATACTGTGCCATTGATATTAAAATTGCAGGGGCATACAGGTTAGAGATTCTTCCTGCCATGACAGTGGTTCGAATTCAGTTACCTGTAATGGCAGTGATACTTTCTCCCACCAATACAGCTTTGGAGTCGATCCAGCCTCAGTAAACTGTACTAGATGGCGTTTGTAATGTTCTAGACATTACGTGTGACAGAAAACCGATGAGGAAAGAAACTGGTCAACTCATCATGTCAGATCGTGGCGTATAATATCTGAAGGCCTCACACGTCTCACGGGTTATGCTGACAAAGGCATGGAATGGGTCAGACGAGAGTTCAGTGCCTGCCCTCGACGTTCGCTAATGGAGGGAAAGACTTACCACCTATCGCTCCGTACACTCGGGACTAAAAAATGTGATGGTCCGAACACGTCATATGCCCACATTGGCTTCCTGCTACTGTATTTTGGTGCATGTTGAGGTAATGGCTAGGACGTTATCCTGTCAATGCCATGAGCGCTGTCGGACGAGGTGAGGGTTCTTCTTCTTTCTTCCTTCTTCTTCAGCTTCTTCATCAGCTTCTTCAACAGCATCTTCGTCAGCATCTTCGTCAGCATCTTCATCAGCTTCTTCCTCTTCCTCTTCCACTTCCCCCTCCTCTTCCTCCTTCTTTTCCTCCTCCTGTTCCTTCTCCTCTTCCTCCTCCTCTTCCTCCTCCTCTTCCTCCTCCTCTTCTTCCTCCTCCTCTTCCTCCTCCTCTTCTTCCTCCTCCTCTTCCTCCTCCTCTTCGTCCTCCTCCTCTTCGTCCTCCTCCTCCTCTACCTCCTCCTCTTCTTCCTCCTTTTCTTCCTCTTCTTCTTACTCTTCTTATTCTTCCTCTTCTTCTTACTCTTCTTCTTTCTCTTCCTCTTCCTTTTCTTCTTCCTTTTCCTCGTCTTCCTCGTCTTCTTCTTCTTCTTCTTCTTCTTCTTCTTCTTCTTCTTCTTCTTCTTCTTCTTCTTCTTCTTCTTCTTGCGTTGTGTCACATTTTGTCTCCTTAGGCCGACACATCCGACTTCTACGGGTGTGTGTTGACCGGGTTAACCTTTCTGGGTGCTTCGAAAGACATTCCACTCTCACTCGGACGTGTTTGCGTTGTGTCAAGTTTTGCGCCTTTAGGCCAACACATTCGACTTCTACAGGGCGTTTGTTGACCGGGTTAGCCTTCCCGATTGGTGAGGGTTTGATGCCTGCCCTCGCCGTTCGATAATGGAAGATAAAGGCTGGCCACCTATTCCTAGGTACAATCGGGCCTACAAAATGTAATGGTCCTAACTAGTGTCAGATCCACAAAAATCTTCCTGCTACGGAGCTAGTTGTGTGTGTGTGTGTGTGTGTGTGTGTGTGTGTGTGTGTGTGTGTGCTGCGTGCGCGCGTGTGTGTGTGGGTGTGTGTTGTGTGTCTGCGTTTTAATACGCCACGCGCTAACTGAAATATCTCTTTTTGCGACAAGTTTTACCTGTAACATTTACAATTAAATGTCTCTAACATCTTGCACCGTTAACACGCGTTTCTTTCTATAACAACTTAGGAGGAAAATCGGGACCTTTTGTTAAAACTAGACACATTTATCGAAAGGGAAATAGAGGAAGATAACAAGTGAATATTCTTGACAGCCATCTTGTCATTGTCAAAGAAAGGTGGTAGCTTACGAATTGATACATGCTGCTAGATATCGCACGATGTGGGGACGCATGATCGCCCATGCCAATCACCAAAACACAAGACGAAGACGATTGTCTACATCATTAGCAGTCGGATTTGTTAAACTATCAGCTGGACACCGCCACCCACACAGACCCAAATAGGAAACCGGCTATTACTGGTCTCATACACATCTTGGAAGATGCATTGGCCAGACTTCTTCCTCAAGGGGAAAGGAAAACTTAATGACTAAGACTCTCGCGAGCGTCTGTCTTCGCTGTGCGAGCTGGCATACAAAGTCTGCCATCTATTGTCTTCCAGAGATCTGTCTATTTGTTCAGCAGACCTAGACAGGATCAATTGTAATCACAGAGATCACCCTGTTCGCGAATCATCTCCTGATATGTGACTCCTGAATAAACACAGAAACAGTCCATGTTTTTTCACCCTCTGTTTCTTTTAAACCCGTTATTTTTTGTCTCGACCAAGCTAGATATTATCAACACGTTACAGTCAATTTTCCTCGATAGATAAAATATTTAAAATACAATTAATAGCTAAAATGAGATATTATTAATTTTGGTTTTAAAGAGGCATAAGTCGTCATACATCAGCTTCTTGTTTTAAATTATTCTCATATGATATATAATTCTGCAGTATACATCTGACGAGATGCTGCCAAATATATCAGGCAATCAATTGTGCAAGCAGCTGTTTGTGACTTCTGAGTTTAAATTCACAAAATAATTTAATTTGTTTGGTGGTGTTGTACCATAAGCTGTTAACACTGTTTAAGAACTGTATAGCTAAGGCAAGCCTATATTTAACTTCTCGTGAAGAGTTCCCATTGCTGTTGATTATTGAGTCAAGATATTCAAACTTAGGAGCCGCTGGCCGAGTGGCTAGAACACCGGACTCTCCTTCGGGAGACCCGGGTTCGATCCCTCGGTAAGGTGTGGGAATTGTTTCTGTCGGGGGCAAAAAGAAAGTTCTAACCTGCACATTTCGCGGCGACAGCACTAACCAGGCGTCCTTAATTCTTCAGGCTCAAAGACCTCACTGCCATACACCGCAAGGTACTATATTGGCAGTAAATGACAGTTGTTTTTTTTTTTTACAGATATTCAAAGTGTGACATTCACAATTCCTTTATCGTTGTTTGTGATTTTTCTTTGATATGTATTTTAACTAATATATCGAAAATATTGTATGATATTACTTACCTTACAGACGCTTCAAATAAATAGCAAATAGTCACAGCCTACATGACACGTAGCAACACTGACTCAAAACACCGCTTGGTATCTTACAGAATCCCTATAGAACACACACAAACAAATATGAAATTATCTGCTTGTCGGCCATTGACCATAAACTTCTGCTAGATTTGCACACTTTGAAGTCTGAGCGAAAACTAAGCTTCATTTCACGCTAAATGAGTCTGGGCTGTACAGTCCTCATCGTGCATTGGTGAACAACTACATCTGTTGGCTAGGTTTTCATGCGTTATAACTTAAACGCTAGTGTCAAACCAATTTAACGGGTCATCGATGTGTCTGTTCGCAGTTTAACTAAACTCGTATAACTATTAACATTATTTTGTGTATCACAAATTGTTAGTTAGCTAGTCAGTCAGTGGTCAGTTGGTCAGTCAGTTAGCTGGTACATTATCGTCACTGCACATTGAACCATTCAGCCTAAGAGTGCTCGAATCCACTAATTGAGTGAGTGAGTGAGTGAGTGAGTGCGTGCGTGAGTGAGTGAGTGAGTGTGTGAGTGAGTGAGTGAGGGAGTGAGTGAATGTGTGAGTGAGTGGGTGGGTGGGTGAATTAGTGTGTTTGTTGAGTGAGTGAGTGAGTGAGAGAATGTATGTTTGAGTGAGTGAGTGGATGAGTGAGTGAGTGAGTGAGTGAGTGAGTGAATGTGTGAGTGAGTGGGTGGGTGGGTGGGTGAATTAGTGTGTGTGTGTGTGAGAGAGTGAGAGAATGTATGTTTGAGTGAGTGAGTGAGTAAGTGGATGAGTGAATGAGTGAGTGAGTGAGTGAGAGAGTGAGTGAATGAGTGAGTGAGTGAGTGAATGAGTGAGTGAGTGAGTGAGTGAATGAATGAGTGAGTGAGTGAATGAGTGAGTGAGTGAGTGAGTGAGTGAATGAATGAGTGAGTGAGTGAATGAGTGAGTGAATGAGTGAGTGAGTGAGTGAGTGAGTGAGTGGGTGAGTGAGAGAGTGAGTGAATGAGTGCGTGAGTGAGTGAGTGAATGAGAGAGTGAGTGAATGAGTGAGTGAGTGAGTGAGTGAATGATTGAGTGAATGAGTGAGTGAGTGAGTGAGTGAGTGAATGAGTGAGTGAATGAGTGAATAAGTGAGTGAGTGAGTGAGTGAGTGAATGAGAGAGTGAGTGAGTGAGTGAGTGAGTGAGTGGATGGGTGAGTGAGTGAGTGAGTGAGTGAGTGAGTGAGAGAGTGAGTGAATGAGTGAGTGAGTAAGTGACTGAATGAGTGAGTGAGTGAGGGAGTGAGTGAGTGATTGAGTGAGTGTGTGAGTGAGTGAGTGAGTGAGTGAGTGAGTATGTGAGTGAGTGTGTGGATCAGTGAGTCATGAGTGTGGGTGATGAATGATTGTGAGTGAATGAGTGAGTGAGTGAGTGAGTGAGTGAGTGAGTGAGTGAGTGAGTGTATGAGTATGTGAGTGAGTGAGTGTGTGGATCAGTGAGTCATGAGTGTGGGTGATGAATGATTGTGAGTGAATGTGTGAGTGAGTGAGTGAGTGAGTATGTGAGTGAGTGAGTGAGTGTGTGGGTGAGTGAGTCATAAGTGTGGGTGATGAATGATTGTGAGAGAGTGTGTGAGTGAGTGAGAGAGTGAGTGAGCGAGCGAGTGACCAAGCGAGTGAGTGAGTGAGTCAGGGAGGTAGTGAGTGAGTAAGTGAATGAGTGAGTGAGTGAGTGAGTGAGTGAGTGAATGAATGAGTGAGTGAGTGAGGGAGTGAGTGGGTGAGTGAGTCATGAGTGTGGGTGATTAATGATTGTGAGTGAATGTGTGAGTGAGTGAGTGAGTGAGTGAGTGAGTGAGTATGTGAATGAGTGAGTGAGTGTGTGGGTGAGTGAGTCATGAGTGTGGGTGATGAATGATTGTGAGAGAGTGTGTGAGTGTGTGAGTGAGTGAGTGAATCAGGGAGAGAGTGAGTGAGTAAGTG
>JACEFZ010024753.1:72500-95000 GCA_014155875.1 Cepaea nemoralis
TGAGTGAGTGAGTGAGTGAGTCAGTCAGTCAGTGAGTGAGTGAATGAGTGAGTGAGTGAGTGTGAGTGTGAGTGAGTGAGTAAGTTAACGAGTTTATGTCTGTCCACACATTTCGATCCTTGGTACTCTGGATCAATTCTATTGATAATATTCTTCCACGGCACCGTCCAAGACCATCAAGCATGATTTCTATGGCTTCGCTCTTGCCTCTTCTACCGCTGTACTCTCCAGTCATCACGATGTTCTCCGATGCCTCTCCTCTCCTCTCTTCTCATTATATGACCAGAGATCAATGTTCGTCTTTGTCTTACAGTATATATTGTTCTACTTACATTAGCCTCTTCCAGGCTATCGATATTAGTTTCTCTGGCAGTCTAAGATTTCACAACATTCATGTCAGAAATCAAATCTTCGCTGCCTTCAACTCTCGTTAATTAGGAATAACCTGATCGAGAACATTAAAGTTTCATCAGTAGCATTTTGTGGTTATTTGTTTATTATTGTTTTATTTATTATTTTTTTTTCTTGATTTTTTTTTTTTTAACGTTTATTTCATACAAATCAATGTATATTTACAAGGTGTAATGTGTGTTTCTTTTGTTTGTGTATATTACAGAGCGTTGCCGTTTGTTAGTGTTAGGTGTCACATGTGTGAACAAAGCAAATACATACATATATACAGTTATATTATGACATTTATGGCATAGTGCATGTAAACACGCGCACACACACACAAACACACACTTGTACACATGCGCGTGCAAATACATGCAACACACACACGTGTCACGGTTGTAGACTAACAGAAGGGACTAAGTGCAAAGGATTAACGTTCCGAGGTCAGTATACCCCATGGTTCCCCAAACAAACAGGCCAGTGCTTTCGGGTCAGATCGAAGCACTAGTAACAAACGCGCAAGTGACTATGAGAGTACAAGAGGTCAACCTGTTTATTCCTCTTGACCAGTAGCAATAAAAATTAGTACTTGGGAAACACATCGAAACGTGAGTCCTGAATATGCTCCTGTCAATCACGTCATAAAAATGGCAAGTTCTCAGAAGCGCATTCCGATTCTAGAACATTCTAGAAGGGGTAAGTTGCTTAAGCTACATTCCACGAGGTGTGGAAGGCATGTGGTTGAATTGAGTAAAACAGCAGAGAAGACTACGGGATGTAGGTAAAAATAGGAACCAAGAGTGAGCAGTGCAGGAACAGAGACTTATTTAGCGAAAGCATTAACGGGGAGGATAAGCGCCAAACCCAGCTGTAGGACGTTGCCATTTATTAGTGGCTATAAGATCACAAATCTGATGCTCATATTTCAATACGTCACAGATATCATGTTGGGTGTAACTGTTGTGTTGGATCAATAGAGTACTACCGAATTTACTATCACATTAATAAATATTGAAACAACAGAACTTGTGGCGTCCACTTTTTGGTTAACCGTGACCAACCACTGGTCATTCGTGAATGTTGACATAGCGTGTTGTGGTTGACATTTGTACAGTGATATTTTGTATATGTATGAATAGCATTACCCCATAAACTGAGCAACAAACCATTTAGAAACATCTGCATTTATTGGCTAAAGAACCTTTTCATTTTCTTTTAACACACGTGCTTCATTTGCAGTGTCATGAATGTTGGTGCTGAGATTGTATGTCTGAAACATCATTTAATACCTATTTATACAAAGCAGTTTTGAACGTATTCAAATTGAAGATAACGTTATCCAATAGTATCTTCATCTCTACACGCAAGCGATATGTAATACTTTAAGTTCCGTTTAAAATAAGTTGACCGCTTGGCCCTAAAATGGTGGTATGATTAGTGTAAATAAAGTCTGTTGTCATTTAAGATAATTTGACATAAAATTGAAATGCTATTTTCCCCAGCAGCCATACTACGAACATTACATCCAAAAATAGCATGCAGAAGTACCGAAATTTCTTCACAGACTATAAGAATAATATTAAAAAGTAGCTTGGTGGGAAGAGCGCAAGAGGAAGACACAGGGATAAATACCTTGATGGTGTGGCAGCATGGCATGGTCGGGATAGTAACACACACGTGCTTCGAGACTCTGGTGACCGTGTGATATGGCGAACCTTGACTGTCCACGCCTTTCGACATGGCACTTAGTGATGATGACTGTTAGTTAATTAAAAATATTGCGATATTTATTAAACCGTGATCTTAACTGGGGGACTATTAGTAGTCAAAGCGTGAGTCACAAATTATTACGGTGTATTTTAGATGTCACATGTTGGCAATGAATCATTGACACTTGTTCACTAAAGTCTCTTTTTTATGCTACATGTTTGATAATCAGCTCTTATTAAACTTCCAGCTGTGCAACTATAATTGTATTCGTTCTTATGCTCATGTATACATAATTATGTTGTGGATTTTTTTTTATCCTATACTAGCTGACCCGGCCCGGCTTCGCCCAGACCCTGGTGGGGAGCATCTCATTTAATTCATATAAGTAGTCATATAAGTTCTCGTTCCCGTTACCGACTATCTGTCTGTCTGTCTGTCTATCTGTCTGTCTGTCTGTCTGACCCGGCCCGTCTTCGCCCAGACCCTGATGGGGAGAATCTCATTTAATTCATATAAGTAGTCATATAAGTTCCCGTTCCGACTATCTATCTGTCTGTCTGTCTGACCCGGCCCGGCATCGCCCAACTCCTGGTGGGGAGAATCTCATTTAATTCATATAAGTAGTCATATAAGTTCCCGTTCCCGACTGTCTGTCTGTCTGTCTGTCTGTCTGTCTGTCTGTCTGTCTGTCTGTCTGTCTGTCTGTCTGTCTAGTCTATCTATCTGTCTGTCTGTCTGACCCGGCCCAGCCCATGGTGGAGAGCATCTCATTTAAATTATATAAGTAGTCATATAAGATCCCGTTCCCGACTATCTGTCTGACTGTCTGTCTGTCTTGGGTAAATGGAGGAGGGAGGAGGAAGAGGGAGGTGGAGGAGGGAAGAGGAGGGAGGAGGAGGGAGGAGACAGGAGGAGTAGGGAGGAATAGGAGGGAGGAGGAGGGATTAGGAGGAGGAGGGAGGAGTAGTGTGGAGGAGGAGGCGAGGAGGAGGGAGGAGGAAGAGGGAGGAGGAGGGAGAAGGAGGGAGGAGGAGAACGCAGGAGGAGAAGGGAGCAGGAGGAGGAGAGGGAGGAGGAGGGAGGAGGAGGAGGAGGAGGAGAGAGTAGGAGGAGGGAGGAGGCGGAGGGAGAAGGAAGAGGGAGGAGGAAGAGGGAGAAGGAGGAGGGAGAAGGAGGAGAAGGAGGGGGAGGAGGGAAGAGGGGAGGCGGAGGAGGAGTAGGGAGGAGGAAGAATGTGAAGGGAGGAGGAGGGAGGAGGTAGAGGGAGGAGAGAGGAGGAGGGAGGCGGACGAGAGGAGGAGGGAGGAGGAGGAAGAGGGAGGAGGAGGAATGTGAAGGGAGGAGGGGGGAGGAGGTAGAGGGACGAGGAGGGAGGAGGAGGAGGTAGAGGGAGGAGGAGGGAGGAGGCGGGAGGAAGAGGAGGGAGGAGGCGGAGAGGGAGGAGGAGGGAGGAGGAGGGGGAGGAGGGAGGAGAAGGAGGAGGAGGGAGGAGGAGTGCATGAGGAGGAGGAGGAGGTGGAGGGAGGAGGAGCGAGGAGGAGGAGGGAGGAGGAGGGAGGAGGAGGAGGGAGGAGGAGGAGAGGGAGGAGGAGGAATGTTACGGGAGGAGGAGGGAGGAGGTAGAGGGAAGGAGGAGGAGGAGTAGGAGGGAGGAGGAGAGTGAGGAGGAGGAGAGGGAGGGAGGAGGAAGGAGGAGGGGGAGGTAGGAGGGAGAAGAGGAGGGATGAGGAGGAGGAAGAGGGAGGAGGAGGAATGTGAAGGGAGGAGGAGGGAGGAGGTAGAGGTAGGAGGAGGAGGAGGAGTGAGGAGGAGGAGAGGAGGAGGAGGAAGGAGGAGGGGAGGAGGGAGGAGGAGGGAGGAAGAAGGAGGAGGAGGGAGAAGGAGGGATGAGGAGGAGGAGGGAGGAGGAGGAAGAGGGAGGAGGAGGAATGTGAAGGGAGGAGGAGGGATAGGGAGGAGGGGAAGAGGAAGAGGGTAGGAGGAAGAGTGGAGAGGAGGAGGGAGGATGTAGAGGGAGGAGGAGGGAGGAAAAGGGAGGAGGGAGGAGGAGAGAGGAGGAGGAGGAGGAGGAGGAAGAGGGAGGAGGAGGGAGGAGAAGGAAGGAGGAGGAAGAAGGAGGAGGAAGAGGGAGGAGGAGGATGGAGGAGGGAGAGGGAGGAAGATGGAGGAGGAGGAAGGAGGAAGAGGGAGGAGGAGGATGGAGGAGGGAGAGGGAGGAGGGGAAGAGGAAGAGGGTAGGAGGAGGAGGGGAGAGGAGGAGAGAAGGAGAAGGAGGGAGGAGGAGAAGGAGGAGGAGGAGGGAGGAGGGGAGAGGAGGAGGGAGGAGGCAGAGGGAGAAGAAGGAAGGAGGAGGAGGAAGGAGGGAGAGGAAGGAGGGAGAATGAGGAGGGGAGGAAGGAAAGGGAGGTGGAAGAGGAGGAGGAGGGAGGAGGAAAGAGGTAGGGGGAGGAGGAGGTAGAGGGAGGAGGAGGAGGAAGGAAAGGGAGGAGGAAGAGGAGGAGAAGGGAGGAGGAGGGTGGAGGGAGGAGGAGGAGGTAGAGGAGGAGGAGGTAGGAGGAGGAAGAGGGAAGAGGGAGAAGAAGGGAGAAGGAGGAGGGAGGATGATGAGGGAGAAGGAGGCAGGAGGAGGAGGAGGGAGGCAGGAGGAGGAGGGATGAGGAGGGAAGATGAGGGAGGAGGGGGAGGAGGCGGAGGGAGTAGGAGGGAGGAGGATGGAGGAGGAGGGGAGAGGAAGAGGGAGAAGGAAGAGGGAGAAGGAGGAGGGAGAGGGATGAGAGGGAGGAAGAAGAGGAGGAGGGTGGAGGGAGGAGGTAGAGGGAGGAGGAGAAGAGAGGAGGAGAGAGTTCGCCATTCCGAATTCATACTCGTCTAGTTCTTCCCTTCTACACGACTGTAGATAACTTCCTTACACATAAAAAGATGAATTGTTATTGATATTGCCGTGGCATGGAGGAATATCAGCAGCAGAGTTGATCCAAAAAACCAAAGACTGAGATCTACGGAGAGCCATGAACGCCTACGCCAGCCGGCACGGCACTTGATGATGATGATTGCCGTGTGACGATTCTGTGTAGTCACGTCATTTTCTTCCCTTTCCCTAGCGTTTTGGTTCGGGGATTCTTTCATCATCATCATCATATATTTACGTACGTATTTTGGGAGGGGGAGGAGGGAGGAGGAGGAAGAAGAAAAAAAAACTATGACAGTTGACAGCTCTGGAATGAAAGGAAGGCGTGTAGAAAATTTCATCTCAATCGGATGGGCCGTTCGCGAACAAATAAAGGACATACATATTACATACATACATATATACATACATACATATATACATACACTTTGTTTTATAGATATAGATAGATAGATATTCGTGAACTCGTAGTTTAGTGATTACAGTGTTTTGTCCCGGGCTTTCACGAGGGCATTCATTGCCTTTCCCCTTCTTTGTTGTGGCATAATCTTTGGATGTGATTATCTTGAGCATTGGGTCATCATCATCAGCATGTACCATGGCGATAATCAGTGGCGAACATGGTTTGCAGTCTCACACTAGCCTCAGTATCGTATCAGATCTGTATTCTTGTCCTAAATATGACGATTGGCTTTTCCTCTGTTAATAGCGAGTTTGCTGGTTGTCACTAATTGTTCAAGTTTATTTTTCCTCATATCATGCCCACAAATTATACATTTCAATATTAATCCCCCTTCTCATTTAACTCAAGCACACTGTGGGCCCTGGCTTGAAGACTCAGAACAGTAGAATACATGAAACCTGTGGAGGAAGCATTCTCATCCACAGCCTAAACTCGCCCAGTCCCTCTCTAGTGTCTTGGCTCATGACCTGGGTACATTCTAATACACTCTCCGCTTGCAAATCCCACTGGTATCTTAGCTTGGAGAGGGGAAGGAGAATTCAGTAACACAATCTCATTGGGGATGGCATGTTGGTACCGGACCATATAAAGCCTATACACCAACGACACTCTGATAGAAGCATGCCTTTTTCAGGGCTGCGATCACCTGAACGATAATGCATCGGACTTCAGAGTTAGAACTAAGTCTTGCGGTGTATTCATCGAGAACCAACCGCCAGACATTTCATTTGACCCAATAGGTCAGAATACCCCCATTGACATATAATGGAATAGTCAGCAGGATTTCACAATCAACGTATTCTTTCAATCAGACGAGTAGTCAGTGGCTTTCGTAATCCACATATTCTTTAAATCAGATGAATAATAAGTGGCTTTTGTAATCATCATATTCTTTCAATTAACAGAAAAGTCAGTGGCTTTCGTAATAACATATCCTTTAAATCAGAAGTATAGTCAGTGGCTTTCGTAATCAACATATTCTTTCAATCAGACACAGCATCGCTTTAATGTATTGACAAACTATCACGGCCGTATGGGTTCAATTGACTGTTGAGGAGGCATTATTTCCCCACCCATTTCCACATTATTTGGCAACAAAAGGGTTAGTACGCCTACCTGGCAAGAAAGTGGCCCAGATTCAACCTACAGCAGTGGAAGGATTATTTATTTCCTAATAGTACGGCTCTGCGGTCGACCCAGCCTCCTAAGATGGGTTCTTGAGACAATTCTTCTGGTTTTTTATATTTTTCAGGGGGGGGGGGGGGGGGGGGAGGTGAGGAGAGGGTTGTCAGGATAGGAAAGATGCGAGGAAGCGATCTGGCAACTACATCTCAGCATGTCCTGGCCTAGAATAAGTGAAGGCCTAACACTTTACCCCCGGGGTCAATGGTAGGCATGGGGCTACATTTACATGCTCATTTTAAAAAGAAAGCACAAATTAGTCTACAACGTCACAGATGACAGCTTAACGTTTCGACTTAAATCTTTATCGGCTAACTCAACAACTGGAGACTAAGCAACAAAAACCAAATAATAATAATAATAATAATAATAATAATTAAAATAACGTTTAAAAGGCAAGATGAACGACTTCATTGCACCGGGCTTTATCCCATATGGTGAGGTCTCTTTCCTCATGGCGGTCTGACGAAAGCGTCGCTTCAAGTACGAACTCCGTAGCTCCAGCAACGACCCCAAAAGTCTCCGGAGAACACTGCAGTCGTGAGTCGAACGATGTAGGCCGGAATCGATCCCACAACCTTCGGAACGTAAATCAGGCGGGGCAACCTCATCACCACGGCGACTGCCTGTAGAACTAAGATAACATGTACCACTTATCTGAATGTGTGAAATGTACAGCTGAAAATAACACAGCACACCACAGCTAATCCATGTGTGAAATGGCTGTGTGATAGACAGGTGCTACAGTATTTTTCAAGGTGGGCGCAGAGAGAAGATGGGGTGGAAGCCTTTGCGGACTTGTCAATCAAACAATTAGGTGCCTCTCTACAATAAAGGTTGTCTGAAATGGATCTATTTGTCTCTCGCCTTGACTGTACATTCTGTCCGACTGATGTTCGTTCATCTGTTGACGTTATCTTCCCACTTGTATCGTTGTCTACCTCTTGCTCGCTTGCCCTCAACCTTGCCCTCCAGTATGTTTTTTATAAGAGTGTTATGTCTTTCATCGTGGCCGAAATATTTCACTTGCCTCTTTTGTATTTCTTTTATCAACTCTTGTTTCTGTTTCTTTGAAATACGACATATTCTTCTGTATATCCATATCTCCAGGGCATCTATTCGACTTTCTATTTGCTTGTTCAATGTCAAGGCTTCCGCACCATACAATAGTGTTGAATATGCATAACATTTAACAATTTTAAGTTTTAATGCGTGGTTAAGCTCTCTAGACGTTAATACTTATTTCATGCTGTTGAAACCATTTTTTGCCATTCCTATTATCTTTTTGAGTTTTATTTCACTTCTGCCATCATCTGTTATTAAATGTCTAAGATAGGAGAACCTTGTTACTTGTTCAGGTATATCCCCGTTTACTGTGATGTTCATTGATGATCTATTGCTAATTATCATAGTTTTTTGTTTTATTTAGGATGTTAATATCTAAGCCGCATTCTACGCTATGCCTTTTTACTTGTTCCATTAGGCTTTGTAACTCTTGCATGCTTTCTGCTAGTAACACGGTATCGTCAGCGTATCTAAGATTATTTAGGATTCTTCTATTGATGTTAAGTTGCGGACTTGTAAACTGAACGTAAATGCTCATGCTGCATTTATCTGTGGTAGACACACAAACAAACAAGACAAGAACGATCTCTCTCAAGAAAAACCAGCATAGCCGAGCGGACAAGAGCACTCGCTCTTAAACTTCATGTGTGCTGATACAGTGGGAGTGGGTTCAACCCCTACACCGGTAAGGTAGACTAAAATGTTGATTTCTCGTCCTTGACTTAAGTACGTAAATTACAAGTACCTCAGAAGTCCGAGTAGTTCGCGAGGGACACTGGTAATAGGGAAAGCTAATCCACACGAAAAAATCAGCCCAGTGCACTAGAAGTAGTAGCAAGCGTATGGACTACGCTTGAGTTCAAAATGAGCGAACGAAACCACACCCCCCACCCCCCCCCCCCCCCCCCCCCCCCCCCCCCCTAAAAAAATCTTTCTCAAAGATATCACAGATATCTACAAGAGCAAGTAGGTACACATCTGCACCAGAGATTGTCTTTCCTTGACAGAAAATTAGACATTTAATGCATGGGAGACAACTGTAAAATATCTGTATTATACCCGTATTAGAGGTCAACGGGACCGCGAGGCTTAATGCGCTTGGTTCACACTTCCGGTTCGCTTATGTCGGGGTAAGATATTTAACACCTACGCCGGTCAGTTGGACATTACCGTTGACTTCTCGTTCAGAAAATAATAGCAAACTACTGAGCTCAAACATGTCTAATAATTAACCTGGGGTAACGTGGTTTCTGAAGAAAATGCAAAGAATACCATGGACAGACAGGAAAACAAATGACCAAGTACTACAGGAGACAAATGAAAATCGTAAATTCATTAGAAAAATTAGACGTAGACAGTCACATGTTTTGGACATGTTATGAGAAGAAATGAATTGGAGAACTTTGTGACAACTGGCAAGATCGAAGGGAACAGACCAAGAGGAAGACCGAGAGGAAAATACCTGGATGGCTTGGCCACATGGCATGGACGAGACAGGAATACTGAGCTGATCTACAACTCTGGTGATCGAGTGAAATTGCGAGTCATGACCGCCCACGCTTTCCGGCATGGCACATGATTGATTGATTGTGGTTTATATCAACGTCCTGCAATATTTGTGAATAGCACCATTTGTGAATAGCAAAATTTTTTAATAGCAACATTTGTGAATAGCAACATAAGGATAGCCATATTATTAGCACAGTAACCATGCAACTTAACAGTTCTTATGAAATTATTTACTTATAGCAACTTCTTTGCTGCGTGCCTAATACTCTTCGTTACGATCATTATGGTTGGTGTTTAGCTCTATCTAGAATACGTGGCTTTGTGGCAATCAGTGCTAATGTTCTCCCCTTATATGTAGAGTTGCGATGTCTGTGACACTGAGGATGTTGTCGGCTGTGAGTCTCTTGCTTTTAAGGTGGATTTCCTATGTTCTTAGCGTTAAATTAGATATCCTTGACAATTAACTGGGTATTTACACATAGCTGTATTGATCATAGCCACATTAATCATCGCTACTGTAACAGTACAGGGACGATTATAAGATGTATATAAATGAAGTCCTGAAGTCCTGATTGTAGTTTTCATGAGTTTATTTGACGAAATATATCAGAATATATATATCAGGATACAAGAGGTTTTCTATTACAAGCAAACGATGTTGTCACCTCAAAGTCCAGCCGGTAACTAACTTCTCTAACCCCCCGCGTCACGGCTTGAGCATCCTTAGTTACGTTTTCATAGGATGCTCAACCGTGCCTAGTCTTTGCACATCATCCCCTCCTAATCTATTAACAGAGATGGTACTCTGTTACATTCCTCTCTTTCTTTAAGAAGACTTTTCTTAAAAAGTCTTAATCCCGAACCTACTTATTCTATTTATTCTTTCCCCCATATTATTTCTCCAACCCATCTTAAACTAACCCCTCTTAACCAATGAAGTCTATTTCTACTCCTTCGAATCCAATCCTCCACTTATCTCTTATAGCTAACCGCTATGTTCTGTTATTGATCTTCGTAAAGTGATACTTCTTCTTCGTTTCCGTATATGAGCCTACGAGGTTTCATTTAAAAACATAATTCATAAGGATATTTCATTTCATATATTCATCAAAATCGTTGGTATATAATTTGAAACTTATCATGCGTTATGTAACCTCTCATTTTCTCTCAACATCCACGACACAGGATAGACAGAAAAGATGGGGTGCGCACCCAGTTATGAAGATATAAAGAAGTAGTCAAAAAGCAATCACATTTACCTCCCCTGCAAACGCAAAAACTTTATAAATAAAGTTTTAAAAACACATCTTATGATCTATGAACATATATCTCTGTTTGTTATAAAGTAAGTCGATCTAAAATTTATTCCTTATACTCAATATTTATATTTTTGTGCTGTCATCCACACCCATGACTATATTTTACCTGTCTCATGTCCAATCATGAAACCATAATATTAACAATGTTCATTTCCCATGAACATATTTTAAATTAATTAACGCTGTTTATCACAGCTCCTATATTTACCCCATCACATCCCATGACAAGCATCCTTGTTCATATGCGTGTCTAACCCTGTACCAAACCATATGCACTGCTATCTACAGCCCCATTAATATCCATTCTTTATTAACCAGATTCTTATATTATCTAACTATCACAGCCTCTTTTTATACCCACTATAGACGTTAGTCACGTTTATTCCTCAATATAATATGGCATCCAATCCATATACCTTCAATCAATGCTGACTTAATGCAGCTCCTATTTCAACTCCCAAGAACCATGTATTTCTACTAAGATCCATAATAAAACCCCGTCATCTAAGCATAGCAAATGTTTCCAATTACTATGTAATTAACCTCCCCTATTAACACTGACTTCATACTAGCACAAAACCCAAATTTTTGGTACTTATGTTTACTATAACTTATTACTCACAAGGAGAATGTGTCTCTCTTGGTAGTCTAAAGTTGTTTGTCAAGCATTGTCTGAACGAAAGGTGTTAAATAAGGCCCTGTCTTATTACTCTTTATTCTAAACAAAACAATACGTGCTTGTGAACAAAATTTTTAAAAATTTTCAACTTATTTGTAAACAAGGGTAAATACTATTCAATATGCAAGACAATTCAACTAAAATCATAATTCATGAGCCAACCAAAACGAAGTCAAAACAGGATATCATACCCCCAACGTTTTGAAGACAATTTTCTTTCCCCTCATATAAAGGTAATCAACCAATTCAAAGAAAGACATTATTCAAAATAATATGACATACATGATGAAACAAAGAACCCATTTTTTAAATATATCCTATCCATTATTAGTCGCTTTCTTTGGACTAATAATAAATTATGTATCTATTAATAAAACTCAACAAGTCAAATCTCAAAATCAAATGGTAATAAAAAATACATCTTCAAGACCACACGAGAATTTACCTAACTTATTACTAAAATATACAACATCATGTCTACTCCTCAAGACAATTCACCACAACTATTAATTAAGCTATTTGCCAATCTGTTTCTATAAATCACCTGTAATACACAGCTACCGTATTTCATCAATTATCAATTTCCTCTTTAAACCACAAAATTTTCATCCTGCTATCTGCAGCATTTTCTATCAATTTATTTACTATGTCTCCATTTCTTCAGTAATCTAGATTTTTCTGTATAAGTGCCATCTCCACATCAATGTCTTCATCCTCTCGTAGAGAAATATTTTCCTTCATGCTACTATCTCTATTAGATTCTGAATTTTCATCCATTCCTTCTTCTTCATCTGTATGTCTGTTGCTAGCAGCCGCTAATTTTTTCCTTTCTATATCTAATCTAATCTGTCTATCATAGTTTCTTAACGATCTTTCGAGTAGTGGCATTTCATTCGTCGCTTGATGAATTTTCTCTAATTCTCCTCTGTCTTTTAACTTCTCTATTTCTCTGTTTCTCTATTCTCCTTTTCACTGCTTGTCTGGTATTTTTAAATGGAGCGGTTACCTCTTCCTCCATAGATTCAACACTATCATAACAACCATCATACGTATTCCTTTCTTCTTTCATCAAAGTTTTCGGTATTGTCTCTGCCTGTTCATAAGTATCATCGTAAACTGGTGTTGTTATTAATTGACTTTGTACCGGATCTTTTCCAAAATCTGGGGGTATTGTATATTTAGCTCTTCTGACGAGTTGTCCATCTGAATATCCGTCTGAATAGTAATTATTATTATTATTGTTATTATTTCTCATATCTTCATTATCTCTTCTTAAATGTTCCACGTGTGCCCGTGCTACATGTCCTGTGATTTGGTTCTTTATACTGTATGATACATTACCTAACTTTTCTAAAATATAATAACCTGGAATCCAATGAGCATCAAATTTGGAGTTTCTTCTATGCTTCTTATAATAAACTCTATCACCTACTTTAAATTCCTGTAATTGTGTATTTTTGTTTGCGTACTTTTTCTGTCTTTCTCTGGCTTTAATTATATTGTTTCTTAACCTTACATGCGCTTTGTGCATTTCTTGTATAATAACTTCCTGAAAATCCTCCCCCATATATTTACGTCTTGGTTTTAACAGATTGTCAATTGGGAGTATAGGCTCTCTTCCGTGTAATAAATAAAATGGTGAAAAACCTGT
Organism: Cepaea nemoralis; assembly: GCA_014155875.1. NCBI lineage: Eukaryota > Metazoa > Mollusca > Gastropoda > Stylommatophora > Helicidae > Cepaea > Cepaea nemoralis. Next base: position 85,383 of record JACEFZ010024753.1, read on the forward strand.
CCCCTCATTTTGATTTGTGCGTATCGCGCTTAGTGCAGATCCTAAGAAAAGGTCCCAATCTTTTTCATGTTCTTCGACAATTTTTGCTATTATGTTATACAATGTTCGATGTTGTCTCTCATTCTTTGCATTTGAAGAGGGTCTATAATATGAAGTTTTTATATGGTTTATATTCAAATCCTGTAATAACTTCTCAAACTTCTTGTTCACAAACTCCTTACCATTATCTGTGAGTACGATCTGTGGGCAACTAAATCTTGGTATGTACTCCTGTAGAAAAATATTAATGATGGTATCTGCGCTCTTATCCGGAATCGCATAAACTTCCGGCCAAAGACTATAGCAATCCACGATATGAAGTAGATATACATTCCCCGATAGTGTTCTAGGGTGAGGACCTGATATGTCTAAGCTCACTTTCTGCATTGGAAACTGAGGAATGTCAGTATCTTGTAAGGGACATTTGATCGTTTTCATATTTCTTAACCTACACTTCTCACACGCATCGACGTATTTACAAGCAGTTTTAAATAAGTTCGGCCAATAATATTTATTAGTGAGTGCTTTTACTAACTTATCACGACCAAGATGACCATTCTCATCATGATATGCCTTCAGAATCTCAATTTCCAAATGTTTTGGAATGTATTTTCTCAACTGTTCGCTTCTGTCATTCACGTAATATAACTGATCATCATCCTGCAAGACTAGAAAATTTTTCTTACAACTGTTTTCACCCGTTTCGTTCAATTTCTGTTTTATTTCCACAACTTTCGGATCTAATTCTTGTTCTTCCTTCATATTAAATTGCATTAAATGTGGGTCTTCCGTTCTAGGTTCAGATTCTTGATCCGACGGTAAACTCCCAAAATCTTCTCTACTTAATATGGCAGAATCTAATATATTTACTTGCCAGTTTCGGTCGTCTATTTCGGGTTCACCCTCATCCTCAGTGTTTCCTGATGTCTCTGGATACGGGATTCTGGATAATAAATCTGCACAGGTGTTGTCCCTACCGGCTACGTACTCTATCTTTGCGTTGTATCCCTGCAAATTCAACGCCCATGTCTGTATTTTTCTGTTCTGCACTGGAGCTTCTAGTAAAGATTTTAAGGGCATGTGGTCAGTTCTAATAATGAAATTGGCGTTATGTAAATAATAATTAAGTTTCTGAAGAGCATAGTGGATAGCGTATGCCTCTTTTTCTATAGTAGACCATTTTCTCTGAGATTTACTAAGTTTGTGTGACAGAAAATAAATTGGTCTTTCATTCTTAACTCCTGGTATTCCTGATCTTTCTCCTTCATATGGTTGTGCTAAACATGCTCCTATAGCATTATCCGAAGCATCTGTATATAAAATAAGCTGTTTATCCAAATCTGGATGTGTCAATAGTGGCACTACCGTTAAACTACTTTTTAAAAACTCAAATGCTCTTTGACACTCATCATTCCACTTAAATCTAGCGTATTTGCCAGTCAGGTTAGTGATGGGCTCTGCTATTTTTGAGAAACCTGGAATGAAACGACGATAATACCCACATGTACCGATAAAAGCACGAACTTCTTTTACGTTGGTTGGAGCAGGCAATTCTTTAATAGCCTTTACTTTATCCTGATCTGGTTTAATTCCTTCTCTATCAATAATGTATCCCAGGTACTTAGTTTCTGTTTTTAGAAATTCACATTTACTGAGTTTCAATTTAACATCATGTATTCTTAATCTGTCAAATACTAATTTTACATGTTTCAGGTGGTCCTGTACGTCTCCTGCTGTGTAGATCAAAATGTCATCTATATATGCTAATGCGAACTTTTGCATGCCTTCTAATACTTGATTTATTAATAACATATAGTGAGAAGGCGCAGTTTTGACCCCAAAAGGCATTCGTAAAAATTCGTAAGAACCTGCGTGTGTACAGAAAGCACTTTTCTTTTGAGCATCTGGGGACATAGGGATACACCAAAATCCTGACCTTGCATCCAATGTAGTGAAGAAGGTAGACCCATTAAGTAACCCTAAAATATCGTCGATCACCGGCAATGGGTAAGCTACATTCTTAGTGATTTTGTTCAACGCCCTGTAGTCACAACAGAATCGGTGTGAACCATCGGCCTTGGTCACTATGACAATCGGAGATGACCATTCTGACTTCGATCTTGTTATTATTCCTGCTTTCAGCATATCTTCTATTGCCTTTTCGACAATTTCTCTATTCATTAAGGGAGTTCTATACGGTTTCAAACTAATTGGTGGGTGATTTCCAGTATCTATTTCCATAGTGACTGTTTTGGTCTTCCCCAATTCTAAGTCGTTAATTGCAAAAACATCTTGATTCTCTTTTATAAGTTTTTCTAATATTTCCTTATTTTCTGGTGGAGCTTTTAACTGTGCTAATAATTCTTGTTCTCTTGTTATTTTGTCTACTGAATATATTTGAGATGTATGTTTTCTGAATGGATGGATCAATTCATCATTCTGCACGTTCCATCTTCTTCCGCGTCTATTCCTGGTATTGATTCTTTCCATAGGAGTTTCAGAATAATTCATTCTCGGCATTGCTACTCTATCTGTTGCTAATACGCTGTTAGAATCATGTTCTACTTTGGCTATTACACATCCTCTGTACAATTTAATTTCCCTGCCTGTGTTGTTAATAATCATTACTGGAAAAGTTAAGTGTTTATCTAATGTCATTATTCCATCTGGAACTTCTAGACCAGGCTCATCTATCACCTCCCTTTGTAACTCTGTTATTCTAACTGTATGTCCTACTAAATAATACGGATTTCTTTTCACTTTCGCCTGTATCAAATTAACCGTTTGTGGTTTTAAAGTCGTGGACGTTTTAACCCTAACCAGTGCTGATATGTGCATGTCCTCTTCTAAATCTACGTACACGCCCCTGAATCTTAACTTGTGCAGATCAAAAAAAATGTCTTACACCATTTTTCAGCAAGAAGTCTCTACCTATAAGCATGTTCCTATTTAACTCTTTCACTACGTGAAAAAGATGTCTTACGTTGATTCCTCCTAATTTGAGATTTATCATTGTTTGGCCCAGTACCTCTAATTTTTGTCCTGTAACAGAGTGAAGAGTATCATGACTCCTGAATATTTTGCAATTTTTTATTATTTTGTATAAAAAATTTTCTTTGATTACACTAACTTGAGCTCCCGAATCAATTAATGTTCGAATTCTATATTTCCCTATTTCTATTATGCATGAACTGGGGTCCGTTTTATTTATTGAAAATTGTCTGATTTCAGCCAGTTGAGACCATTTTCTACTCGTCCTTCTATACTTGTCATTAAAATATTCTTTAATTCTTGGGACCTTGTTATCTTCCCTCCTACCGCAGGTCCTATTCAGTAGGTGGGATTCCGGTTTTCCTGCGTTCTTGGCCTTGTAAAATTTCTCTGTCTATCCTCAAAATTCCTATTTGATCTGTTATTATCATATCTATTGTGTGTATTCAACTGAACACGCCTGTTACCACAGAACTTAAAAATGTGTCCGTGTTGGCCACAACCCCAACAGACTATATTTGTGTTACCTACCGTTTCTCTTATAGGATTTCTCATTTGTCTTCTTCTATCATAAGCATTTTCATTACCTCCCTGCAACGTCTGTATTCCTCCTCTTCTATTCCATCCGAACCTTGTTTGTCCGATCTCCATGGGCTCTTCGATCCTATCCTCCCGACTAGTTCCTATTTCTCGTCCTACTCTCAGTCTAAATCTTCGTCTCAAATTCTCTTCCTGTACAGCTATATCCACAGCTTGTGATAATCTCTCAGGGTTTTCTCTCATTAATTTAAACTTCAGTCCATCTGACTTTATACCGTCTACAAAAATCCCGACCAACATTCGTTCTACTTCCTCTCCTCGTACGTTCTGTCCCAGGAATGCCTCCTCAGCTAGGTTAATCAACCTATCACTAAATAATTGCACAGTTTCTCCAGTGTTTTGCTTGGATTGTCTTAACACTGAAAACGCATGCTGAGGATCTGTGATTTCAGCATACTTGTGGGCTAAGTCATCCTTGAACTGCTCCCATGTCTCATCTACTCTAGCTTCTAATTTTCTTCTAATGTGATCCGAAACCGGTGCTACAGTGGCCTGGTAAGCAATTTTCATCTTCTCCTCATCCGTTGCCGCCACCAAGAATGCATGTTTCTCTACCGAAGTCATCCATTTCTTGAAATCTTTCGCCTGTCCACTAAATTTTTCAATCTCTGTCCCTATTCCTTGTTGCTTTATTGCTGTGTTGAGTCTGCCTATTGCCGTGCCTACTCCAGTTAACACCTGTGTTAACGAAACTTGTTCCTCTGCCATGCTGAAATATGCTGAAATAGTTTTGCTATACAATTTATATAACCAAATTCACAATTATAATTTAGTTAATAAATATCAATAAGTATACCACTATAGGCGTATTTAAATTAGACAAGGGACGTAAGCAACTGTTTTTCTTCTTATAAAGATCAAGTGTTCAAATTAATTAATCAATTTTATCTAACACACAATGTTATGTTATATTAGTTAAATCTTAATTATCTTAAATACCGTTAAAGGGCTGAAATATATCTTCCACGGGTCCAACAGGAAAGTAAGTCCAAACACGCCGACCGAGGATTATGCTTGACAACTGTAGGCTTCACAGAAAAAAACGAGCGTGTCGTGTTCCTCTACTCCATCACAGCGAAAGGAAAACCTCTGGACTCTCCATTTCACCCATTGGCGGGCACCCCAGATTTGTGGCTTCTTTTCACCCGAAAAAGGGCACGTCTGGACTTCACCCGAAAAAGGGCACGTCTGGATTTGAAACGGCTCAAGCTGAGAAATGAAGCGATTACAATAGGTTCTCTTCTTCAGCAGGACGGCAACCCATTATGCCCACCCGCGTCCGAAAAGACCAAAGCAAGTAAATCGCATTCTTCATGACAGACATCTTGATGAGCTGTAGTTTCTCCCAAAATTCAGGTTAGTTGCGACTGTTTTATTTTTGAAAGGAGCAAAATTTCTTCAGTCTGGGACAGCTCCAGTAAGTGACCTCCTTCAGGCAAGCAAGGTCAATCAACGGCCCCGATAACAGCAGGTCAAAACTTACAGAATAGTGACTCCCAAGGACAACAGTCTGGTCATTCCAGGACACGATGTTAAACAGCCTATAATTCTGATAAACAGCCTACTATTGTAGCTCCATCTAACAATTCATTCCAAGATGTATGGCGGCTCCAATCAACTAGCCTCCGTAAAAAAATGATTTGCGGTGGTTCCAATATAAGTTGCAACTTTTGATAAGGTCTAGTCTGGATTCTTTGAGTACGACTTCTGACAAAATTCAAGATTCCCTCAGTAACATCATCTGTTGTGGTAACGTTTTTTCTTTGTTGCAACTTGAGAAAAGGTGTTCAATAAAAGTTCTCCGCTGTGCTGCATATTTTGTTAGTACTTCGCATTGTGTCTGCAACAGCCACGTCCAAAATCCTGGTATAGCGGCATCAAATCTGTACTGTAACAGTACAGGGACGATTATAAGATGTATATAAATGAAGTCCTGAAGTCCTGATTGTAGTTTTCATGAGTTTATTTGACGAAATATATCAGAATAAATATATCAGGATACAAGAGGTTTTCTATTATAAGCAAACGATGTTGTCACCTCAAAGTCCAGCCGGTAACTAACTTCTCTAACCCCCCGCGTCACGGCTTGAGCATCCTTAGTTACGTTTTCATAGGATGCTCAACCGTGCCTAGTCTTTGCACATCATCCCATCCTAATCTATTAACAGAGATGGTGCTCTGTTACACTACGTTGATCAACGCTACATTGATCATCGCTACATTGATCATCGCTATGTTGATCATCGGTACATTGACCATCGCTACATTGATCATCGCTATATCGATCATCGCTACATTGACCATCGCTACATTGACCATCGCTACATTGATCATCGCTACACTGATCATCGCTACATTGATCATCGCTATATTGATCATCGCTACATTGATCATCACTATATCGATCAACGCTACATTGATCATGACTACACTGATCATCGCTACATTGATCATCACTACATTGATCATCACTACATTGATCATCACTACATTGATCATCACTACATTGATATCACTACATTGATCATCGCTATATCGGTCATCGCTACATTGATATCGCTACATTGATATCGCTACATTGATATCGCTACATTGATATCGCTACATTGATCATCGCTACATTGATATCGCTACATTGATATCGCTACATTGATATCGCTACATTGATATCGCTACATTGATCATCGCTACATTGATATCGCTACATTGATCATCGCTACATTGATATCGCTACATTGATCATCGCTACATTGACCATCGCTACATTGATCATCGCTACACTGATCATCGCTACACTGATCATCGCTACATTGATCATCGCTATATTGATCATCGCTACATTGATCATCACTATATCGATCAACGCTACATTGATCATGACTACACTGATCATCGCTACATTGATCATGACTACACTGATCATCGCTACATTGATCATGACTACATTGATCATCACTACATTGATCATCACTACATTGATATCACTACATTGATCATCGCTATATCGGTCATCGCTACATTGATATCACTACATTGATCATCGCTACATTGATATCGCTACATTGATATCGCTACATTGATATCGCTACATTGATCATCGCTACATTGATATCGCTACATTGATATCAGTACATTGATATCAGTACATTGATATCACTACATTGATCATCACTACATCGGAACTGTTGCTTCAGGATAGGTAAACAACGTTTCACAATTCCCAGACATACCGAGTCGATGGTTTTCAATCAGCCGCCGGCGATTTGAAAGCAGACCTCTCTGCGCTGATTTTGAAGGCATTAGTCATCAGACGTTCAGAAAGCAATAACAAATTACTGAACTAACGGGGCCTAGTAAATCACGAACAGCCAAACAATTCCGGGGTTGGTGACAACATCTAGTAAGGGACATGTAACTAACTCTAACATTGATCCAAGTAAACTCTATAAATACCACACAGCTCTTTGGAGGAAGTAAAATCTCTATGTTGAATGACTGCTTGTTTGTGAATCCTCAGAGAGACTGAGTTTTATCTCTTACATTCCGATGTACTGACCTTTATGTCGTTGTCTGAAAGGTCTTGCATCTACCGGGGTGAGGCTGGTGTAGAAGCTCTTCACCCTATCCGGCATCAAAGTGCCATCTCCGCTGGGCTGTGTTGGGGAGATATTGTTCTGTTCTCCAAGTTCAGAAACTAGGGGCATATGAGAGGTTCGCGCCGGAGCTTCACTTCTGTGGAGGGGCATAATAGGATGTAACTAGGTCAGGATTCAACACAGCATATACGGGTTGGGTGGAATTGAGCCTAAATCTATGTTAACACAACAATGTAGAAGAATATAAGAGCCCTCTAAAACCATCGCAATACCGGAAAACATGATATTTTTCTGATCTTTTCTACAATTGCACATTAAAATTTATGTTAAAATCAGTTCTTGGTATTTTAAATCTATATCTCTCTACGTACTGCTGCACAGAGAGAACCATGTATGTATCTTTCTAACAACGTTACATTTGTTAAACAGTATATTTCTAAACACAGGTAGACGGAAACTAACATATTTTTTTTTCTAGAAACCGTCACAATTGTAAACTAATATTTCTCTAAACAAAACCACTGAGAAAAAGGCTGCATCTCTCTAGACACTGCTGCGATGTTAGAATATGTATAAGGGGCGTTCATTTGAAATCCGTTCGTGCCGCACAGCGCGTAATTGCGTAAGTTGAGCATGATCATGTCATAGTAATTGATAAGTACTGACCAATGAATAAAAAAGCACATGCTTATCGTCCTATGATGCATAGGTTCTGTTTCTGACCGTTTAAAAAATGGCCGGGTTGATCCAAAATCCGTCCAAAGAAGCTCAAAGAGAGGTGATTCAGTTTCTTTCATTTGAACGATGTCGACCACTGGACATTCATCGAACAATGCAGACAGCGTACGGTAACAAATGTGTGTCGACGACAACATTGACAGACTGGACACGAAGGTTTCGGAAAGGACGTCAGTTCACGACAGATATTCGACGGCCGGGTCAAGCGCATATTGTTCCAACAGAAAACACCATCGCCAAAATTGATGCATCAGTACAGATGAACCGTTGACGAAGCATACGTTTGCTAGCGAAATAATTGGATGAGTCAATTGGGACAATTCAAAAGGTCGTTCGTAAGAAACTGCAATATCGGAAGGTGTGTTCACAGTGGATACCACGGATGTTGACCGACCACCAAACAGAGGAACGCATGGAATGGTGTTTGAACAACTTGCTGCGTTACAGCGTGGAGGGTGGTGCATTTCTCTTCCGCATAGTTGCAGGCGATGATTCATGGTGTCATCACTTTGAGCCAAGCAGCAAAAGAGAGAGCATCCAATGGAAGTATGCTGGATCACCAAAAGCCAAATAATTCAAGTTACAGGTTTCCGCTGGTAAGGTTATGCTGAGCGCACTTTTTGACTATGAAGAGCTATTGTTGGCCGACTTTAAAGAACCTGGTGTCAACATCAACTCTACCCACTACATGCAAACACTAGACAAGCTGCAAAAAGCCATAAAGAATTAACGACCCGGCATGCTTTCTCGCGGTGTGATTTTGTTGCACGATAATGCTCGTCCGCATGTCGCAAAGATTGTGCAGGAAGCATTAGCAAGGAAGAAGTAGGAAATTCTGCAACATCCAGCCTATAGTCCTGATTTGTCACTATGTGATTTTCATTTGTTCGGACCTCTAAAACAAGCTCTCAAGAGGCAAAGATTTGACACAGATGCAGACGTAATGCACGCGGTAAATACTTGGTTCAGTATGCAACTACAATCATTTTTTGCGGACGGCATTCGCCGCTTACCTAAGCAACGGGATGCTTGCCTGAATGCCTACAACGACTTCTTCTGACCAACCCATGGTGCATAATTCATTCAAAATGAATACTTTGTTTAATTCTACCACACATGTTAATGTTTCTTTCATGCTTTTGTAATAAAGCCATCGTAACGGGTTTCAAATGAACGTCCCTAATATTTATGTACACATTAACTATTTTAAACATTCACTATATCGCAAAACAACGAACCTTTAAAACACCAATCCTTTTACACATGACTAATATTCAGCAATGCATTGATAGAACAGCGATCTCTCTAAATACTTCTACATTGATAAAACAGTGATATCGCTAAATGCTGCTCTTTTAATTCACCAATAAATCTCTTTCTCCTCTCTCTTTCTGTTTCCCTCTTTAAACACCGCTGCATTGATAAAACAGTGATATTTTTAATTACTAATCCATTCATTCAACAATGAATCTCCTTCTCTCTCTCTTTCTCTCTCTCTCTCTCTCTCTCTCTCTCTCTCTCTCTCTCTCTCTCTCTCTCTCTCCCTCCCTCCCTCCCTCACTCCCTCCCTCCCTCTCTATCTATCTATCTATCTACCTATCTATCTGTCTGTCTGTGTCTGTCTGTCTGTCTGTCTGTCTATCTATCTTTCTCT
>JACEFZ010024753.1:100000-125000 GCA_014155875.1 Cepaea nemoralis
ATGATGTTTGTGTGGGTAAGTGAAGGTGTGGTTGGGTTTGTGGGTGGGTGAATGATGTGTGTGAGGGTGGGGGATGTTTGCTTAGATGGGTGGTTGGGATGTGTGAGTGTGGGTGGGTAGATAGGAGATGTATGTGTTGATGAGTGGGTAAGGGACGTGTGGGTGTTAGTGGTTGAGGGATAAGTACGTGTGTCTAGGGATGTGTGAAGGGATGAATGTATGGGTTGTGTGTGCGTGGATGGGAGGTGTGTGTTTGTGAATGGGGAATGTGTTGGTGGGTGGGGATGTGTGTGAGGGATGTTTGTATGGGTGGGGAGATTGTGCGTGGGTGGGGATGTGTGTGTATATGGGTAAGGGTGTGTGGTTAAGGGATGTGTGGCTGGGGGAATGGGTGGATGGAGGATGTGTGGTTGGGTGGAGGATGTGTGGTTGGGTAGAGGATGTTGGGTGGGTGATTGTATATGAGTAAGGGTGTGTGGTTAAGGGATGTTTGGTTGGGGGATAGGTGGGTAGAGGATGTGTGGGTGGGTAGAGGATATGTGGGTGGGTGAGTGTGTGCAGGTTAGGAGATGGTGGGGGATGTTTGTAGGTGTGGGCTCGGGATAAGTGAGTGGGCTGGGGGAGATGGGAGATTATGTGGGTGAGTGCGGAATTTGTGTGTGGGTAGGTGCGGAATATGTGAGTTGACGGGGAGATGTGTGTGTGGCTGAGGAATGTGTGTTTGGTTGGGTGGTTGGAGGTGTGTGGGTAGAGGAGGATATTGGGTGAGTGATTGTTGGTGGGAAATGGGACGGGTAAAGGATATGTGAGTGGGTGGGGAGATGTGTGTAGGTGGGGGATGTGTGGGTTATTGAATGTATGTGTGCTTGGGGTGTGGGTGGATGGGATGTGTGGTGGATGAGAGGTGGGTGGGGAGATGTGTAGGGATGTGGTGGATGGGTGGGGGAATGTATTGTATGTGTGTGTGGTTGGGTGGGGGAGTTGGAGTGAATGGGGGATGTGTGGGTGGGTGGTGGATGTGTCTTATAACATAGTAATATGCATTGTTTATGTTTACAAAATTCATGTGACAATGTTTTTTTTCCTATGCACTGTTCATGAAAGAAAGATGAGTGATTGTAAGGGCCGAATGTAAGACGGGCCTGCGTGCCCAATTTGTTACCCTTTGAAAATAAAGTCTGTTCGTTCGTTCGTTCGTTCGTTCTGTCTGTCTGTCTATTTGTCCCACTCACTAACTCTCTCACTCACATCACAGTAATGTTACATGATTTTATCATGTATAATGTAACATTAGTGTGATGTGAGTGAGAGAGTTAGTGAGTGGGAGAGAGAGAGAGAGAGAGAGAGAGAGAGAGAGAGAGAGAGAGAGAGAGAGAGAGAGAGAAGAGAGAGAGAGAGAGAGAGTTGACTTGCATCACTAATTGTTACGCTACACAATGTATATGTACAATTTTTTCTCCACTTCTTACAATTTTTGCGAGAATGCTCACGACAACCGTCAGTGTCTCAACTGTGTGTAAAGTGTGGGAATGTGTTCTTATTAGTTTCAGTGATCATGTGAGGTATCATGTATGTGTCTAGATGTGAGGATGTGTGTGTGGGTGTGTATGTGAGGGATGTGTGTGTGTGTGGGGATGTGGGGAACGTATGTGTGAAGGGGTGTGTGGGGGTGTGTATGGGTTGATGGGTGATGTGTGGATGGGTGAAGGGATGTGTAGTCGGTGGGGTATGTATGTGTGTCAGGGATGTGTGTGTGTGTGTGTGTGGGGGGGGGGGATATTTGGGAGGATGGTCGGAAGTATGTGGGTGTTGGTGGGTTGAGGGTGTGGGTAGGGAATGTGTATTTGGGTGGGTGAATGGGTGTGTAAGAGATTGTGTGGGTTAGGGGATGGGTGTGCAATGGGTGTGGGGAATGAGTGTGTGTGTGCGGGGAAGGGGGGGGGTGTCTGTGAATGGGATATGTCTGTGTGGGTGGGAGTGTGTGAGTGTGGATGGGGTATATGTGAGTGGGTGGAGGATGTATGTGTGGGTGGTGAGGATGTTTGTAGGTGGGGGATGTGTGGGTGGGTGGGGAGATGTGTATGAGGGTGAGAGATGTGTGGGCGGGGATGTGTATGGGGAAGGCATGTGGGGGATTGTGCGTTTGTGTGGGGGGATGTGTTCATGGGTTTAGTTTTGTGGGGAGGGGAGATGTGTGAGAGGTGGGGGAGGTGTGGGATGTACAGGTGGATGAATGATGTATGTGAGGATGGGGGATGTGTGCTTGGCTGGGTGGTTGGGGTGTATGTGGGTGGGAGGGTAGATGAGAGATGTATGTGTTGATGGGCGGGTGGGCGATGAGTGGGTGTGAGTGGTTGATGGATGAGTACGTGAGTGGGTGGATGTGTGTGTGAGATGAGTGTATGGGTGGGGGATGTGTGTGTTTGTGGGAAGATGTGTGTGAGCGGCGGATGTGTGTGGTTGGTGTATATGTGGGTGGTGGGGTGTGTGTGGGTGGGAGGTGTGGGTTTTTGGGAGTTTATGGGTGGGGGGTATGTGTGGGCAGGTGGGGAGATGTGTTTATGGGTGGGGATGTGTGTATAGGTGGGGGATGTGTAGTTGAGAGGTGGCGGATATTGGTTGGGTGAGTGGGTATAGGTTGGCTGATGTGTGTGTGGGTGTGTGGGGAAAATTGTGAGGGTGCAGGATTTTTGTGTGGATAGGTGCGGGATGAGTGGGTTGGCGGGGGTATATGTGTGTGATTTTGTGATGTGTGTTTTGGTGGGTGGTTGCGGGTTTGTGGGTGGGTGTTGGAGAATATGTGGGTGGTGTGTGCGTGTCGGTTATGGTATGGGTGGGGGATATGTGTGTGGGTGGGAAAATGTGTGTGGGTGGGGTTCAGTGGGTTGGTGGCGGCATGTATGTTTGCCTGTGTCTGTGTGAGTGCGTGGAGGTATGTGTGGGTGGGTGGGGGAGGTGTGGTGGGTGGGGGGGTGAGGGTGGCTGCGGGATGTGTGGGTGCTGCAGGATGTGAGGGTGGATGGGGAATGTGTCTCACAACATTGCAATATGCACTGTTTATGTTTACAACTTTCATTTGACAATGTTTTTTTCCCCATGTGAATGCATCAGGCGTAATATGCATTGTTTATGCTTACAAAATCCATTTGACAATGTTTATTTTTCCCTATGTTAATGTAACATGCACATTTGATGAATGAAAGATGAGTGATTGAAAGGGCCGAATGTGAGACGGGTCTGCGTGCCCAATTTGTTACCTTTTTAAAATAAAGTTCCTTCGTTCTATCTATTTATCTATCTATCTATCTATCTATCTATCTATCTATCTATCTATCTATCTATCTATCTATCTATCTATCTATCTATCTATCTATCTATCTATCCATCCATCCATCCATCCATTCATCCATCCATCCATCCATCCATCCATCTATCCATCCATCTATCTATCTATCTATCTATCTATCTATCTATCTATCTGTCTGTCTGTCTGTCCGTCCGTCCGTCGGTCGATCGGTCCGTGGGTCGATCGGTCCGTCGGTCAATCGGTCGATGGGTCGGAGTGTCGGTGGGTGGGTGGGTGTGTGGGTCAGTGTGTGGGTGGGTGGGTGGGTCGTTCGGTCGGTCGGGCGGACGGCCTGCCTGCCTGCATGCCTGTCTGTCTGTCTGTCTGTCTACCCACCACCCACCCACCCACCCAACCACCCAACCACCCATCTATCTATCTATCTGTCTATCTATATGTCTATCTATCCTATCTATCTATCTATCTGTCTGTCTGTCTGTCTGTCTGCTTGCCTGCCTGCCTGCCTGTCTGTCGGTCGGTATGTCTGTCCGTCCGTCCGACCTTCCATCCTTCCGTCCGTCCGTCCGTCCGTCCGTCCGTCCTTCCTTCCTTCAGTCCTTCCGTCCGTCCGTCCGTCCGTCCGTCGGTCTGTCCGTCCATGCATATCTCCGTCTTTCTGTTATACGATTCCTGAAATTAGTATGCCTCAGTGGTGGGGGTTGTTGAATGGAGTGGCCAGTTATAATTGTGCCGATCTGCAAAGATCTTGGAGATCGTCCTCAGAGTGCAACGACGGAAATGCAGAAAGAGTGAAGAAAATCATTGACTGGAATCAGCAATTTACAATTATGGTGTGCAGAAACACTAACTGAAAAACAAACATGTAAACATACATTGTAATATATACAATAGACTTAAATTAAAACAAGTATGTCAGAAGGTTGTTGGCGCTATGTGGCTCGTGAATAGAAGCAAACAAGCGGAAATTGCCGTGGACAGTTGCTAAAGAGGGGCAGTTAGAAACCATTTTGACTACCAAAGTGACAGTAAATCCATCGTAGCTCGCTCTTATGAAGCTAATCCAAAATTCCCTGCATGCGTTAGTCTTTGAAAGTCTTGGGCTCTCCAACACCGCCAATGCGAGAACACAAAAGGAAAGAAAGTTGATGCTGGCTGTTTTCATGGAAGCGAAAGATATCCTGTTAATAGCTTATTTGCCGCGTGACAACAAGAGCTAATGAACAATATTATGCAGATCTCCTTGAAATACAAAACAAAGCTGTTACCAGAAAACGACGGATAGCACACACTCAAAATCTTATTTTTTGCTTCAAGATAAGGTCCCTTCTCACGATGTAGCTAGCACCCAAGGATTCGAATATTGAGATTCTTCCATGTACATCTTATCCTCAGGATTTGGCTCCATCAGATATATTATTATTTAATATAAAATTTAATTTAAAAAGCAGATTATATTCCACTGCACAACCACAGCTGTGTATATGCTGCGAACAGTTATTGAACGTGCTATAGAAGTAAACAAGGATATACATCTTTGCTTTATTGACTATACAAAGGCTTTTGATAGAGTTAGACATGTCAACATGGTGGATATGCTTGCAGATCTACAAATTGATGGGAAAGACATTAGACTTATAAAAAATATATATTGGAAACAACAAGCTGCAATAAGGATTGATAATGAAGTGGGACAGTATCAGCAAAATATTGGCAATTGCCAAGTAGAAAATCATAATTTTATTTTCTCAGGAATAGCTTTATGAGCATGTCACAAATCAGGAATGGAGACGAGATGCGTTCAAGAAATCTGTGGGTTGAATGACAATAGGAAGTGTCGTAGTGTTAGCACGTTCCAAGCATCCTTTCTAATCAGCAATTCAATCTTGGTATTTTCCTAATTCCATGAGAAACATTTTCCGACATCTTTGAACTAGCAGGTCATCTACCTTAGGAAAGTCAGTTTCGAAGGAAAAGAGGTTGGAAAGGCAGCTTGTAACCTCCCCTCGTAATGGCATGAACTAATACATGCAAAGTCATTTAATTACACATCAAGAGGAACTATCAATCTTGACCATTAGATTTTCCTACTCACCAAACTTTAAAAGGAAACTTAAAGAACTCTGTATTTCGCTTTGGGAAGTGTTGCGTACATTGTACTATCTCCATATTTGCATACACCAATCGGCACTCCGTGTGTGATATTGATATTGAGATATTACGTCTGCAGCCTTTATTTCCATGAAAATTTCCTGGCACCCATTTAGCGAGCCTAGATACAAAGATTTTGCTAAGAATTATCATGCAAAGAGTGAGAAAGAAGATACAACCTGAAATAGGGGAAGAACAATGTGGGTTTGTAGAAGGAAAGGGTACAGTAAATGCTGTGTATATGCTGCGAACAGTTATTGAACGTGCTATAGAAGTAAACAAGGATATGCATCTTTGCTTTATTGACTATACAAAGGCTTTTGATAGAGTTAGACATGTCAACATGGTGGATATGCTTGCAGATCTACAAATTGATGGGAAAGACATTAGACTTATAAAAAACATATATTGGAAACAACAAGCTGCAATAAGGATTGATAATGAAGTGGGACAGTATCAGCCAATTAAAAGAGGTGTTAGGCAGGGATGTGTGATGTCTCCAGATCTTTTTTCCCTATACAGTGAAAATATTTTCAGAAATGTAGAGGATATAAATGGAATCAGCATTGGAGGACGAAACATCAATAACATTAGATATGCAGATGATACAGTATTAATTGCAGACAATGCGCAGGACCTGCAACAATTAGTAGATGCGATTGTTGTACACAGTGAGCAACTGGGGTTAGAATTAAATTGTAAAAAGACTCAGGTTATGGTCGTCACTAGGAAGGAAGAAGTGCCACAATGTAATATACAAGTAAATGGAAATATTCTTCAACAAGTGAATCGGTACAATTATCTTGGAACAGTCATAACATCTGATGGGAGATGCCTTGAAGAGATTAGAACAAGAATCGCCATGGCGAAAGTAGCCTTTAGCAAGATGAAAAACATTCTGACCAATAAAAAGATGTCAATTGAAACGAGAAAAAGAGTGTTGAGGGGATACATAGAGTCTGTTCTTTTATATGGATGTGAAACTTGGACAATGGGCAGTCAAGCTGAAAAACATCTGATGGCAGCAGAAATGTGGTTTCTGAGGAGAATGCAAAGAATACCATGGACAGACAGAAAAACCAATGACCAAGTACTACAAGAGACAAATGAACATCATAAACTGATTAGAGAGAGTAGACGTAGACATTCAAAATTTTTTGGACATGTTATGAGAAAAAATGGATTGGAGAACTTGGTGACAACTGGCAAGATCGAAGGAAACAGACCAAGAGGCAGACCGAGAAAAAAATACCTGGATGGCTTGGCCACATGGCATGGACGAGACAGGAACACTGAGCTTATCCACGACACTGGTGATCGAGTGAAATGGCGAGTCATGACCGCCCACGCTTTCCGGCATTGCACATGATTGATTGATTGATTGAGATACATTTAAACTAATCCCCTAATCAGGAATTCGATCGCATGACCACCGGGTCAATAGGTAATCGTACTTACCCACTGAGATAAATCAGCTCCTAGATTGCCCTACACATACGACATACTGCAGATTTCCCTCCTAGATTGCCTTACATACACGACTTATAATGACATGTCCAAATAATGTGAACTTTCTTCTTATAATGGGAGTAGGTAGACAATTAGTAAATAGAAGCAATGATAGCGTAGTGACACTCTCCGTCCGAGTTGTTGGTCCTTAGTTCAAATCTCATCATAATGTGCCTAAACATCTTCACTGTCAACGACTAATATTTGAATAAATTTACTGTTTTCGTTTGTTTCTGGTAAGACTGGCTTTTGGTTTTTCTATCTGTCCATGGTATATTTTGCATTTTACTCAGAAACCACATATCCACTGTCATTAGAAGTTTCTCAGCTTGTCTGTTTATTGTCCATGCTTCACACCTATATAACAGTATAAGCCCTATATAGCATTTCAACACACTTTTCACAAATAGCGTTGTCTTTACTGTCTACAGTGTTGCAGAAAGCAGTTTGAGAATCAATGTATTGTGAGTTCAGCTGTGTCATACATCATTTACACCACCCCCTAGGTTTTATTCTTCCACGCATTCAGCATAACCTCAAAAACAGGCAGGAGATGTTTCGCGTGCTTCAGTACCGGCTGTAATTAACCGTAACTAGTTTATTTCGCATTGTCTATTTACATAGCGACTCCTCGCCGCCCATAGTTAACTTTCTATCGCGTTCGTGTTTTCTCCGTCAAGTTCATCACAGTTCAGTATCATCAGCATTACATAACTCCACCCCCACTTCCCTAAAGAAAAAAGCTATTATCATTTCAGCACTCAGTACTACTGGTGCTGTCGGTGGGCCAGCGGGTGGTTTAACGCGCTTCACCTTTAACCGGTCAGTTGGACTTAAATGTTGACCTCGGATACCTCTTAAGTCAGAGATGACGTGCCTGATGTCAAGGGACACTGGTAATAGGGAAAGATATTCACAATCTGCCCAGTGCACTAACTAGTAGTAGCATATTAGTAGTACACGTGTGGATGCGCTCGAGTTCAAAGCGAGCCAGCGCAGAGGACTGTCCAAGTAGACGTCAAGCAGTACTCACGTTTAGAATGGTTTCAGCTACTCCGGCAGAAACATGGCTCCTGCGTTACCGGAGATTAGATAGACATTGCTGCCTATGATCTCGAAGTACAATATCTTAATTCCTGTGCTACTTGTTTATCTATTCTTAGGTTTGGTAGTGTCCCATTGCAGATATTGCCCTTTCAGTGTGAAGTGTTTGTCCCTCACATATCCTATTTTTAAAAAATTAAGTTGCATGTCTTTCACATGACGTAGCAGTCAACCCCAGCATTTTTCGCTGTTCGTGATTCCTGCGCAAATTTTACGTTCAGTAGTTTGCGATTGCTTTCTGAACGACCGGCTCCTATGCCTTTTTCGAAAAAACCAGCACCGCCGTGTTTCGAACCAGGGTATACGGGCTCACAAACCGCGTTCGCAAGCCCTAAGCCACAGAGACCGGTCACATATCATATGCCATGGTATAATTACGTGATGTAACCCGTTCTTTTTTCTCCGCCTTTTCTTCACATACAATTTCGAAAATAGTCTGGGACCCATGTAATTAAACCAACTCCTCATCAGAGCCATGTTAATTAATTGCATATATTTATAGTTACCTCTTTCAGTCTATGCCGTGCGTCATTGGTCTGTCCACAGCCATTTGTCTTGTGTCCTGCCAATCATTTCTGATACTGATGTTGCTCCATGACGTGAAGGCAAGCTGTCTAGCATCTTCTCGCTTGGTCTTCCCTGCCTCTCCCCACTTCCAACTTTCCGGCTGTGACGACATACTCCAGATTTCTCCTTTTCATGATACGTTCAAAGAATGTGGACTGTCTTCTTATGATACGACTAGCTAGTTAAAATTTTTTCAAGATATCTTCATTGCACTTTTTAATCTATCAGATATGTTCTCATCATTCTTCTATAACATTACATCTACGCAACCTCCATATAATTTCTCATTTCTCTTCTTATTGTCCATGAATCGCTTCCATACATCAAGTTTGGCTCGATATACCTCTTAAGAACTCTGTTATCACCTCCATTGACAAAGATAGACTGCAGAGAAAATTCTTCATCGCGGAATTGTTGACTTTTCTTGGTCTATTCTACACTGAACTTGATTAGCATATCTTCGTCTTGGTGGTCCTGCCTCAGTTGCTGTCATATATAAATTATCTATCCCATCTTGCTTGCTTGCTGTGTTCGTTGGCTTGAGCTCCAACGCGAAGTCCTGTATGTCGGATGAAGGCATCCTATTGTCCAACATCATTGTGATGTCATACAGGACCTGAGTTTTGCGTGAGTATCCGTTGTCCCATGTCTTTTCTATACTGTCTTGACATTTTAAAAGAAAAACAAGCTTATGTATACATCTATATATATATATATATATATATATATATATATATATATATATATATATATATATATATATATATATATATCTCAGTCAGGTCTCAGTCAGATATGACTGAGCTACAGTATAACAGTAGACGGTACTACCTGGTTTCTGTTAGCTCCGAACGTTGGGCGGCGCTTACCAAACCCGACACCCCACATTGTGCCAACAGCTTCGGGCGGAAGAGCACAATTGGGAGGGTACAAGCCTTACCCTGGTGCGAGGAAATGCAAGCTAAAGACAAAATTGTCATGGCAGGGCAGACCAGGCCCTAAGCCTTGGTTGGCGACTGGTCTAGGATCGAAGCTCCGACAGGCGGACAGTTAGAGCATTGCTTTGCTGATCCGGCAGCTTCTGCAGCTTGTCTTGTTCCAGATGTAGGGGTGTTACCTTTCCTCTGGAGTGAACTAGGCAGGCCGATTCCTGAGCACGTAGCATATTTGTATTTCATTATCTACTATACTGTGTTGTCTGTACAGATTCTTCTTCTTCTTCTTCTTCTTCTTCTGCTTCTTCTTCTTCTTCTTCTTCTTCTCTTCTCTACTGTTTCCTTCTTGGTCTGTTACTTGAGTAGTTCAATCTGTTTTTTTTTCTTTATGAATTTTCTTCACAGTTTCTTCCGTTTCCTCTACAATTTCCTCTATCCAGGCCATATCCTGTTCTATTGACTCGTGCATGCCTTTTATGTGGTCCAGTAGGCTTTGTTGTTCTTCAGGTTTTCTTCGTTTTCCGCTTTGATTACATCCATTCGAGCCTCGTCCCTGTCTATGTTATGCTGGCCGGGTTTCATTTCATCCAGGATATACTGTGTCGCTGCTATTTTTTGCTCTTGGGGCTGCTCGTTTCTGTGCTCCATGTTGTCTACTTTCGAATTAATGTCCTTCAGTTGGCGCTCCTATTGTGCTTTGTCCGTTTTTATGAGTCGTGTGATCGCCTCGTACTGCCTCCTGGCTTCTTTATATGGCAGACATGACTTGATCGACATTTTCATTGTTTCTTTGCTGGTTTGGATGCAGTGATGAGTAAATTGTGGATTTACTCCTCATGCATTAAAATAGAACCATTCTCTGTGGTTTGTTTGCTTCCTTTATGTTTCTATTTGTATATGAATTTCTGAACACACACACACACTCTCTCTCTCTCTCTCTCTCTCTCTCTCTCTCTCTCTCTCTTTATCTCTCTCTATCTCTCTTTCTCTATCTCTCTCTCTATCTCTCTCTCCCTCTCTCTCTATCTTTTCTTTCTTCTTCATTTGCCTTCTGTATTTCTGACTGTTCTCGTTTTTTAATAAATTTTCTTCGCATGTTAGCTTCCTTTTCATTTTCACTTATTTGTTCCAACCTTCTTTTTCTCTCTCCCTAGCACTAGCATTCTTTCTTTAAACGTGAATCCTAATTTCTGTTCACGCGCTTCAGAAAGTTTTTCTGCTCAAATATTTAGACGAATAGCGTGAAATCAATGGGACAGTATTTCACAGAAAAATCAGTACAAAATTCAACAAGCAAGCGAAAACACAATAACTTGTTAAGCACTTGAATTACTGACGTAGCCAAACATAAAGCTTGGCAAATTTAAAGTGCAAAAATTTGGTATTTGGTAGTCAAATGCAACACTCACCATATTGGCATAATTTCCGTCATATTTGTTTGTCTGTCTGTCCGTCTGTCTTTCATTTTCTGTCTGTCTGTCACTGTCCGTCTGTCTGTCTATCTATGTCTGCATGTGCCTGTTTGTATATGTCTGGGTGTCTATCTCTATCTGTATATATGTCTCTTGTTTCTATGACTGTCTGTATGTCTGTCTATCGCTGTCTGTCTGCCTCTCCGCCTGCCTGCATGCATGTCAGTCTGTCTGTCTGGAGGTAACTCTCTGACTGTCTGTCTGGCAGCCACTCTCTGACCGTCTGTCTGTCTCTGTCTTTTATAAGCCTTCCGGTCTGTGTGTCTGTCTCTACTTGTATTTATATCACTGTCTGCAAGCCTGTCTGTCTGTCATTGTCTGGCTATATCTATCTCCATGCCTGTCTGCTTGTTTGCATGTCTGTTTGCCTGTCTGGCTGTCTGTCTGATCTCCTCTCACTCACCATCTCTCTCACCATTTTTCTCCATCGCTCTCTCAATCTCTCTCACTCTCTCCCCATCTCTCTCTCTATCTCTCTCCATATCTCTCTAATATCTCTCACAATTTCTCTCTCTCTCTCTCTCTCTCTCTCTTGTCTTACTCACCATTTCTGTCCATCGCTTTCTCCATCTCTCTCTCTCTCTCTCTCTCTCTCTCTCTCTCTCTCTCGCCATCTATCTCCATCTCCCTCACCATCTCTCGCCATTTCTCTCACTATCTTTCTCCATCTCTTTCTCTCCCTCTCTCTATTTTAACACTGTCTAAGTGCATATTACATGTATCTTTAAATTAAATCTATCGTCAATTTTGTTCTTAACTCCATTAGTCTTTTTTTTTCATATCCCTTACAGGACGTTGCAGTCAACACCAATATCTTTCAGCTGCTGTTGATGTACTAGGCAAGATTACGCTCAGTAGTTTGCCATTGCTTTCTGATGTATGATTTTGATATGTATCGTCTTCTTATGTAACAAAGTGTGTCTGTCTACTATTCTGCCCTCCCCCGCGCTCTCTCACCCACTCTCTCATGTGTGGCCCTCTACTGGTTCGCTCTCTCTCTCATGTGTGACTCTGTACTAGTCCGCTCTCTCTCTCTCTCTTGTGTGTCTCTCTACTAGTCCGCTCTCTCTCTCTCTCTCTCTTGTGTGTCTCTCTACTAGTCCGCTCTCTCTCTCTCTCTTGTGTGTCTCTCTGCTAGTCCGCTCTCTCTCTCTCTCTTGTGTGTCTCTCTACTAGTCCGCTCTCTCTCTCTCTTGTGTGTCTTTCTACTAGTCCGCTCTCTCTCTCCCTTGTGTGTCTCTCTACTAGTCCGCTCTCTCTCTCCCTTGTGTGTCTCTCTACTAGTCCGCTCTCTCTCTCTCATGTGTGTCTCTCTACTAGTCCGCTCTCTCTCTCTCTCATGTGTGTCTCTCTACTAGTCCGCTCTCTCTCTCCTACGTGTGACTCTCTACTAGTCAGCTCTCTCTCTCTCATATGTGCCTCTCTACTAGTCCGCTCTCTCTCTCTTACGTGTGACTCTCTACTAGTCCGCTCTCTCTCTCTCTCATGTGTGTCTCTCTACTAGTCCGCTCTCTCTCTCTCTTATGTGTGACTCTCTACTAGTCCGCTCTCTCTCTCTCTCAAGTGTGTCTCTCAACTAGTCCGCTCTCTCTCTCTCTCATGTGTGACTCTCTGCTAGTCCGCTCTCTTTCATGTGTGACTCTCTACTAGTTCACTCTCTGTCATTTGTGACTCGCTACTAGTTCACTCTATGTCATTTGTGACTCGCTACTAGTCAGGTCTCTCTCTCTCTCTCATATGTGTCTCTCTACTAGTCCGCTCTCTGTCATGTGTGTCTCTCTACTAGTCCGCTCTCTGTTATGTGTGACTCTCCACTAGTCCTCTCTCTCTCATGTGTGACTTTCTACTAGTACGCGCTCTCTCTCTCTTTGTCTCTCTCTCTCTCTCTCTCTCTCTCTCTCTCTCTCTCTCTCTCTCTCCTCTCATATTTGACTCTCTACTAGTCCGCTCACTGCCATGTGTGACTCTCTACTAGTCCGCTCTTTGTTATGTGTGACTCTCCACTAGTCCTCTCTCTCTTATGTGTGACTTTCTACTAGTACGCTCTCTCTCTCTCACTCTCTCTCTCACTCTCTCTCTCTCATGTGTGACTCTCTACTAGTCCGCTCACTCCCTCATGTGTGACTCTCAACTAGTCCACTCTTTGTCATTCATGTGTGACTCTCTACTAGTTTGCTCTCTCTCTCTCTCTCTCTCTCTCTCTCTCTCTCTCTCTCTCTCTCTCTCTCTCTCATGTGTGATTCTCTACTAGTCCACTCTCTGCCATGTGTGACTTTCTACTAGTCCACTCTCTGTCATGTGTGACTCTCTACTAGTCCACTCTCTGTCATGTGTGACTCTCTACTAGTATGCTCTCTCTCTCTCTCATGTGTGACTCTCTACTAGTCCACTCTTTGTCATGTGTGACTCTCTACTAGTATGCTCTCTCTCTCTCTCTCTCTCTCTCTCTCTCATGTGTGATTCTCTACTAGTCCACTCTCTGTCATGTGTGACTCTCTACTAGTCCACTCTCTGTCATGTGTGACTCTCTACTAGTCCACTCTCTGTCATGTGTGACTCTCTACTAGTCCGCTCACTCCCTCATGTGTGACTCTCTACTAGTCCGCTCTCTGTCATGTGTAACTCTCTACTAGTCCGCTCACTCCCTCATGTGTGACTCTCTACTAGTCCGCTTACTCCCTCATGTGTGACTCTCTACTAGTCCGCTCTCTGTCATGTGTGACTCTCTACTAGTCCACTCTCTGTCATGTGTGACTCTCTACTAGTCCACTCTCTGTCATGTGTGACTCTCTACTAGTCCGCTCTCTGTCATGTGTGACTCTCTACTAGTCCACTCTCTGTCATGTGTGACTCTCTACTAGTCCACTCTGTTTCATGTGTGACTCTCTACTAGTCCACTCTCTGTCATGTGTGACTCTCTACTAGTCCACTCTCTGTCATGTGTGACTCTCTACTAGTCCACTCTCTGTCATGTGTGACTCTCTACTAGTCCACTCTCTGTCATGTGTGACTCTCTACTAGTCCACTCTCTGTCATGTGTGACTCTCTACTAGTCCACTCTCTGTCATGTGTGACTCTCTACTAGTCCGCTCACTCCCTCATGTGTGACTCTCTACTAGTCCACTCTCTGTCATGTGTGACTCTCTACTAGTCCGCTCACTCCCTCATGTGCGACTCTTTACTAGTCCACTCTCTGTCATGAGTGACTCTCTACTAGTCCGCGCGAGCTCTCTCTTTCTCTCTTGTGTGTATCTCTACTACTCCGCTCACTCTTGTGTATCTCTACTAGACCTCTTTCTCTCTCATGTGTATCTCTCTACTAATCCGCTTTCTCTCTCATGTGTGTCTCTCTACAAATCGGCTTTCTCTCTCATGTGTGTGTCTCTACTAGTCCGCTCTCTTTCGTGACTCTCTTCTAGTTCACTCTCTCTCGTGTGTCTCTATTTGTCTTCTCTCTCTCTCTCTTTCTCTCTCTCTCTCTCTCGTGTCTCTCTATTCGTCCGCTCTCTCTCTCTCTCTCTCTCTCTCGTGTCTCTTTACTAGTCCGCTCTCTCTCGTATCTCTCTACTAGTCCGCTCTCTCTCTCTCTCTCTCTCATGTGTGTCTCTCTACTAATCCACTTTCACTTTCATGTGTCTTTCTCAACAAGTCCACTTTCTCTCTCATGTGTGTCTGTCTACTAGTCTTCTCTCTCTCTCTCTCATGTGTGTCTCTCTATTAGTCCACTTTCTCTCTCATGTATGTCTCTCTTCTAGTCCGCTCTCTCTCATGTGTGTCTCTCTACTAGTCCGCTCTCTCTCTCTCTCTCTCTCTCATGTGTGTCTCTCTACTAGTTCGCTTTCTCTCTCTCTCTCTCTCTCTACTAGTCCGCTTCCATTCTCTCATGTGTGTCTCTCTACTAGTCTGCTCTTTCTCTCTCTCATGTCTCTCTCTCTTCTTGTCCGCTCTCTCATGTGTGTCTCTCTACTAGTCCGCGCTCTCTCTCTCTCTCTCTCTCTCTCATGTGTGTCTCTCTATTAGTCCACTTTCTCTCTCATGTGTGTCTCTCTACTAGTCTGCTCTCTCTCTCTCATGTATGTCTCTCTTCTAGTCCGCTCTCTCTCATGTGTGTCTCTCTACTAGTCCGCTCTCTCTCTCTCTCTCCCATGTGTGTCTCTCTACTAGTTCGCTCTCTCTCTCTCTCTCTCTCTCTCTCTACTAGTCCGCTTCCATTCTCTCATGTGTGTCTCTCTACTAGTCTGCTCTTTCTCTCTCTCATGTGTCTCTCTCTTCTTGTCCGCTCTCTCATGTGTGTCTCTCTACTAGTCCGCTCTCTCTCTCTCTCTCTCTCTCTCCCATGTGTGTCTCTCTACTAATCCGCTCTCTCCAATGTGTGTCTTTCTACTAGTCCGCTCTCTCTCTCTCTCTCTGTATCTCTCTACTAGTCCGCTCTCGCTCTCTGTATCTCTCTACTAGTCCGTTCTCTCTCTCTCTCTCTAATGTGTGTGTCTCTCTTCCAGTCCGCTCTCTCTCTTATGTGTGACTCTCTACTAGTCCGCTCTCTCTCAAGCGTGTTTCTCTCTACTAGTCCGCTCTCTCTTACCTGTGTCTCTCCAGTAGTCCGCTCTCTCTCATGTGTGACTCTCTACTAATCCGCTCTCTCTCTCTCTCTCTCTCTCTCTCTCTCTCGTATTTCTCTGATAGTCTGCTCTCGTTCGTGTCTCTCTACTAGTAAGCTCTCTCTCTATCTTTCTCATGTGTGTCTCTCTACTAGTCCGCCCTCTCGCTCTCTCTCTCTCTGTCTCGCTCTCTCATGTCTCTCTCTCTCTCTCTCTCTCTCTCGCATGTGTGTCTCAACTAATCTCCTCACTCACTTTCATGTGTGTCTCTACTAATCCATTCTCTCTCTCTTTCTTTCTTTCTCTCTCTCTCTCTCTCTCTCTCTCTCTCTCTCTCTCTCTCTCTCTCTCTCGCTCTCGTGTATATCTCTCTACTAATCCGCTCTCTCTCTCACTCTCCCTCTCATATGTGCCTCTCTACTAGCCCGCTCTCTCTCACTCTCGCTCTCATGTGTGTGTCAACAACTCAAATTGCATTCAGGCACTCGCTCCACTTCGTTCACACCTCAACGACACGTCATGAGTGAATGGACATCATCTATTTTATTTCAGGCGAACCTGCTATATTTACATACACAATATCAGGCGGTAATTGACTGCCTAAATATACATGTCGCCTTTCCTCAAAACAACCCGTACACACTCAAATACAATCTCACACCCGCGAATTATAACATGCGCTCTTGTAAACTACACATTGGCTTTCGGAAAACAATCACACGTCCTGTCTGGAAGACTGTCGGGTCCTGTCTGAATAACCTCAGTCCAGTCGCTGCCCTTGTCGTTCTAAACTTCGTGCGGTCAGCAAAACCTCGTGCTGTCCCACTCGTCACGTAGTACCGTAGTCCTGTCTGTGTCAACCTTGCGTTGTCTTACTGCTAACTCTGTTTACGGGTGTTGTCCCGTGAACTAGCATCCCCCGCCCCATCCTCGGGGTTAGTCCCACTAATTTCCAAGATATGACACGTTTGTGTCCTCATCTAAGTCCTGTCTTATAACTGTCCTAAGTTATCCCATGCGCTCTGTCTCTATTCTATCTACTCCCTAGTAGAGGTCCTTATTTACGTCCTATCTGTCCTTACCCCTTATTCTGTCTCCTGTCCTATCTATGTCCTATCTAACACGTTGACATACTCCCCTGGCTCCCCCGTATTGCGTCACCAAATTTAAACTAGTAGGTGTGACGCAATGTCGTCGTATCATATAAAAAATTAGCTGGGTCTAATTTGTCAAGGTGTTTGTAGGGATTCACTACTCATGTCCTTAGGTACCACTTCCGACTTATACCAGTCTGCGACCCAGTTGATATATCTAACCACTGGTTTATAATCAGTGTCCCACACCTGTCCTGTTGATAAGAGTCACTACTCTGTCACATTACACTCTTGGAAGCTGTATCGACCCAAGGCCAATTTGTTATTAAAACACTGCCTTTCTAAATATCGAAACCCGATATCCCGACCAAATTGTTCCTGTTATGGAAACAATACATGAATATGAAATGCATGGCTCCCATGCAATGTATCTCAACATCTTTAACAAGTTGTGTGTTTACTGAAGTTCACCTATCTGACTTCCGCTTGCCGATAAATACTCAACTGTGTCCTCAACCTTTTTATAAGTTTATAGTGTACCCTGTGCATGTGTAACTTCCCTTTGAAAATCCTGCTGTTTGCAACTTTATCTGTTTTTATTCCTGGTTGTATGCGTGTTAATTTATAATTTATGTATGTTTATATTAGAAACATATGTGTATAATAATAATTCACGTGATTAACGCTTTCAAGTGTCGCAGGTAGGTTTATGCAAGTCACAAATGAATGCATATGATTGATTTGTGAGATGCGTGCCCGAGCTGAGACGCTGGAAAACATTCCTATAGCTGTAATGCAAAAGTGACTATAACACATATAAAATTGCACGCTCACATGTGTTACACAGAAGACGAAGACAATTCATAAGAAACTCAATTGTGCGGGAAACAAAATGCACCATTGAACATTCACAATATATTTAATCCTTTCACTCTTCCTCTCACTCATCTCTTGCTCATTGACTCAAAGTTTGTAAGTTTAAAAATGTTTTTCTGATTAAAATAAAACACAGGGCTCGTTTTAAACAATTATAGAGCCGATAGTAGTACCTTTTAATAGTACTTTAACGAAAGTATTTACACTGTTTTTGAATTGCGCAAGGCAAAGCTAAGAAACGACCTATTCTAGCTAACTTATGTTTTATCTAATGTGTTCTAATGGGTGTTACTAACTAATGTGTTCTAATGGGTGTTACTAACTAAAGAAAGGTAATTTAACTAACTAAACATAATTTAAGAGAATTATGTTGGCTCCCTTAATGTAAATGTTCTAAATGAGCCTAATAAATTCTAACTATATTTACTTGCACTCTAATCTAAACTATAACTAAATTAAGTTATTTTCGCTAACGATTCTCATTGACTTTGAAGACAGTCGTCTCCTGAGAGACCTGTATGTTCTATTTATACTAATTTAACGGTATTACTGTTTTAACTATTGTCTATATTTATGTATATTAACTACCTTTAAATAACACTAAAGTAATTTAAATGCGATTACTGTCGCTGACACAGGCCTGGGGTCAGTGACATTAAGGTCAGTGTCCGGGAGAGCAAGGGGACACATAAACAGTTCAGGAGATAAAATAGGGCGAATAGTAAGCCCCCCAGAGGGCGAAAATGAGAAGACAGTGAGGGAAGGGGGAGTGAAGAAGAAGTCAGCTGGCTAAAATAATGGTGAGGCAGATAGTTGGAGCAGTGAGGTTGTGTGTTGGGTGGGAGGCGTTGTGGGGGATAGAATTTTTTAAAAGAGAGGGACAAAGATTGACGGGGATCAGTTGATGTTTGGACTCCAAGCTGAGGGGAGTTGAGTTGAGACCGGACTAGGAGGAGGTCGTGGTTGGAGAAAGTGGAAAATTGTGACGGAGTTAGGAGGAGACTCCGCACTGTGGGTTCCAGGGATAGTGAGTGGAATTCGAGACCCAGAGTGGGTTACTTTGAGTCGGGCCTAGAGAGAGGCTAGTATACCTGTCGTGTGGGACGAGAATTCTTAGGCCTTGAGAGGCAGCGTTATTCGAAGTGTTCCATTGGGATGGAGATATATTCTTAGAGAATTATTGTTCCTGGATTTATATGTTACATGTGTCTGTGTTAATTCAGAATTAAAGGAATATTATGTGCGCAAATTAACTCTTGTTCACTGACTGGTGTTTGGTTGGGATGCATCTTGGTTAATCTGTTGTTCAACATCACATTTACAAGGACATACCCTAGACACATCCATAGCCACTCTATCTGTCACTCTGTCATCATTTACTTTGTGACAGTCGCATTTCTTTAAGTGTATTTTAAACGTAAAGAGAATTTATTTAAACAAGCAACTTAACTAACAATCACGTTATGTATAATGCATTAATACATTAATACTATATCAACACAATATCTAACAAGCTTAGTGGTCGCTCCAGGTGCAGGTGATGATGTCGCGTCCTCCTCTGTGTGAACTTATTATCACAGTCTATCTACACTAGTTATTTCTCTTATAGCTACAGGTGTAGGTGACGATGTAACCTATAAGTTCTATATACAATGTTATAGTACACAATACAGTTCTATATACACTGGATAGTCTATAGTTTCTGCAGATGCCGGTGACGATGTAACGTCGTCCTACTGTCTTAGTATTACAATCACAGTTCTATATACAATAGTTAATCTGTTGTAACTGCAGATGCTGGTGACGATGTAACGTCGTCGTTCTTCTGACACACTACAAAGTCTGAGGGTCTGGTTAGCAAGTCTGCTAACGTATTTGTTGCTTCCCTTAATGTGTCTTACAGAAAAAGAATAGTTCTGCAGTATCAGGGCCAGCGGTAAATCATGTTATTCTATGGCATCCCTTTTGCATAGCTAACAACGGAGAATTGTCAGTTTCCACGACAAAGTGTGTTCCTGCCAAAAATCTATGCAGTTTACTCACACAATATACAATCGCCAGTGCTTCCAACTGAGAAACATCGTATTTGGATTCTGTTGGGGTGAGCTTGTGGCTCACATTCAATACTGGATGGAGGATTCCATCATATTCCTGAAGGAGCACGCCAGAGATGGTAGTAGCGCTCGCGTCAGTTCTGAGAATATATTGTAATGCTGGGTTAGGCAATTTTAAAATAGGGATATTGCTGAAATGATATTTCAGTTTTGACATTGCGCTGATTAAAGTAGCATCTTGTACATTTTTTTTTTTTTGAATTCAATTTCAATAAATCAGAAAATACACTAGTAATCTGAGCCAAATTATGAATAAATTTATTGTAGTAATTAACTAAACCAAGCAATCTTCTCACTTGCTTCTTGGTGGTCGGCATAGTGAGGTTCAATATATTGGTTACAATTCTGTCGTCACTTTTCAAGCGGCCCTTTGATATAGTATGGCCTAAGACATCTATCTCCTCCAGTGCCAACTCCACTTTGGTTGGTTTAACTGTAAGTCCAAACAAATTAATTCTTTCGAAGACCCGGCTTAAGGTTTGTATGTGTGTAGTCCAGTCTGTTGTATGTATACAAATGTCATCTATATACGTCTGGGTATTTGTTACTCCATGCAAAAGATCCCTGGTAAGATGGAAAAAAGTCGCAGGCGCATTGCGAAGGCCAAAAGGAAGAAAACGCCACTCGTTAAGACCTAAAGGTGTTGCAAAGGCAGTAAGATGGATGGAATCTTTATGCATAGGAATTTGCCAATAGCCTTTGGTTAGGTCAAGTTTTGAAAAGATGGTAGAAGTTGACATGTTTAAGATCAGGAAGGGGTAGATTCTGCGTCTGTTTTTGTTACTGAATTAAGTTTTCTGTAGCCGACGCAAAGTCTAATAGTCGAATTCTTCTTTTCACTAAGACGGTGGGAAAGGAATATTCTGATTGGGATTTCTGAATTATCCCAGAAGCTTCAAGACTAAGAATTTCATTGTCAAGATTATCCCTATAGTTTAGAGGGATGGAATATGGTCGACATTTAATTGGAGTATAGTTATAGAGAATGATGGAGTGTTGTATCCTAATCTGTTCTACCTGGAATGTCTGAAAAAATTTGTTTGTATTCTGTCAGTAATGCTATTGTCTGTTGTTTTTGTTCGTCTGTCATTTTCGGTCCTAAATGTATGCTGTTAATCGTCGTTGTAGTGTCAACTGTCGGTCCTGGTAGTTCAATGTCATCGTCCTCTGTCTGGTTGATTATTGTGGTTGCACCGTGTTCGTCTTCTGTCTGGTTTGTTGTTGTGGTTGCACTGCGTCCGTATTCTGTCTGGTTGATTGTTGTGGTTGCACTATGTTCGTCTTCTGTCTGTTGTTCTTGTCTAGAGTATTATGGTTTGAGCATGTTGATATGGAATATCTTGAGTTTGTTGTTCAGTGATATTTCATAGTCAACATTTGATACTTTTCTCACTTCTTTGAATGGCCCTTGCCATGATGTTAATAATAAGTCACTCTCATCAGGTAAAAGT
Source organism: Cepaea nemoralis (assembly GCA_014155875.1). NCBI lineage: Eukaryota > Metazoa > Mollusca > Gastropoda > Stylommatophora > Helicidae > Cepaea > Cepaea nemoralis. Next base: position 121,176 of record JACEFZ010024753.1, read on the forward strand.
TATAGAACCTCCTGTTCAGGTTCAAGGTGTAAGGTGTTTGCACCTTCAAATTTAAAATAGGGTGACACTGATGGCTCGGCGCGTTCCACCTTTCTACACTCTTCTGTGTGGTTTTCTCTACTGTACCACTAGGTGAAATGAGATGGAGCATTTCTTTCTGTAGGTCGTCTTGTTGTCTATTTGTTTCAGACCTAGTTACAGCGTTAGTCTTATTGGAATAGGTTTCTCTCCAGGCTTTTATTTCGTTAGTGGTACATTTCTTCACTTCTGACAAATACCCGATTATCAGATCTGTACACGGGTTATGCAAGATCGCGCACTTATATGTGCCGGATAAGAAAGGAGTATTTATACGAGCAGTGGCGAGTGGGTACTTTTCTATATTGCCCGAAAAAGTTCGGCAATTTACGAACTCGCCATTGTAGTCTTCTGGGTTAGCCAGTTCCTTTCTTAGACCGATCAAGGTACTGCCGCTATCGACCAAGACTTGGCAAGGCTTATCGTTCACCATTCCATAGTGGAACTCTAGTTTGCCTTTGGAGGCAACTGCTGCGTTTGCGTTTGCACTTGAACACGCTACAGTGAGCCCGCATTTCAGTACTCCGTCTTTATGAAACTGATAACAACTTGCACATCTATCGTAATTAAGTACATCAATAGCTGCTACCACATTTTCTTCACTCTCTCGCATTTCTCCTTGCTCTCTTTCACTTTCACTCGATGAGTCAACAAGCACAGCATTTACTGCTCTCAATCTCTGTCGTCCTATACAACGTGAACTATAGTGCCCGAAAGATTGAAAAACGTAGCATTTTACAGCACGTCTGTAGTTTTCTCTCTTACTCTGCTGTTTCGTTATCATCATCTCTAGATGAGATGGATAACTCGGGTTACGGTCACACATTTCGAACTGAGGGTGAGCAAATCCACAGTATGGACGCTTTGGTAGATTGGATTTTTGCTTCTCCCTAATTTTGAATGGTTTTTTGGGGTTTACTGTTGGCAACTGCCACTATCTCACTCTCTTCTATGTTAGCTTTAAATATGTCCCTATTCGAAGAAAAATAAGCTGACCCCCGTTTCTCTAACTGCTCTAAAGAATCTACATCAGCTTGCTGTAAAAATTTAGCAAAGGGACTTGGGATGGTAGAAATAGTTTTGTCCATAATCATTAAGTCCCTAAGTTTTTCGTAATTCTTATTGATCTTTGCAGCGTTCAGCCACTTATTGTATACGTCTTGGACGTGAGAGACGTAGTCAATAAAGGTTTCATTGTTTTTAGGTTTCAACTTTGAAAACTTAATTTGATACCCTGGGGCATCTAAAAGAAAATGCTGCATAATACGATGGTGAATATAATCGTAGTCATTCCATAGTTCTTGGGGAATCGACTCTATTACCTTTAAGGGCTCCCCTGACAAGTTCTTCATGTATATCATGGCCCAGTGTTCCCTTGGTATTTCTTGGAACTTTAACTGAAACTCTACATTTTCGGTCCAAGCAGAAATTGAATCCCCTTGGCAGAAGAGTTTTGCTATGCCTTTGTATTTGCTATACTTATTTTCCTCTTCCCTACTTTTCAATTTAGTAGCTGCAATGTGACATGGGACTCTATCTCCAGTTCCTTCATTTTTAACTGTGTCTGGGCCTCGATTCCTAGCTGTTTTTCTTTTAGTTTGGTGGCATCTGCTAGTTCCTTCATTTTGGTGGCTTCAGCCAACTCCGCTAGTTCTTTTTGATGCACTCGTTCTCGTACACGTTCTTCTCTTTCTGCATCTTTTGTCTCTTTGTACCTCTTCTCTGTCCATTGTTCTAATTTGTCGCCACTATATCCTAGGTCTTTTCCAGCTTCTATACATTCCTTTAATGTTGACATCGTTAACAAGTAACTTTTACACTGTTCAATAATAATACAGATGACAATTCATAAAGTTGAACAATAATACAGTAGGCAATTTACAGCATTCAGAAAAATCAAAAAAAAAATATGCTTCCTTAACCCACAAAGTCAAAAATATAGGGTACTTATCTGATGTTTTTGAAACTTTCAGCTTTTCATGTAGCTCTTCGGAGTTATCTATTGGCTCTTCATACACACGGGATGTTAGGAACACTTTCAATCTGCTCTCTGGTGTGTAGAGCAAAAACAATTAATACTCAACGAAGATATTGATAATACAATGTACAAATTGTCTGTCTAGTTGTCTCTTCCGACAGGAACGCTGAAATATGAAATCTTATTATATGTGTCTGTCGTCGTGTCTGTTGTCGTATAGTCTGTGTCGTATAGACTTCACTGGCTTGAACATCAACTGAAACGTATCTGTGCACATAATTTACATAATATAGTGATCACAATTTCATGCGTTTTAATACTTTGCTACACTCTTAATCTGTCTTTCTTTTCTGCTAACTATTCACTCACTTACAACTTGCTATTTCGCTCTTCCTTTCTGATCTGAAACATTCGTCATAATTACATTTAATCATTCTTGTTTGGTCATTCATGCAAGCTGTAAATTCATTCGAACTTCTTGACACCACGTTGCGCTGCCTGTCAACAACTCAAATTGCATCTAGGCACTCGCTCCACTTCATTCACACCTCAACGACACTTCATGTGTGAATGGACATCATCTATTTTATTTCAGGCGAACCTGCTATATTTACATACACAATATCAGGCGGTAATTGACTGCCTAAATATACATGTCGCCTTTCCTCACAACAACCCGTACATACTCAAATACAATCTCACACTCGCGAATTATAACATGCGCTCTTGTAAACTACACATTCTTCTTCTTCTTCTTCTTCTTCAGCATTCCGAGCCATTAAGGTTCTTTGCTACAGATGCAATCCGTCTCCATTCGTCTCTCTGGTGGACCTTCTCTTGCCAGTCGTTGATTCCAAGTGCTTGTAGGACTGTATATGTATTATCTCTCCACCGCCTTCTTAGTCTACCTCGGGTTCTACGGTCATTTATTTCCTGAGTGTAAGCGAGTTTTGTTTCCCTATTCTCTTCCATTCTTTCTATATGCCCCAGCCATTGTAGTCTATTAGCCTTCATGATACCAGTGATTAGCGGGGACTTAAACAGATCATAAATGTCTTTGTTACTTCTTGTTTTCCACTCTCCACTTTGTGTATCCCTAATGGGTCCAAAGATGCGTCTTAAAATTTTGTTCTCAAAGGTTTGTAGCAAGGCTTCGTTTCCTTTCGTTTTACTCCAGGTTTCAGAGCCATACAGCACAACTGGTCTGTTCAGTGTTTTGTATATTGTGATTTTGGTGTTACGAGATAGCTCCTTTGATTTTAGTAGATGTTGTAGTGCATAGTATATCTTATTTCCGGAGTTGATTCTAGTTTGTAATTCTTCCCTTATGATGTTGGAGCAGTTGAAGATTGTACCCAGGTATTTGTATGTTTCCGTTCTTTTAATGGTCATATTATCTATTTGTATGTGGCCAGAGTTTTTAGCCATTCCGTCTCTTGAAATTACCATATATTCTGTCTTATCTTGGTTGATAACCAGCCCCATCTGTTGGGCTATTTCCTTTAAGTGAGTCAATATTTCCAATGTCTTTTGTTCCCTTTGCCCTACACATTGGCTTTCGGAAAACAATCACACGTCCTGTCTGGAAGACTGTCGGGCCTGTCTGAATAACCTCAGTCCAGTCGCTGCCCTTGTCGTTCTAAACTTCGTGCGGTCAGCAAAACCTCGTGCTGTCCCACTCGTCACGTAGTACCGTAGTCCTGTCTGTGTCAACCTTGGGTTGTCTTACAGCTAACTCTGTTTACGGGTGTTGTCCCGTGAACTAGCAT